>SJYX01008767.1:81207-169592 GCA_006410675.1 Oreotragus oreotragus | reverse complement strand
CAGTAACACTGAAGAGGCTGAAGTTGAATGGTTCTATAAAGACCTACAAGACCTTTTAGAACTAACACCCCCAAAAAATGTCCTTTTCATTGTAGGGGACTGGAATGCAAAAGTAGGAAGTCAAAAAACACCTGGGGTAACAGGCAAATTTGGCCTTGGAATACGGAATGAAGCAGGGCAAAGGCTAATAGAGTTTTCCCAAGAGAACGCACTGGTCATAGCAAACACCCTTTTCCAACAACCAGTGTATAGAAAAACAATGATTTCTATATATTGATCTTTGATCTTATGATTTTGAAAATTCACTTGTCAGCCCTAGAAACTTTTATGATTTAGACTCCTTTGAATGTGCTTTTTGCATACACACTCAATTTCTTTGGAAAATAGAGGCAATGTTAATTTTTCTCTCCAATATTTATTATCTATTGTCTTCATACACTCACTAGGGCTGTTAGGTTAATATTGCATAGGAATAGAAAGGGCAGACATCTTGATTTTCTTGACCTTAAATATATATATATTCAGCTTTTTACTTTTAAGTATAAAGTTTAAATTTAATTAGTTCTTTTCCTATCGTCTTAATGTAGATGTTTAGACCACTGATTTCAATCCTTTTTCCTCTCTAATATAATCCACCAGTGCTACAAACCAGAGCTATGTATTTCCCTGTAAGCACTGCTTTTATTTTGTCATACAAAATATGCATATAAATGTGCATATACACACACACTCCATTCCCAATAAATACATAAAATAATGAATAAAATGTTTTTATTTTAGAAATACATTTATAATCACCTATAAATGCATTACAATCATCTTTCTCCTACACTGGTGTCCTTAGTCATTCACCCATTCTTTCCAAATATGTATTAAGCATCTGTTACATGCCAGGCACTGTTCTAGATGCTGATACAGCAATGAATCCAGGTAAGTCAAGTTCCTCTTGTGTTTGAGTTTGCGAAATGCCGGATTCACACAATTGAAAAGACAAATGGAGGTAAGAATGGTAGTGTCCCTCCTTCTCCCATCTTCTCCGCTCTAACATTGATAACTGAAGGATGGTGGAATAGAGTCTGAGCCACAGTAACTGGAATGACTGGTGTAGGTTTGTCTACAGAATAGGTGAGCAGGTCCCACCTTCAGGGAAGTTTATGCTCTGGGTCACCAGGAAGCCCAAGGGTATATATGCTTAAAATTCCCAGGGTGATTACAGTTTAAAGCAGAGACTGGAATCTCACTCAGGCTTGTTAGGCTGCCTAAGCCTCAGTTTCCTGAGTTTTAGAGCTGGAATAATACCTCCTTTCCAGGGACTTGTGAGAGTTAAATGATAGAAGACCTTCGATTCATATTAGTTTCTTTATTAATATTTTCCTCTGATAATACTTTTTAAACATTTTATTTATTTATAACATTCCCAATGTTGTTGTCTATTCCTCCTGTAACTTTTTCTCTGATGCATTGACTATATAAAAGTGTGTTACTTAATATCCAAATAATTCAGGAATATTCCAGATACCTTTCTGTTGTTCAATCCTGATTTAATTCTCTCTTGGTCAGATAACTTACTCTGTATATTTTCATTAAAAAAAAAAAAAAAGTGTATTGAGACTCACAATTTATTACCAGAAAATCTGGTCTAACCTACTTTATCCCCCACTTCTATTTGTATCAAAATATTCTCNGTTCAATCCTGATTTAATTCTCTCTTGGTCAGATAACTTACTCTGTATATTTTCATTAAAAAAAAAAAAAAAGTGTATTGAGACTCACAATTTCTTACCAGAAAATCTGGTCTAACCTACTTTATCCCCCACTTCTATTTGTATCAAAATATTCTCTCCCAAGAAAAATCTCAAATTTTTAGCCAGGTTATTAGAACAAGAGTCTTTTGTTCAAATCCTGCCTGAGTGTTTGTTCCCTGGTCTGCAAAATAAGAATAATAACAATACTCGCCTCATAGGAGTTGTGAAGATAAATAGCATAGCTTAAATAGAGCACCGAGCATAACATCTGAATTATAACAGAAGTTCAAGCATCAGAGGTGTTACTGTGCCCGTCCCATTTCCCCACCTGGACTGTAATTTCCTCAATAACAGATTTATAATGATTTCTTTAGTCTAGCTATCCTAAAGCTATGCAACAGATTACAGTGGAAACACGCTGGCCTCATAAATAGACCCTCAAGCTTTGTTCTGTCACCAGAAAGTATACTCGCCACATCATGTGCTTTAAAGACCAAAGATCCAGGCAAAACAGCAAGAACACTACTGAAAGCAAAACAAACATGGTCTCTGCCCCAGTAGAGCTGATAGCCTGCTGCAGGAAACAGGTATCAATCAAATATTTAAACCCCAAAAAAAGTTTTTTAAAAAATTATGCTTCTCATTTTCGATATATTTTACATCCTGCTGCCAGATTAATATTTCAGTTACTCTTAAGAAATTGTTCAGTGACTTACTACTGCCTTTGGATAAAGTCCAAAATTCCTGGTGGCACTGCCGTGCTTAGAGGCACAGGGATCTTATCTTTGAAAGCATCCAACAGGGAAATTTGATCTAGAATTGAGCAGTCAAGGGAGGTCTTTCTGAGGAAGCCAATGGATTTGTGAACTGCAGGATGAGTGGCCATTAATAGGCTGAAAAGTAGAGGGGAAAAGTTTGCAAACAAAGGAAATAGTGCAAAGTCCTAGGGCAGAAAGAAGCACAGCAAATACAAGAACTGAAAGAAGGGCAGCTGGAAAACAGAGCAGAGGTCGTGAGCTACAGGATGAGGGTGGAGCGACCTGTCCTCTAGCACAGATGAAGAAATCTGATATCTCACCTATAGTGATGCAGAGTTTCAGTAGGGAGATTACTTGGGTTCAGCAGTGTCAAGAACAAATTAGAGGGACTTCCCTGGGGGCCCAGTGGTTAAGACTCTGTGCTCCCCATGCAGGGGCAAAGTATCCCTTCCAGATCAGGGAACTGAGATCCCACATGCTGCAGAGTGTGGCCAAAACAAACAAGCTAAAAAAAAAAAAGAACAAGTTAGAAATAGGGGCGATAAATGGGATCCATCTGTGTTTCAGTTACTGTTACTGCAAAACAGTGCTGTTTTGATGGCTGATAGTTACTCTCACCAGCTTAAAGCCTCCCCGGTGGCTCGGTGGTAAAGAATCCACCTGCAATGCAGGAGATCCAGGTTCAGTCCCTGGGTCAGGTAACACTGGGCAATGCTGTCCCACAGTGCACCCCGATTCCAGGACCCAGAACATGGACTGCACTTCTCAATGGGAGAATTACAAAAGGGCTTGAGAGTAATGTTTCAATGGGCAAAATAAGCAGTAAGTTTATTTCAGTAGAGATGGTGATAGATAAGGGTACCTTGAACTAATGACAGTAGCAGAGGTGGAGAAAAGTAATGAAGGGGTAAAAATGAGCAGGACTTGGTAATAGAATTTATGCGAGGGAAACTGATGTTTTCCAGGTAGCGCCACAGCATGGATGGTGCTAAGCTATGGGACAGAGGAAGAGGACTGGGGCTTGCTTGTTTCGCTTTGTGAGGAGGGTAACTTGAATTAGGTTTTGATGTGGAAGAGACTTTGAGACTTTCAAATGAAAGTCAAGTGAAGAGCTGAGGGAAATTGAGGCTGGCTGTGTAAGTATAAACATGGGAGTTATTTCAGTGGTGACTTACGTATAGATGTAGACAGGGTCAGAGAGAATATAAAATGTGTAAAAGGATTTCCCTTCTGGTGCGGTGGATAAGGATCCACCTGCCCATGCAGGGGACACGGGTTCGATCTCTGGTCCAGGACGATTCCGCATACCACCTTGCAGCTAAGTCCATGTGCCACAGCGACTGAGCCCATGAGTTGCAATACCAAAGTCTGCGCACCTGGAGCCTGCATTCCAAAACGAGAAGCCACTGCAGTGCAAAGCCCCCGCTTCTACAAGGAAGAGTAGCCCCCAGTTTCCACAACTAGGGAAAGCCTGAGCAAATGCAGTGAAGGCCCAGTGCAGCCAGAAATAATAAATAAAGTTTTTAATAAAGCGTGAAGAAAAGATCTGTTGTTCAGCCAATACCTTATGTCTGATGCTTTGCAGCCCCATGAACTGTAGCCCCGCCAGGCTTCTCTGTCTATGGGATTTCCCAGGCAAGAGTACTGGAGTGGGTCGCCATGTCCTTCTCCAGTGGATCTTCCTGACCCAGGGATTGAACCTTCATCTCCTGCATTGGCAGGCGGATTCTTTACCACTGAGCCACCTGGGAAGCTTGAAGAAAAGAGAGATGGACATAATCTTTGAGTAACTTGAACATGTAATAGCCATGGAGAGGAGGCTAGAGGTCCCTGAAGGACAGTCAAGGAGCTAACAAGAAGCTAAGAGTGGCTTGCTCACCAAAATCCCCAAAAAGAGAATGGTTAAGGAAAGGAGAGTGTCAACCATGTCAAATGCTGACGAGAGGCTATGTGAGAAAAGCTCTGAACATCTAGCAGAGGGAGGTGATTATTGTTCATCACAAGATTGGTTTCAAGGGAGTTGTTGGTACCTCATGGAGAACTGGAAGAAGCTTTTCTGAAAGGGAGGTGGAGAGAAGTCCAAGGCTTTTACCTTGCGGTCACTGCTAACCCCAGTGTGGTCAGATGCGAAGAGTGATGCGTCGGATCATTCTCTTCTACTAATGTTACTGCTATTGGCACTTTTTATCACTCTGCTTCTATAATCTCTTCAGTAAAGAAAGTAGCTCTATGTTTGAATTTTATATTTCTCAGCCACCATATACTTCCCAGAAACGCTCCTCTGGGTCTCACTTAGCTGACTGTCTTCTTCTCCCCATCATTTACCTGGGGGCACTTCTTCTGACTCAATATCTGTGTCTCCTTGCTTCATTCAAATTCTCTCCCTCCCAGGCTTGCGGTCCCCACTCACAGCCTGGCTTACCTGGTGACTTCACATCTGTCTGGTGGATGGCTTCCCAGGGGCACTACTTTATCCCAAAAGTTTCTTCTTCTGCCCAAATTTTTATCTCTGCCTGTTTTGAAGGTCAACTACAGATGAGCTTGTGCCTGAAGCAAGCAGTTTCAATACCCAAAGTTAAACTGTTCTATACAAACCCTCCTTGGCATCGTTCTCTATTTCTAGTTCCCTTTATCTCACATTTCGATGCCAGCTGCTTCTTGCTGCCTCTCTGCTTCCTGCACCATCCCACATATGCAGGGCTGTTTCCTGGATCTCCATGTATTTCCATCTTCACAACAATAACCCAGACCCAGTGTTGCCCACGCATAACTGTAAGTGACACACATCACGTTCCCTGATAATAGTTTCTCAGAATCATCTTCCTAACATGGTATCATACTGTAATGTGGTCAGCTGGTTAAAATCGAAAATCTAAAGAATGTTAAGAATGACTAGGAGATTCTAACTTGTCAGTTCTAATACTTCGCCAGTTGTTCCCTGGAGTACTCTGTTGAAAAGAATTCTGAAACTCAATCCAAATTCAGTACAAGAGTTCCATGATTGACTGGTATTGTGCTCAGATGCTCAGTCGTGTCTGACTCATTGCAATCCCATGGACTGTAGCCCTCCAGGCTCCTCTGTCCATCAGATTCCCAGGCAAGAATACTGAAATTGGGTTTCGTTTCCTCCTTCGGGGGATCTTCTCAACCCAGGGATCGAACCAGGGTCTCCTGCATTGGCAGGCAGATTTTTTTTTACCACTGAGCCTCTTGGGAAGCCCTTGACTGGTATTATTGGCTATAATTTGGGGGGTAGAATTAGCAGTCTAAACTGCAGGTCAAATGCAATTTGTGGTAAAAGCGTTGGACTAAATATGTCTGTATTTTAATGCCATTGAGAGTGTTGTGGGACTTCCCTGACAGTCCAGTGGTTAAGACTCCGTGCTCTACTGCAGGGGCATGACTGCAGTCCTTGGTTGGGGAACCAAAACCCCTCCTGCCACAAAGTGCAGTGCCTACCCCCACCCAAAAGTACTGGACTATTTCATACAAATGCCAAGGGAAATGTGATTTTCTAATATATATTAAAATGTAATATGGTTCAACTTTTGCTCTTTTGTTCCTTTTAAGCAGACCTGGGAGACCTGGGTTCGAACCCTGGGTGAGGAAGATCCCCTGGAGAAGGAAATGGCAACCCACTCCAGTACTCTTGCCTAGAAAATTCCATGGATGGAGGAGCCTGGTGGGCTAAGTCGCAAAGAGTCGGACACAACTGAGCGACTTCACCTTACTTCACTTTATACAGCTAATTATCGACTAGGAGTTCTTTGTTCCAAAGAGCTCTTAAAAAGAATGCCTGACCAGAAAATTTTAATTATGGACCAAATAAGATCCACCAATACCTCCCCAGGTTGCGACAAGTGACCCTAATATTCTGCCTATGCATTCAACCAATTGAAAATGTAGAATCTGTCAAAAGAAAGATCATCTTGAGATGCCTCCAGCTTTGTTCTTCTTTCTTAGAATTATTTTCTCTATTCAGGTTCTTTGGTGGTTCCACACAAATTTTATTCCATTCTATTTCTGTGAAAATGCCATTGGAATTTTGATAGGGATTTTTACTGATAGTTGTATGTAGTATGGACAGCTTAACAATACTGATTCTTTTAGTCCATGAACAAAGGACTTCTTTGCATTGTTTGCATCTTCTTTGATTTTTATCAATATCTTATAGCTTTCACTGTCCAGATCTTTCACATCCTGCGTCAGGAAGCATTTAACAGGAGACTTCCTGCGTGCTGTTTTGGATCTGTCAGGAATCCTCTGTTACTTATTAATTCCTGAATATTCAGGAATTAAGAGGAGAAGCAAGCCTCTCCTGGGGCTGAGGGATCCAGGCATTTCCTTCATTAGTTTTTCAATACGGTGATAAGTACCCTGTTCCTTCTTATGAACCATACAGTAAAAGTGATTGTTTACAATTCTTTCTCTTTAATATGGAGTGCCTATGTTTTGTAAGTCTGGAATTTTAATCTTTGTCTTTGCTGAGAATAACTACCTTGTAAGACAGTATAAATGCCCACATCATGTTGATTAAAACACCTTTGCTCCATCAGAGCTTGGGCCCCCATGTCTTTCTTTCTCTCTCTTTCTCTCTAAGGCTGATTTTCTGGAGCACAGAGACCCATCGTGCTCGCTCTCCTGCCCAGGCTTCTGAGACCCTCTTGAGAAGGCACACTGTGCCTTCATCCCCCTCGAGAGGGCACCAGGTGCCTTCGTGAGCGATGCAAGCCCTGTGTCCAAGGACTTTATTTTATTTTATGTTTTTGTGTAAACTAAGGAATATCAGCCTCTTTCTCTCTCTCTTTTACTTGCTTATCATTGACTTCAGACCACCAGGTTCCAGTCCATCAAAGGACCTCGACAATCCTGGGTTAAATTTGTTCCTGAGTATTTTGTTGTTTTTGATGCTATCATAAATGAGATTGTTCACTTTATTTCTTTTTCAGAGGGATCATTATTAGTGTATAGAAATGCAACTGATTTTTGTATGTTCGTTATGTATACTGCCACTTTACTGAATTTGTTTATTAATTCTAACAGACTTTTGGTAGAGTCACTAGAACTTTGTGTAGATAAGGTCCAATTATCGGCAAACATACCATTTTACTTCCTCCTTTCCAATTTGGATGACTTTTATTTACTTAACTTGCTTAATTGTTCTGGCTAAGACTTCCAGAACTACACTGAATAAAAGTGGTGAAAGTGGGCACCCTGAAGAATCCAGCCTTTAAGCATTGAGTATGCTGTGAATCAGCGACCTAAAATGGACTGGAATGGGTGAATTTAACTCAGATGACCATTATATCTACTACTGCGGGCAGGAATCCCTTAGAAGAAATGGAGTAGCCATCATGGTCAACAAAAGAGTCCGAAAAGCAGTACTTGGATGCCATCTCAAAAACGACAGAATGATCTCTGTTTGTTTCCAAGGCAAACCATTCAATATCATGGTAATCCAAGTCTATGCCCCAACCAGTAAAGCTGAAGAAGCTGAAGTTGAAAGGTTCTATGAAGAGCTACAAGACCTTTTAGAACTAACACCCTAAAAAGATGTCCTTTTCATTATAGGGGACTGGAATGCAAAAGTAGGAAGTCAAGAAACACCTGGAGTAACAGGCAAATTTGGCCTTGGAATGCGGAATGAAGCAGGGCAAAGACTAATAGAGTTTTGCCAAGAAAATGCACTGGTCATAGCAAACACCCTCTTCCAGCAACACAAGAGAAGACTCTACACATGGACATCACCAGATGGTCAACACCGAAATCAGATTGATTATATTCTTTGCAGCCAAAGATGGAGAAGCTCTATACAGTCAACAAAAACAAGACCAGGAGCTGACTGTGGCTCAGATCATGAACTCCTTATTTCCAAATTCAGACTTAAATTGAAGAAAGTAGGGAAAACCGCTAGACCATTCAGGTATGACCTAAATCAAATCCCTTATGATTATACAGTGGAAGTGAGAAATAGATTTAAGGGCCTAGATCTGATAGACAGAGTTCCTGATGAACTATGGAATGAGGTTCGTGACATTGTACAGGAGACAGGGATCAAGACCATCCCCATGGAAAAGAAATGCAAAAAAGCAAAATGGCTGTCTGGAGAAGCCTTACAAATAGCACTGAAAAGAAGAGAGGCGAAAAGCAAAGGAGAAAAGAAAAGATATAAGCATCTGAATGCAGAGTTCCAAAGAATAGCAAGAAGAGATAAGAAAGCCTTCTTCAGCAATCAATGCAAAGAGATAGAGGAAAACAACAGAATGGGAAAGACTAGAGATCTCTTCAAGAGAATTGGAGATACCAAGGGAACATTTCATGCAAAGATGGGCTCGATAAAGGATAGAAATGGTATGGACCTAACAGAAGCAGAAGATATTAAGAAGAGGTGGCAAGAATACACAGAAGAACTGTACAGAAAAGATCTTCACGACCCAGATAATCATGAGGATGTGATCACTAATCTAGAGCCAGACATCTTGGAATGTGAAGTCAAGTGGGCCTTAGAAAGCATCACTAAGAACAAAGCTAGTGGAGGTGATGGAATTCCAGTTGAGCTGTTTCAAATCCTGGAAGATGATGCTGTGAAAGTGCTGCACTCAATATGCCAGCAAATTTGGAAAACTCAGCAGTGGCCACAGGACTGGAAAAGGTCAGTTTTCATTCCAATTCCAAAGAAAGGCAATGCCAAAGAATGCTCAAACTACCGCACAATTGCACTCATCTCACACGCTAGTAAAGTAATGCTCAAAATTCTCCAAGCCAGGCTTCAGCAATATGTGAACCGTGAACTCCCTGATGTTCAAGCTGGTTTTAGAACAGGCAGAGGAACCAGAGATCAAATTGCCAACATCCGCTGGATCATGGAAAAAGCAAGAGAGTTCCAGAAAAACATCTATTTCTGCTTTATTGACTATGCCAAAGCCTTTGACTGTGTGGATCACAATAAACTGTGGAAAATTCTGAAAGAGATGGGAATACCAGACCACCTAACCTGCCTCTTGAGAAATCTGTATGCAGGTCAGGAAGCAACAGTTAGAACTGGACATGGAACAACAGACTGGTTCCAAATAGGAAAAGGAGTACGTCAAGGCTGTATATTGTCTCCCTGCTTATTTAACTTATATGCAGAGTACATCATGAGAAACGCTGGACTGGAAGAAACACAAGCTGGAATCAAGATTGCCGGGAGAAATATCAATAACCTCAGATATGCAGATGACACCACCCTTATGGCAGAAAGTGAAGAGGAACTAAAAAGCCTCTTGATGAAAGTGAAAGAGGAGAGTGAAAAAGTTGGCTTAAAGCTCAACATTCAGAAAACTAAGATCATGGCATCTGGTCCCATCACTTCATGGGAAATAGATGGGGAAACAGTGGAAACAGTGTCAGACTTTATTTTTTTGGGCTCCAAAATCACTGCAGATGGTGACTGCAGCCATGAAATTAAAAGACGCTTACTCCTTGGAAGAAAAGTTATGACCAGCCTAGATAACATATTGAAAAGCAGAGACATTACTTTGCCAACAAAGGTCCATCTAGTCAAGGCTATGGTTTTTCCAGTGGTCATGTGTGGATGTGAGAGTTGGACTGTGAAGAAAGCTGAGTGCCAAAGAATTGACACTTTTGAACTGTGGTGTTGGAGAAGACTCTTGAGAGTCCCTTGGACTGCAAGGAGATCCAACCAGTTCATTCTGAAGGAGATCAGCCCTGGGATTTCTTTGGAGGGAATGATGCTAAAGCTGAAACTTCAGTACATTGGCCACCTCATGCGAAGAGTTGACTCATTGGAAAAGACTCTGATACTGGGAGGGATTGGGGGCAGGAGGAGAAGGGGACGACCAAGGATGAGATGGCTGGATGGCATTACTGACTCGATGGACGTGAGTCTGAGTGAACTCGGGAGTTGGTGATGGACAGGGAGGCCTGGCGTGCTGCAATTCATGGGGTCGCAAAGAGTCGGACACGACTGAGCGACTGAACTGGACTGAACGGATATTCCTTGTGGGATCTTCCCAGATGACTCAGTGGTAAAGAGCCCACCTGCCAATGCAGGGGTTGTGGGTTCAGTCTCTGAGTCCAGGAAGATTTCCTGGAGAAGGAAGTGGCAACCCACTCGAGTATTCTTGCCTGGAGAATCCCATGCACAGAGGAGCCTGGCTGGCTAGAGTCCATGGAGTTGAAAAGAGTCAGACACGACTTCTCGACTAAACCAAAACCACCCACTGAACAGAAGCGTGGGCAGAGGGCCCCTTCCCACTGACATGCCCTTGCTGGGCTGGAGTTGCTCTTCACCTCAAAGTGCCAGGACACAGATGCAAAGTCAGCTACACAGGCTGATAACAATGCTTCTGTATTATTTCAGGAACCAAGAAATTCCAGGAAAGCTGTTTTACGTAGACGCATCAAAGCTTCTTTTAGAACTCCTTTGGTTTTTCTTTCTTTTTTTTTTTTTTTTCAGGTTAAAAAAAAAATCTATTCACCACCTATGCAAATATTATATCAGCTTCCCCGGCTGTTCAGTGATGTAAGCTATCTCATCAGTCTCAAGAGACAGAATCCCCTGCAGAATCTGATGGGAAACATCTCTAGGAACTCAAGGCCCTACCAGCCATGTAAGAATCTGAGAGGCAGACATGCATGGTGGTTAAGAGCAGTGGCTTTGAGGCTAGACCACCTGTGCACGAACCTCTGCCACTGCTTACCAGTAATGTGATCTCAGGGCAAGTTACTTAGCATCTCTAAACCTCAGTTTCCTTATCTATAAAATGGGGGTAGCTATTACAACTTTCCAATGCTATCGCAATGATAGGTGAGAAAATGTGTGTCGAGTGCTTAGACCATAATAAAACATATCACCAACAGTAGTTACTCTTTTATGTAACAGAATATGGCTTGGTTTTTATGATTTTTAATCCAGAGACATTTTCAGCATCATCTCTCTGGGAGGAAAAAATGGTTACCTTTGAACAGAACTTGGTTTTTGCTTGAGTAAGGTCAGTTGATGCCTGCTTAGGGATGTGATAGACGTGAGTCAGCAATCATTGTCTTCAGAGAAGAATCTAACATTCACTAAAGGTTCAGGGGCCTCACTGGTGGCTCGGTGGTAAAGAATCTACCTGCCAGTGCGGTAGACATGGGTTCGATCTCTGATCTTGGAAGATGCCACATGCCTCGGAGCAACTAAGCAACTAAGTGGCACCACAGCCACCGACCTGCACATCCTAGAGCCCATCCTCCAAGACAAGGGAAGCCGCTACCATAAGAAGCCCGAGCGCCACTTCTGGAGCGTCCTGCTCGCTGCAACCACAGAGACGCCCATGCAGCAATGAAGACCCAAGTTGGGGGATACCCTTTGCTGCAAAGAAAGCTCAAGTTCTCTGGGGTGGAGGAAAGCTGCTTCCAGGATTCCAAGGTAGGGAGGCATAGCAGAGGACAGGAGGGTGACCCTGCAACAAGCCCTTCAAGTTATAAGTGATTGTTCTTGGGAAGCAATGAACACTGAGCCTGGAAGAGCAAACCAGCGGGAGCACTTCCAAAGCCATTCCCAACAATGACAGGGGGACTGTGGGCCCCCTGAACTGATGAAGCCAGTGGTGACTGTACTAACTGGAAAGGAGAAAAATATGCTACTATTTAAGGCTCTAATTTTGACTGAAAAGCAAAAATCTACACTGACTTGCAAGGCTATTTGAGGGGATGTCCATTGAGGAGAAGAATTCACTCTCAGAAAGGTTCACTGTGCTCTCAAATCTTTATGCAACCGTCACAATCTCGCAGATTTCACTGGAGTAAGAATAGTCAAGAATGGTCATCCATCTCTACCTAGAGCAGGCAGACAGCCATCTGACCTAAGTCATGCCACTCTCCCTCACCTGCCTCAGAGAGACCCCTCAGGCTGAAAGCATCAGGCCAACCACTGCAGAGCCCTGGACAGGAAGCGTTAGGAAATAGAGAGGTTGTCCCCTTCTCATTTTTTAACACATTACCTTGTATTCAACAAGAGGTGTCATATCCAGAAGTTTATTAGTAGGTCAGTCTCTCAGCCAGCTCAAACTGCTGACAACTTATAATGATGAAAGGTAAAAGTGTAGATTTATTTCATGTCCCTTTTTCAATTGCTGCACCCTGGCAAGTAGTCTTTCTAGAAACTGGGAAACCTTTTCTAGGGTCAGAAAGTCTATTGTATAAGGACAGGCTGAGCGACTTCACTTTCACTTTTCTCTTTCATGCATTGGAGAAGGAAATGGCAACCCACTCCAGTATTCTTGCCTGGAGAATCCCAGGGATGGGGGAACCTGGTGGGCTGCCGTCTATAGGGTCACACAGAGTCGGACATGACTGAAGTGACTTAGCAGCAGCAGCAACTGTGATATCAGTACATTGGCAACCAGGACATGTACCTTCCAGGGAAAGTTGAGAAGATCCAAAAACCATTGTAAGCATCTCACACAGAACCAAAGATGTCATCTCTGCAGTTGTACATGAAAGTCCAACATTCCCCAGGGAAAAGCTATTGTTTCCTCTGTGATCAGAGCAGCTGCTGAAATCAGTGCACTCAAAGATCCCACAAAGTTGAATACAAAGGTAGCGCCACAACTTCTTACCCAAAAAAAGGTATTGGGGAAGGAGGTTGGTCTACCTGGCAGGGGGTATTGTGATTCAAATCATAGCATGTGGACCAAAACAAAACAAAAAAAATTGCCTGCTTCCCAGGTGGCGTTAGTGGCAAAGATTCACCTGCAAATGCAAAAGACAAGAGACACCGGCTCTATCCCTGAGTTGGGAAGATCCCCTGGAGAAGGGAATGGCAACCCACTCCAGTATTCTTCCCAGGAAATCCCATGGACAGAGAAGCCTGATAGGCTAAGTCCATGGGTTGCAAAGAGCTGGACATGACTGAGCACACAAGCACCCCTCATTCCAGTAAGCAAGGAATGTTGCCCACCATCAGCCCCTGAGATATCTGATGTTCAGCTAGTTGGGTTTCTTTTTTTCCAGCAAAAGCTTGTATGTACCCTTGCTCTTCCCTTACCTGTTTGGAAAAGTTCCTCAGAGCCATCCGACAGGCTGTCTCTCAGGCTATAGTACTCAGAAAAGTCTCCAAATAAAAGATAATTCTCAACCTTTTTGATTGTGTGATTTTTTCCCCTGTCAACAGTGGCTGCCACCTATTGAGAAATTTCTATGTGCTAAGCTCTGAGTGCCTTACATATGTTACAAAAGTACATATACACTCCCATTTGCATACTCAAAGTAAGTCTGAGATTAAGGTATTGTTAGCACCCTTGTGGCGAAGAAGGCAATGGCACCCTTCTCCAGTACTCTTGCCTGGAATATCCCACAGACGGAGGAGCCTGGTGGGCTGCAGTCCATGGGGTCTCTAAGAGTCGGACATGACTGAAGCAGCAGCACCCTTGTGGTAGAAGGAAACCAAGGCAGAGAGGAGAACCAGTCACACAGTCGGTAAGTGGGAAAGCCAAAATACAGTGTTCAATCAAGTGGACCCCTGCACCTGCTCTGACCATGATTCTGTCTTCCACAACTTTACGTTGTCACCCACTTCTGTGTTTTAGGTGGGAGGCTTCGGCGAAGGGTAAGGATGTGGCGTGTGGTCTAATCAGTAACGTTAGCAGAAACAAATGCTTTTGCAGCATCTTCTTTGTCTTGTGTTTGTAAATGATGCCCAGCAGCCCTGAACAGATCATTGATCTAGACATAATATGAGATTAAACAATACATAGATGTCCTGCTTTCTAGAACTTTCCATGCCAAAAGAGATGTATTGACATCGTTCAAAGAGACAAATAAGATGTCTGAAAATAAATGTATATGTTTAGAGAAGTAAAAATATCACCTGACCACCTGAACAGACTATTAAAGAAATGCTTTTGAAAGTCAACACATTTCTGGAAATGACAGAAGACCTCAGAATTCTCAAGGTCAGCATTCTCTGACTTTTCTTAAACAAGAGCACTTAAAAATAAAGACTGCATTGATCCAATACTGTTAGAGACTATGAGATAGTTTATATATTTAAATAAAAGACAAAGCAAAGCTGACATTACAGATAATTACTTACAAAATGTAAATTAATTTTTAGTTTATTCTTTTAAAACTAGATGAAGTATCATTTATTTTGATAAAAGGACAAAACACCTCAGCTACATGTTGAAAACTGGAGAAGGAACCTGGAGAATTCCACGAAGAGAGGAGGCTGGTGGGCCACAGTCCATGCGGTCGCAAAGAGCGGGACACAACTTAGCCACTAATCGTGCACACATGTGTTGAAAATAAATGATTAGAAATGCAACCTAATTCATGGACCATGGACCTTAGGAAAACAGGGTGTTGGAAAGTAAGAAGATACAAATCTGAGCATTCATGCATGGCAGGATCCCCACATCAGATCCGAGTGTGTTCGGGTATGGCACACCCCTCTTTAAAGGGAGAACACAAAACTAAGAGAACTAAAAAGTGAAATTTAAGTTATTTTCTTTTAATTTCATCTGATTGAGTGACTTCACTTTCACCTTTCACTTTCATGCACTGGAGAAGGAAATGGCAACCCACTCCAGTGTTCTTGCCTGGAGAATCCCAGGGACGGGGGAGCCTAGTGGGCTGCCGTCTATGTGGTTGCACAGAGTCCGACACGACTGAAGTGACTTAGCAGCAGCAGCAAACCATCTTTCAGAAAATGCATATCCATGGCATTGTTTGTGGAAAAACTTGGAAGAATATCTGAGGGATAAGATAGTGATCCAAGTCATTAAGGTTGACGGGAGGGAGGTGTATAGAGAGAAGAGATAAAGACAAAGGAGAAATAGGGAAGGGCCCTCATCATTATACCCTAGTGCTCTATGAAACCCAACATTGATTATCATTAAAAACAAGAATCAGTTTAGTTTCTAAATTCTTATGCTAACAGCCTAGAAGATGAGAGGTGACCAACCAGAAGATGAGAAGATACCAGTTGGAAGCCTCCTGCAAGAACCCTACCGAGAGATGGAAAGGGCTTGAGTTTAGAAAACAGATGTTAGGATTGAGTAGGAAGGAAGAACAAAGTGTATGCCTGTGTTTAAGAGTAGAATTGATTAGATTTATCAAGGCACTTTGCATTTGGGAGGCGAAAAAGGGGAAGGAGTTTGGGGGACACCTCACAAGTAAGGTGGGTGCTTGACAAGCGTTCACAAACATACCAAACACTGGAAGAGGAACAGTTCACAGGAAAGCAAGGGTGGGTCAGTCTCTGTGCTTGTTGTTTAGTCATTAAATCATGTCTGACTCTGTGACCTCATGGACTGTAGCCCACCAGGCTCCTCTGTCTGTGGGATTTCCCAGGCAAAAATACTGGAGTGGGTTACCATTTCCTTCTCAGGAGATCTTCCCGACCCAGGAATCAAACCCACACCTTCTGCACTGGCAGGTGGATTTTTTACCACTGAGCCAACTGGGAAATCCTGGGTTCAACTTTGGGTAAGCTAATTTTGAAAGGCTGTCTTGACATTAACCTGTTAGAAATATTTTGGCAAAATTATGGGTTCCATCCAAATCCCCAAATAATTGGGGATTTGTCAGTTTCCAATTTGTAGTCAAGCCATGGGAATGACTGAGATCATTTGGGACAAAAAACCAGGGCAAGAATCACAGGGACAAGGAAGGAGCCTTGGGAAGCAGGACTCCTTGGGGGCTTGGTACCCACACAGGGAAGTAAAAGATGGAGAAGGAAGGAGAAGTTCCCATCAAGAGACCAGGGCAGGCACTAATGATGGCTTTTAGACCTCAGAATTGTTGAGGGTAGCATGGGCAGAACAGTGAGTTGAAAGGAAATGCCAGGAGAAGTGGGAACACTGAGTCAGACTGATGTGTGTATGTTAGGAAATGTCAATGAACGCAAAGACCGCTGGCTCCTCCTCTCAGAGACACAAAAAAGGGAAACAAAGCAAGCCTCACCAGAGACTTGGCGTCCTCAGAGGAGCATCAGGTCTCAGTTAAGTCCAGGAGCTATGAAGAATGTTCTCTGAAGAATTTGGGAATTCCTTGGTGGTCCAATGGTTAAAAATCTGCCTTCTACTGCCGGGGATACAGGTTTGATTCCTGGCCGGGGAACGAAGATCAGACATGTTGACGGGCAACTAGAGAAGCTCACATATTGCCACAAAGTGCTGCAGTGAAGACCCAATATAACCAAGAAGCAAAAAAAGAATTTAAGTGTGAAGACAGATCATCCACTAACAATGGAACATTAACCTTTGGAAGTCCTTGTATATTTTGGATATTGACTCCTTATCAGATATATGGTTTTCAACTTGTTTCTCCTGTTCCATAGATTGCCTTTCCATTCTACTGATTGTCTCTTTTGCTCTGCAGAAGGTTTTAACTTGATGTCGTCCCACTTGACTACCATATAATCCATCAGCCACGCTTTGGGGTATATATTCAAAAGTATCAGAATCAGGATGTTTAAAAGATCCTGTTCACTCCCATTCTCACCGCAGCATTATTCATCACAGCAAAGAAATGGAAACAAGCCAAATACCCACCAGCAAATGAGGAAGAAACTGTGGCTTATACATCTGATGATGGAATATCATTCAGTTTCAAAAATACAGGGAGATCCTGTTATATGTGACAACACGGATGAACCTGGAGGACATTATGGGAAGTGAAATAAACCAAGCAGAGGAGAACAAACCCTGCAAAGATTCCACTTTTAACATAGTCAAACTCATAGAAACAGAAGGTAGGATGGTGGTTGCCAGGGGCTGGGGAGACGGGAAAATGACAGGTTGGTTGACGGGTCTGAAGCTTCAGTTACGTAAGATGGATAAGTTCCAGAGACCTCCTGTGAAACGTTGTATCTACAGTTCACAGTACTGTAAGAGGGTAGATCTCATGTTAACTGTTCTTATCTCCATAGAGAAAGAGAGAGAGAGAGAAATCATAAAACCAGCTCAGATCCGCAGATAGAGAGAAAGACCAGATGAGCCCTGGGTCCCTCCCATCCCGACAGACAGGGTAGAAGAAGAGGCATCAGTGGAGACAGAGAAAGAAAAGTTAGACGGGAAGAAAACCAGGGGCGTCTGGAGTCTAAAAACCAAATGAGAAATGTTTCAAAGAGGGAGGAATGATTCATTGTGCCATTGATGCTGGCAGTTCCAATAGGATGAGGACTGGGGGAGAGGAAACCACTGCCTTAACAATATAGACAGCACGGCCGTATTGAGAAGCTGGTGTTTGTAAAATAGTAGGTACGAAAATCTATTAATATTTAGACTATTTCAAGAAAGAGTGGGAGGGACTTCCCTGGTGATCCAGTGGTTAAGACTCCATGCTTCCAACGCAGGGGGCCCAGGTTCCACCTCTGGTAGGAGACCTAGGACTCTGCATGCCATGAGGTGTTGTCACAAAAAATTTTTTTTAATTAAATTAAAAAACAGAGATACAGTCTTTAAAAAAAAGAAGAGAGAAAGAGTGAGAGAAAGGGAAATGAAGACGGTAAGTATATAGAACTACTCCAGGGAATTTTGCTATAAAGAAGAAGAAAGAAATGGAGCAGAGACTGGAAAGGAAATGGAGAGAGAGGTGAATGTTCCACATGGCACAGGGGCTGTCAGGGCCACAGGCACGTGATTTTGGGAATCAGTCCCAAAGAACTGATGCTTTTGAACTGTGGTGCTGGAGAAGACCCTTGAGAGTCCCTTGGCCTGCAAGGGGATCAAACCAGTCAATCCTAAAGGAAATCAACCTTGAATATTCATTGGAAGGACTGATGCGGAAGCTGAAGCTCCGATACTTTGGCCACCTGATGTGAAAAGCCAACTCACCGGAAAAGACCCTGATGCTGGGAAAGATTGAGGGCAGAAGAAGAAGTGGGCAATAGAGGATGAGGGAGTTGGATGGCATCACTGAATCAATGGACATGAGTGTGAACAAACTCTGGGAGATGGTGGAGGACAGGGAAGCCTGGCATGTTGCAGTCATGGGGTCACAAAGAGTCAGACACGACTGAGCGATTGAACAACAGCCACCTCAAAGGACCTCTTACAACGTCCCCAGAGCAGTCACATTGTCAGTCCTAGCCAGGATACCCAGCTCAAAAGGATGCTAAGCGGTCAAACCAGCACTATCAGAAAGCATAAAGAAATTGCTAGGTGAGAGATGGCAGGGTGAGCAGGGCGCAGAAGGCGAAGACTGGAGATTCCCCTGAACCAACCAGTGTGCAACTAGCGAGCTGGACACAGTGCAGCCCTGGATAGAGACAGGGGGTTTGGTGGGCAGGAGCACTTGCTAGGGGGCAGGGAATGCAGCCTCGGCCAGGCTGAGCTGGTCTGAAAGGGGCCAGGGCTCACCTGGACTTCTCACCGTGGCACCTGGACCCAGAATATGCTCCAGGGCACTTTGGCTCTCAGAATAGCCTAGCTTTGCAATTCAGCCTCCTTCTCTTCTCCAGGAAGGGCTCCCTTGGGGGCAATAATCCTGAAGCTTTGGTGTAGATCAGGTCCACCAGACCCCTACAGGAGAGCCTGGAGATGCGAAGGATGAGGAAGCTCACCACGGGTGCTAAATTCTGCTCAACACCCACATATAGACATCACTCTAGTACCTCTAGCAGTGGTGGAGAAGGCAATGGCACCCCATTCCAGCACTCTTGCCTGGAAAATCCCACGGATGGAGGAGCCTGCTGGGCTGAAGTCCCTGGAGTTGCGAAGAGTCGTGAATTAGCAGCAGCAGCTAGGGCCTGGACTAGCTGTTAGGAAGCTGTGGGTGGGGTGAGAGTGACAGCCAGCAGCTCAGGGCTCAGGAAGTGGACCCTCACGGTGTGGTAGGGGGACAGCCGGGGTCAGGGAGCCTCACTGGGCCCTGTCTGGAAAGGGTCACGTGCATCCTGGCTCAAGGCCAAGGCTTCATGTACGGCTGTAGCCTCAGGACTGGCCAGGCAGCCAGTGTGGTCTGAGCAAGGACCCAGCTGGGCAGAGGTGGAGGCCAGAGCTCAGAGAGAAGGCGACAGCTGGCCGATCCCTAAGGCTCTGGCAGGTTCTTCGAGCATTTGCTTGATTGCTGCGTGTGTGACAAACCAACGGATTCTTTCAAGAGTGCTGGAGATAGGACCCCTTTGACAATCTGGTGGGGAGTTCACCAGGTCTAGAGGCTCCAGCGTGATAAGGAGCCCCCTTAGTTCTCTGAGCCCAGGCAGGGTGCTCAGCTCCTGCAACCCTATCCACAAACAAGTCCCTCCAAAGGGAAACACCGCTGGCCACCAGAAAGTGACACTTTCTGTCCTTCCATCGCTGTTACTGTACTCACATCTCCTGGGCTGAGCTCTCGTTGCAGGTCAAAGGCTTTGCCAAGGACGTTAGCTTCACTGTCCGCTTTGATCACGTAATAAGAAACATCACTCCCATTTTGCAGGTCAAAACCCTGCATCCTAATGAAATAAAATAATGGCGTGGGGTGGGGTTAGGGGAGCAGGGGCTGAGATTCAGGCCTCCTGCCTCAGCCCACTCTTCCTTATTATTGTGATCAAATACACACAATGTAAAATTGACCGCGTTATTCATCTTTTAGAGTAGGTTCTGCAGCATTAAGTGCTTTCACGTGTGGTACCATCAGCCCCAGCATCCGTCTCCAGAACTGTTTTCGTCTGGCAAAACTGGAACTCCGGGGACTTCCCTGGTGGTCCAGTGGTTGAGAATCCACCTGCCAATGCAGGGGACACAGGTTTGATCCCTGGTCCAGGGAGATCCCACATGCAGCAGGGCGACTAAGCCCGTGGACCACAGCTACGGCCCCTATGCTGTACAGCCTGGGAGCTGAAGCTACTGAAGCCTGCATACTCTAGAGCCTGTCCTCTGCAACAAGAGAAGTGGCCGCAACGAGAAGCCTGCGCAGCACAGCCAGAGAGGAGTCCCCGCCGGCTGCAGCTAGAGGAAAATCCTCACACAGCAATGAAGACCAAGCACAGCGAAAAACAGAAACAAATAAGCAGTTTTTAAAGACGGAAACTCTGCACCATTAAATAAAAGCTCCCCAGCCCCTCCCTGGCACCCACCCGCTTACCTTCCGTCTCTGTGAACATGACTTCTCCGGGGGTCTCGTATACGGTTTTGTCCCTTTGTATCAGCGCTGTTTCCCTGAGCATCATGTCCTCGCGGGGGGACGGAACCATAGGAGAAGGTGCTTTGCAGCCCACAACCTTGAGGTTAGGGGGCCAGGACTTTCCACTGTGCCACTCGGCTACGTAAGCCCACACTCTTCTTTCTTTCCCTTTTCTCTTTTTTTCTTTTGCTTACAGTCTTTGATTTTATTTTCGATTGGAGGGTAGTTACTTTACAATATTGTGGTGGTTTCCACCATTTATCAATATGAATCAGCCATAGGTATACACGTGTCATCTCCCTCTTAAAGCTCCCTCCCACCTCCCTCCCCATCCCATCCCTCAAGGCTGTCAGTGAGTACTAGGTTTGGGTTCCTTTTGGAATAGACCAAGTATTTATAGGCATAAAAACAAAGGCAGATACTATAAGTAAAAGACTACTATATTTGATTCTATCCCTTAAAGAAAATTTTAAAAAATTAAATTTGCACACATGAAAAGAATAACAAAATTTACAAATAAAATAAGCAACATATGATTCACTTGGAAGAATTATTACAATTTGATAAGTAGAAGATTAATACGGAGGAAATGGCAACCCACTCCAGTATTCTTTCCTAGGAAATTCCATGGACAGAGGAGCCTGGCAGGCTGCAGTCCATGGGGTCGCAAAAGAATCAGAAATGACTTAGAGACCAAACAAACCACCACCACTACCAAAAGATTAACAAACCACAATACAAAAATGAGCAGAGATTACAAACAGGCCATCAGCAAAAGAGGAAATACAGAAATCAACAAACTTAGGCAAGGCTGTCTCATAAGTAAACAAAGACATGTAAGTTCAAAGGAGATATCTCTTTAGCCAACTGAGTAACAAGATTTCTTTTTCATGATGATGTTGTATATTTACTACTCTAGGAATTGTAAGTCAACGGTTTTTCCTGTGGTCAGGTATGGATGTGAGAGTTGGACTGTGAAGAAGGCTGAGGGCCAAAGAATTGATGCTTTTGAACTGTGGTGTTGGAGAAGACTCTTGAGAGTCCCTTGGACTGCAAGGAGATCCAACCAGACCATCCTAAAGGAGATCAGCCCTGGGATTTCTTTGGAAGGAATGATACTGAAGCTGAAACTCCAGTACTTTGGCCATCTCATGCGAAGAGTTGACTCATTGGAAAAGACTCTGATGCTGGGAGGGATTGGGGTCAGGAGGAGAAGGGGACGACTGAGGATGAGATGGCTGGATGGCATCACAGACTTGATGGACGGGAGTCTGAGTGAACTCCTGGAGTTGGTGATGGACAGGGAGGCCTGGCGTACTGCAGTTCATGGGGTTGCAAAGAGTTGGACACGACTGAGCGACTGAACTGAACTGAACTGAAACGCTTTTCTACAGAGCACCTTACGATATATATTCTTTTTAAAAATTAATCTTTCAAAAATGTGCTTAAAAAATCACATATGTTAATAAACATATGTGTAACAAGGATATTTGGTCTTCCTGGGTGGCTCTGCGGTAAAGAATCTGCCTGCCAATGCAGGAGACACAGGTTCTATCCCTGGCTCAGGAATCTCCTGGAGTAGGACATGGCAACCCAGTATTCTTGCCTGGGAAATTCCATGGACAGAGAAACCTGGTGGGCTCCAGTCCGTAGGGTTGTAAAGGGTCAGACACAACTGAATGACTGAGCACACACATGGACTACACAAGCCCACACTCTGGATTTCACTGTGGATGGCATTCTGGCTGAACTGTGTCCCCCCACCCCACCAAAATTCATAGGTTGGTGTCCTCACCTCCTCCCCCAGTATACCTTGGAATGTGACTGTCTTGAGAGTTAAAGCCTTCATGGGGAGATAAGGTTAAATGAGATCACATGGCCAGACCCTAACCCTATATGATTGGGGTCCCTGCCAGAAGAGATATGCCAGGGACAAATCCACACAGAGGAAAGGCTGTGGAGGACCCAGGGGATGCAGGGAGAAGGCGGCTGTCTGCACACCACGGAGAGAGGCCTTCAGAGAAACTGACCCTGCCAGCACCTTGACCTTGGACTTGTAGTTCCCAGAACTATGAGAAAATCAGCTCCTGTTTTCTGAACTCCCTGATCTGCGGTATTTTGTTACAGAGCTTGAGCTGACTGATACGATGTGGCCATGTGCTACCCAGTGTGGAAGGCTCAGGTCGCAAAGTGGCCACAGTCCATGCCCAGGTTGATCTGTGGGCGTGGAGCAAAGCGGTTCCTTGATTTTACAGTTATGTCTCATTCAGAGGTGGATGTGGTTTCTAAGGCTGCCCAGGGATCATCCATGGATGACCTTCAAATCTCTGAGTTTCCATCAAGGCAGCCCTGCCGTTGGTCCCCAAAGCATGGTTTCACCAGCCAGACCTGACTAATTCTCACACAAGTTTCCAGGGCTAGTGGCTCCGCAGAGATGTCACAGATTCACCAGCCCCCTGAATCATCCTTTCAGAGGGTTTCTGCTCTGGGAGAGGAAAAAGCTCACAGAGAAAGTAGCTTGGCCCCTGAAATGAGCCCCCCACCCCCACCCCAAGGAAAGTCACCAGTCTTCTTACCACAATGACAAGACTTTGGTCTCAGATTTGGGATGATTCTCCACTATTTCTCAGTACACTAGGTTTGAAACTGTCACCTTCTGGTACCATCATGTATGTGTAAGTTTCACTCTTCAGTCAAACAAGTAGAGAAAAAATTTTCCTTCTTTTTTTCTTTTGCTTATTCTAAGACATAAGGGATCTTCCTTGTGGCTCAGATCATAAAGAATCTGCCTGCAATGCAGGAGATGCAGGTTGGATCCCTGGGTTGGGAAGATCCCCTGGAGAGGGGAATGGCAACCCACTCCAGTATTCTTGCTTGAAGAATCCCATGAACAGAGGTGCCTGGCGGTCTACAGTCTAGCTCAGTCATGTCCGACTCTGCGACCCGTGGATTGTAGCCCACCAAGCTCCTCTGTCCAAGGGATTCTCCAGGCAAGAATACTGGAGTGGGTTGCCATTTCCTTCTCCAGGGGATTCACTATTTCTCAGTACACTAGGTTTGAAACTGTCACCTTCTGGTACCATCATGTATGTGTAAGTTTCACTCTTCAGTCAAACAAGTAGAGAAAAAATTTTCCTTCTTTTTTTCTTTTGCTTATTCTAAGACATAAGGGATCTTCCTTGTGGCTCAGATCATAAAGAATCTGCCTGCAATGCAGGAGATGCAGGTTGGATCCCTGGGTTGGGAAGATCCCCTGGAGAGGGGAATGGCAACCCACTCCAGTATTCTTGCTTGAAGAATCCCATGAACAGAGGTGCCTGGCGGTCTACAGTCTAGCTCAGTCATGTCCGACTCTGCGACCCGTGGATTGTAGCCCACCAAGCTCCTCTGTCCAAGGGATTCTCCAGGCAAGAATACTGGAGTGGGTTGCCATTTCCTTCTCCAGGGGATCTTCCCGACCCAGGGATCGAACCCAGGTCTCCCACATTGCAGGCAGATGCTTTAACCTCTGCATCACCAGGGAAGCCTTATCACAGAATGTATCCATTAAACAGATATTTAACGATCACCTGCTCTGGCCAGGCACCGTGTGATGTCTTAGAAAAACACTGTTTAAGATAAGCATTAAGTTTCACTTTATCAGCAGGATGAACAGAGTTTCTCTCCTCACAAAAGTAACCAATTCCTCCCACTGCAGTGGGAGGCTCACCACACTCCTAATCCACCCTTCTATTCACCCAAAACTCCTTTCCCTTATGGTCTGTAGCATCTTTGAGACCTTTCTTTTAACTCACAAATCCATCATGGAATCTCTGGCTATGACCCACTGGTCCCATTTCCTGGCCACTGAGAAAAGGGGCCCTGAGAGATGTACTATCTCTTTCCCAACTCAAAATACCCCAGGCTTACTCTACAGCACAGGGAGCTCTGCTCATGCTATGTGGCAGCCTGGATGGGAAGGGAGTTTGGGGGAAATGGATACATGTGTATGTATGTCTGAGTCCCTTGGCTGTCCACCTGAAACTATCACAACATTGTTAATCAGCTGAACTTCAACATAAAATAAAATTTTTTTTAAAAATCCCCCAGTCTCTTCACTCATATTCTCCCTCCTCCCAAGAACAGTGCCTCTTTGGGGGTTAATATCTCAGCCCCCAGCCTGCATACAGTCTTACCTCTCAAGAGTTCTGCTTGATCTCATTGTTACATTTGTGTCTATGGCTTCCTCCACCCAGGGTCCAGAAGACTCTGGGCTCCCCACCATCACTAAAGTCTTCCCTTCTATTAAGCATTTTCCTATGAAAGTGCTGCCCCATCTCTGCTTGCCCATGTTCTTGGAGAAACCTCTGCTCCAGCCCTCATCGGCCCCACTGCCCGCCTACTCCTCAAACCCTTAGGGTCTGATCCTGCAGGGCTGCTTGTACTGCTAGTTAAAAAGTAACCAGAAGCTTCTGCTTTGCATTCTCCTCTCCACTGGGACCACTTTGCACCCTGACCACTTCCTCTTCGAAACTCCACCTGCGGTTCCGTGACACTCATCCCCCTTTGGGTCTCCCTCCCGTCACCCTGATGTCTCTCCTCAGGCGCTTCATCGATTCCTCTCACCAACCCCTGCAGCCGAATGCAGGCATTGTCTAAAGCAGCGGTCCCCAACCTTTTTGGCACCACTTTAGTGGAAGACAGTTTTTCCACGGATCAGGGAGGGGGAGATGGTTTCAAGATGATTCAAGCATGTTACATTTATTGTGCACTTTATTTCTCTCATTATTACATCAGCTCCACCTCAGAGCATCAGGCATTAGCTCCCAGAGGTTGGGAACCCCTGGTCTGAAGATTTGTGCTTACTGCTTTCTCTAGCAAATCTCAGGGATTCCCACAACTTCACTCATCAACAAGTGCTGATGGTCAAGACCTGTATCAGTTGCTTCTGCACACCACCCTATCTGCAAATACCTTCATGCTACCTGCACAATCGGGCTTCCCTGGGGGCTGAGTGGTAAGGAATCTGCCTGCCAATGCAGGTTCGAGCCCTCGAGAAAATCCCCTGGAGAGGGAAATAGCAACCTACTCCAGTGTTCTTGCCTAGGAAATCCCATAAGCAGACCAGCCTGGCAAGAGGAGTCCATGGGGTCACCAAAAACTGGACCTGACATGCGACTAAACACCACCAACCGCAACCTGCACAAAATGCACCGTTCAGTCACCGCTTGCATCTCTTTCACCACTACGTGGGCTGCACAAGCGTGCCCCGCTGACGAAGCATGCAGAAGCTGAAATCCAACCCACGCCCTAGTCGCCAATGGGCTGCCTGGTCCGAGCTGAGTCTGAGCTTGGACAGAGGAGGAGGCTCCTTTCCCCCATTTGCTCAAAGGGACAGAAAGGATTGGGATTTTCTCAGAGCTCTTCTTTAACACTTACATATTCCTCTCCCTACTTGATACTCAGACCTGAATCTTCTCATTTTCCCCAAATAGGCAATGTACGGGAACGGCCTAGCGTGCCTCTTTCCATCACCCCTGCTGCAGTGTCCACCTGGTGAGAACCTCCTTCTCCAGCGCCCTTTGGCCTGGGAAGCTTCTGAGCGTTGCTCCCAGCTCGGAACCTCCTCTTTAGTTCCCCGTGTAAATGGTTACACATTTCCTGAGCACTTATGTCACTCCGGCTTGACTTGTGATTTTTTACTAGGAATCTGTATGCTCCATTGTTGGGTAAGCGGACGGCAAGACGCAAACTGGGGCCCACACGTGGAGCTGTTTTGAGCTCGGCATTTTGGGTAAGGCCGGGTTTGTAGCTAAGCACTGTCAGGTAGCAGTGTGGAAAACAGGCATAGAACGGACCTTGAGAAGGATACAGGTGAATCTTGAAGGAGCCGGATTAAAGAGTTGCTTTAAACTAACATTTTTTAAGAATATGTGTTTACTTATTTGGCTGCCTTGGGTCTTAGCTGCAGCTCATGGACTCTAGGACACACAGGCTCAGTTCCCTGCAGCATGTGGGGTCTTAGTTCCCTGAATGGGAATTGAACCTGCGTCCTCTTCATTGGAAGGCAGATTCTTAACCACTGGACCACTGGGGAAGTCTCTTTTTAAAATTTATTTATGATTTTTTAAAATGTGGACTATTTTTAAAGTCTTTACTGAAATGTTTACAATATTGCTTCTGTTTTATGTTCAGGTTTTTTTGACTCTGAAACATATGGGGTCTTAGCTCCCCAACCAGGAGGCAAGCCCACACCCCCTGCATTGGAAGGTAAAGTACTGACCACTGTACCACCGAGGAAGTGCCCAAAACTAACATTTTTAATTAAAGAAATAATATACAATGACAGGTAAATTAGGAAAGCACAGATAAATTAAAAGAAGAGAAATGAAAATTACTTCTAATCCCTACACCTAGAGATTACCATTGTCATCACTTTGCTCTATAATCTTACAAATATTATATTTAAACTATACACATGATTGACCTCTCAAATGAAATTATCATATTACCTAATTGTAACTTTGCTTCATGAGCATTTTCTGATGACATAAAATACTTTTCTATAGAATTATTTTTCTAATATCTAATAAATAGTATTCCACTCAATGACTGTACCGTAATTCATTCAAAAACTCTCCAGTTAGGTTGATTTTTACTTTTCTCTATTTTATATACTGCTTAAGTCAATATCCTTGTAACTAAATATTTGGTACCACATCAATTTTCTCTTAAGAATAGATGCCTAGTAACAGAACTGCTGGATCAAAGGTTAGGGACACTTTAAAACCTTTTGCTGCCTGTAATTAAACATGCCCTGAGAATCACCATCCAACTTAACCATCCTATCTGAGATCGGTGACTTGTCAATTTTTATCACACTTCCCAAAATGGATCTGATTCTGTCAGATCACAGAATTTTAAAGCGAGAAATAGTCTCAGAGATCTGCCTAAGGTCTCACGTCTGACTACCACTGGAATCAGCTGGAACAGGAGCCAGGCATTGTGCACTTATTTGTGTAAGCTCTCCAGGTGGTTCTTCCATACAGCCAGGTTTGAGGACCACTGCTGCTGTTGCTGCTGCTAAGCTGCTTCAGTCGTGTCCGACTCTGTGCGACCCCGTAGACGGCAGCCCACCAGGCTCCCCCGCCCCTGGGGTTCTCCAGGCAAGACCACTAATATTGTCAAATACCGCTTTCTAGGTTTGGAGAGTCTAACAAGCAGGAAAGTTCAGTTCAGTTCAGTTCAGTCGCTCAGTCGTGTCCGACTCTGCGACCCCATGAATCGCAGCAGCCCAGGCCTCCCTGTCCACCACCAACTCCCGGAGTTCACTCAGACTCACGTCTGTCGAGTCGGTGATGCCATCCAGCCATCTCATCCTCGGTCGTCCCCTTCTCCTTCTGCCCCCAATCCCTCCCAGCATCAGAGTCTTTTCCAATGAGTCAACTCTTCGCATGAGGTGGCCAAAGTACTGGAGTTTCAGCTTTAGCATCAAGAACACCCAGGACTGATCTCCTTCAGAATGGACTGGTTGGATCTCCTTGCAGTCCAAGGGACTCTCAAGAGTCTTCTCCAACACCACAGTTCAAAAGCATCAATTCCTCGGCACTCAGCTTTCTTCACAGTCCAACTCTCACATCCATAGATGACCACAGGAAAAACCATAGCCTTGACTAGACGGAACTTTGTTGCCAAAGTAATGTCTCTGATTTTGAATATGCTATCTAGGTTGGTCATAACTTTCCTTCCAAGGAGTAAGCGTCTTTTAATTTCATGGCTGCAGTCACCATCTGCAGTGATTTTGGAGCCCCCCAAAATAAAGTCTGAATGAAAACTGACCTTTTCCAGTCCTGTGGTCACTGCTGAGTTTTCCAGATTTGCTGGCATATTGAGTCAGGGGCTGGCAAACTACAGCCCTCAGGCCAAATCTGGCCTGCCTTATACTTTTCTGTGGCTAACGCTAACTGCTCTAAGGTTTAAACAGCTACAATTTAAGTGGTAACATAAATACCTACATAAAACCTTTAATTTTTCCCTGTGGCTCACAAAGTCTATAATGTTTATTATCTGATCCTTATAGAAAATGTTTGCTGATCCCTGTTCTAGGATACAACCTCATTTTGTTGGGTTGCAAGTGTTCAGTTCAGTCACTCAGTTGTGGCAGACTCTTTGCGACCCCCATGGACTGCAGCTCACCAGGCCTAAGTGTCGATCACCAATTGCCAGGGTTTACTCAAAGTTATGTTCATTGAGTCGGTGATGCCTTCCAACCATCTCATCCTCTGTCATCCCCTTCTCCTCCCACCTTCAATCTTCCCGAGCATCAGGGTCTTTACAAATGAGTCAGTTCTTTGCATCAGGTGGCCAAAGTATTGGAATTTCAGCTTCAGCATCAGTCCTTCCAATGAATATTCAGGACTGATTTTCTTTAGGATGGACTGGTTTGATCTCCTTGCAGTCCAAGGGACTCTCAAGAGTCTTCTCCAACACCACAGTTCAAAAGCATCAATTCTTCAATGCTCAGCCTTCTTTATGGTTCAACTATCACGTCAATACATGACTAATGGAAAAATCATAGCTTTGACTAGACAGACCTTTGTTGGCAAAGTAATGTTTCTGCATTTTAATATGCTGTCTAGGTTGGTCATAACTTTTCTTCCAAGGAGCGAGTGTCTTTTAATGTCATGGCGGCACTCACCATCTGCAGTGATTTTGGAACTCCCCAAAGTAAAGTCTCTCACTGTTTCCCCATCTATTTCCCATGAAGTGATGGGACCAGATGCCATGATCTTCATTTTCTGAATGTTGAGTTTTAAGCCAACTTTTTCACTTTCCTCTTTCACTTTCATCAAGAAGCTCTTTAGTTCTTCATTTTCTGCCATAAGGGTGGTGTCATCTGCATATCTGAAGTTATTGATATTTCTCCTGGCAATCTTGATTCCAGCTTGTACTTCCTCCAGCCCAGCATTTCATCTGATGTACTCTGCATATAAATTAAAAAACCAGGGTGACAATATACAGCCTTGACGTCCGCCTTTCCCAATTTGGAACCAGTCTGTGTTCCATGTCCAGTTCTAACTGTTGCTTCCTGACCTGCATACAGATTTCTCAAGAGGCAGGTCAGGTGGTCTGGTATTCCCATCTCTTTCAGAATTTTCCACAGTTTATTGTGATCCATACAGTCAAAGGCTTTGGCATAGTCAATAAAGCAGAAATAGATGTTTTTCTGGAACTCTCTTGCTTTTTCCATGATCCAGCGGATGTTGGCAATTTGATCTCTGGTTCCTCTGCCTTTTCTAAAAGCAGCTTGAACATCAGGGAGTTCACGGTTCATGTATTGCTGAAGCCTGGCTTGGAGAATTTTGAGCATTACTTTACTAGTGTGTGAGATGAGTGCAATTGTGCGGTAGTTTGAGCATTCTTGACAAGCAGGAAAGATATGCAATAAATTGACCCAGGAAAGGAAGACAAATGAAAATGTCTCCAAAAGATAAAGGAGAAGAAAATGACGCCTTTAGGTAGAAAATTAAGAAGTAGTCATTTATATTAATTATTGGTGAGCGAATTGGTTTATATTTGAAGTCTACATTTGTATTTGAAATCTCATTCTAAGGCTGTAGGCTATTTAAGAACACACAGTAGAAGAAAAGCTAAGCTTCTTTCCATTCCATTGAAAAACCATGCTTACAAAATCAATTCATAACTATTTGTTCATCTTAAAACATGCCTTTTTTTGCAAATTATAATGTTGATCTGACTGCTTCTATTTTAAATGAGGATTTATACTTAACCTGACATGATTTTACAAAAGATTTTAGGTTTACCTAACTTGCGAATTTTATAGTTTATAGTTTCATAGTTTAATTTTTATAAGCAGTAGAAGAAACATCAATGGTGACACCAAAAAGAGATAGTACCTGAAGGGACAATGAATAATTCCACCAAAGTAAATGCTCAAGAGTTTGAGGGGGAAAATAACTTGCATTTTTAAAATTGTATACATATAAGAAAGTGGGAAAGGAGCATGGAATCTTATAGATGAACTTTACGTGAATTTTATAGATGAACTTTGCATAAAAGACAGAAAACTACATTTTTAAACAAAAATCAGCCCTCAGATACAAATGAAGTAACTGTTTCCTTGTAGGAAAAAAAAGTACACTTGCAATGGGGTGCATGTATCTTTTCTGACCATGTGTTCAGACCCAATGTTCATTGCAGAAATGCTTACATTACCCAAGACATGGAAGCAACCTAAATGTCCTTCCACAGAGGAATGGATAAAAAAGATGTGGTGCGGTCGTACACAATGGAATATCACTCAGCTGTTACAAAGAATGAAGCCGTGTCATGTGCAACAATGTAGATGAACCCAGGGATTGTTACACTGAGTGACTTACGTGCAGAATCTAAAAAGAAAGGATACGAATGAGCTTATTTACAAAACAGAAACAGACTCCCAGACTTAGAGAAGAAACTTATGCTTACGGGAGGCCGGGGAAGGAAAGAACGTGGAAAGGGATAGTTAGGGAATTTGGGATGGACATGTACACACTGTTATATATAAAATGAGTAGCCAACATGGACCTACTGTATAGCACAGAAAAGGCTGCTTAACATTATGTAACAACCTAAATGGAAAAAGAACTTGAAGACAGAATAGATATATGTATAACTTCTTTGCTGTACTGAAACTAACACAGCATTGCTAACTATACTTCAATATAAAATAAAAACTTTTAAAAGTGCACTTGCAAATTAAAATACTTCCAAGTAGCAGCAAAATATTGTTCGTTCAGCACATGGGAAGAATAATCGTGTGTGTGAGTGTGTGTGTGTGTGAGCACCTAAGACAAAACATCTTCTAGAGACCAGCTGAATCAGCAATTGCGACCAAGGGTGGCTTCCAGTTACCACTTTACAAGAAAAAGTGATTGTAGCACCTTTTTTTTTCTGAGAAAGGAAATGTTCTCAGAAAGGAAAGAAAAGTTTTTCTTTTTCTCTTTGGCTTTGTTATTTACTGCGTTCAGGAGATACACTGCTTGTGGTTTTGAAAGCCTGAATTGCCTGTCACTAAATCTATCTTACCACTCCCACTGGTGAAATGAAGAGTTATTTCATTAGTATTAGTCACAGCAGTGGTAAAGAACCTGCCTGCCAATGCAGGAAGATGTAAGAGATAGGAGTTTGACCCCAGGGTCGAGAAGATCTCCTGGAGGAAGAAATGGCAACCTGCTCCAGTATTCTTGCCTGGAGAATCCCAAGGGCAGAGGAGCCTGGCGGGTTACAGTCCATGGGGTCACAAAGATTTGGACAAGGACTGAAGCGATTTGGCATGCAACCAATGAGTGACTCTTTAAATGAGCACCCCCTGCATTGCAGACAGCTGCTGCAGACACAGCCTCAGGTTCCAGAGAGCTTAGAATACAGAAGAAGATGGCAGAGTTCCTTCTATGGAGCAGCTCACTCTGCAACTCACTTCACTAAACCTCCTTACAGGAGGCAACCAAAGCCAGCGGCATTCCTAGAAGCCACTCTCTGGGTTTTTTGATACAATTAAGCCAATGAAAGAGCCATAAGTAGAGGTTAGAGAAACCAGAGCAGCTTCGTCTGGATGAGTTTATCATCTTGTGGGAAAGTTATGCTAAACCTTCTGGCTTAATTCTGCCCTTTTTCCATAGTGCGTATCAGAATCCTTAGGTGACCACACCTGGAGGGAACTCCCCAGGTGTTCCTACCCTCAGCACGATGGAGTGTGAGCTGGTCACTCCTGGCAATCTCTGTCGGGGGCACGTGCCCTGTGTATCAGCGGATGTTCAGTGACCGCTCAGTGCCAGTAGCCATCACCCAGTGATGACAAAGAGAATGTCTCCAGACATGGCCAGCTGTCCCCTGGGGCACTGCTCCCCCTTCACTGTCCTCTGGGGCGCTGTCCCCCTTCACTGAGTTGAGAACCATGTTCCGGCGGAGAGCTCTGCTCTGGGGGAGAGTGTGCACAGGCTGGCATCAGAGATGGGGACTGAACACAGCAACAGGCTGGAGAAAAGGGCATCTCGTGGGCAGCTTAATGAGGAGGATGGCTGGCAACGACAACAGCAAGAGTAGCTACAGTTTGAGAGCCTACAATATACCAGGTTCTCGCTTTCACCCCCAAACATGTCCATCTGTTGCCACAGCTTGCAGATGAGAAAGCAAAGGCTAAACAGCATCCTTAGTGCTCCTGGGCTGGGGTCTGAGCCCGGGTCATCCATGCTCTTTCTGTTGCTCTAGCAAGGAATAGAACTAAGGATAGACCGTGACATTTGAGCAGAATAAAGTGCAATGGGGTCACATTAGAAACAGCCTAGAGACTCATACTGAGCGCAGGAAGTCAGACAAAGAGAAATAATGCATGACACCCCTGATGTGTAGAATCTGAAAAGAGATAACACAGATGAACTTAGTAACAAAACAGAAACAGACTTAGAGAACGAATCTACGGTTGCCAGGAGGGAAGGATGGAGAAGGCACTGGCACCCCACTCCAGTGCTCTCGCCTGGAAAACCCCATAGACAGAGAGGAGCCTGGTGGGCTGCGGTCCATGGGGTCACGAAGAGTCGGACACGACTGAGCGACTTCCCTTTCACTTTTCACTTTCATGCATTGCAGAAGGAAATGGCAACCCACTCCAGTGTTCTTGCCTGGAGAATCCCAGGGACAGGGGAGCTTGGTGGGCTGCCGTCTATGGAGTCGCACAGAGTTGGACACGACTGAAGTGACTTAGCAGGAGAGAAGGATAGGGGCAAGGGAGAGTAAGGGAGTTTGGGATGGACATGTTCACACTGCTAAATTCAAAATGATTAGCCAGGAAGTGCCCACTGCACAGCACAGGGAGCTCTGCTCAACGTTAGGTGGCATCCTGGATGGCAGCGGAGTCTGGGGGAGAGTGGATACACGTGTATGTATGGCTGAGTGCCTTTGCTGTCCACCTGAAACTGTCACAGCATTGTTAATCAGCTGTACTTTAATATAAAATCAAAAGACTTTTTAAAAAGACCTAGATTAACAGGATACGGAGCTTGCTTTTAAAATGCAAGTGTCTCTCTTCTCACTTATTTTGACACTTTCTCCCAGGCAGCGGCTATTACCTTTGAGCAAGAACATGCTTTTTTGGAAAAGAATGTTCAGGGATAATTAAAAAGATAAAGACTATGTTAAAGGAGACAAGAATCATGGCAAAGCAACTAGTCATGGTCCAGTTAGATGCTTAAAGGTATACATGTGACATTTTATTAGTAGCCTCCACATAAAGAAAGAAAATAGAAACTCAAAGATTATTTATTTATTTTTTTCTTGTATACTTGAATATGTATGCAGGGAATGGTGCTCCTAAGTGAGAGAAGTTTCCACTATGTCCTGATGTAAGTGAGAATAAGACATCTCCTGGGGGCTTCCCTGGTGGCTCAGTGGTCAGGAATCTGCCTGCCCATGCAGGAGATGCGGGTGTGATCTCTGATGCAGAAAGACTCCACATGTCTTGAAGCAATGACGCCCCTGCACCAGAACCGCTGAGCCCACATCCCCTAGAGTCCATGCTGGGCAACAAGAGGAGCCACACAATGAGCAGGAAACAGCCCAGCAAGAGAATAGCCCCGACCCCCACCCCACCCCGCCTGCAACCAGAGAAAGCCTACAATGCACAGCACAGCCTGCAGAGCGATGAACTCAGCACAGCCAAAAATAAACAAATACATTTTTTAAAAAGAAATCTTGTGAGATTCCTTGTGAGGCCATCCTCATGTAAACATCACATTACCTTAAAACCACTGGCAAGGTCCTCCCTTACTGGGGTAGATGCAGGGATACGAGGAATAGAGCAGTGACTTTCTTGTGGGGGAAAGAGGGACCCCACATGAGAGAATGCGTGATGGCCGGAGAGACTAGAGCAGATGGGGGCTCTGGTCCACAGCATAGGCTGCCTAGAAGAACACCGGCCTCCGCACATTGCAGCTGCCAGGTCAGTGAATGCTGCCTCCCCGTGAGACCCCCAGAGCAGCACTCTACTAGACAAGAGTCCCCCATCACCCCCCATCACCCTGTACTTACAACAGAGCCCAGAGTGCAGTTTTCTGTGGTCCAGACCTCCAGCACCACAAGCACCTTATCAGAGCACCCTTATCAGAGCCTGAGTGGCGGAGGAAGCGACAGGTTAGAGGTGAGAGGGCCTTTCATGTTTGCCCTCTGGGAACAGGTGTGCTGGCTTTCTAGGGGTGGTGGTAGTTTTGTCGCTAAATCGTGTCTAACTCTTGCAACCCCACGGACTGTAGCCCGCTAGGCTTCTCTGTGCATGGGATTTCCCTGGCAAGAATACTGGGGTAGGGTGCCATTCCCTTCTCCAGGGGATCTTCCTGGCCCAGGAATGGGACCCGGGTCTCTTGCACTGAAAGCAGATTCTTTACCAACTGAGCTAGGTGAAGATCCCTAGTGGTTCAGTGGGTAAAGAATCCACCTGCCAATCAGGACACCTGGGTTTGATCCCTGGGTCCAGAAGGTCCCCTGGAGAAGAAAAAGGCAACCCTCTCCAGTATTCTTGCCTGGGAAATCCTGTGGACAGAGAAGCCTGGCAAGCTACAGTCCATAGCGTCACAAAAAGTTGGACACAACTTAGTGACTAAACATGCATGCACACAATTCACAACAGGTATGCTGACCACACTATGAACTGTGTCAAAGTTAAGCTTGGCTGGACTCAGTCCTGTGAGTGAAATGATTTGAGAGTGCAAATTCAGCATTAAAGTAGCAAACAGGAAATCTATCATCTTGCATCTAATGCCAATGGGATTACAACAATGGGCGATTACAAGATATTATTTACCACTATATTATGTTATAAATGGTGAGGAATAAATTTTCTAGTGACGATGAAATAAAACTTAAAATAATTAACTATGTTATATGTGAACAAACTGAACCACTAAGAAAAAAAGAAAGTCATCAAAATTGAACTCAGAATTGGAATTAAGACTTAAAAAACCAAACGTGGTACTCATTTCATGATTTATATAAGTAAACTTATATTTTAAACATAAACTTCTATTTATGTATATACATTTATACACCTTAAACTGATGATTGAAGTCAAATCATTATGCTGAACATCTTAAACTTATGTCAATTATATCTCAGTAAAAGTGGAAAGGAAAAAGTTAAAAATCAAATCTTGAATATTAGCCACAAGAATGTCACATATCAAACTTATGGGATATGGTGAAAGCTGTACTGGGCAAAAAGCGAGCAATTCTTTGTTTCTTAATTAAGCATTTATCTTGAGAAGTTAGAAAAGTCAGTTATCACAAATAAAGTTGAAAAGAAAGGCAGAGATACTTAAGGATAAAAAGAAAAAGAAATTAATTGACTAGGAGAAAATGTTTGCATTGATAAATCCAAGCATTGAAAGGACTGATGCTGAAATCGAAGCTCCAGTACTTTGGCTACCTGAGGCGAAGAGCCCACTCATTGGAAATTACTCGAATGCTGGGAAGACTGAGGTCAGAAGGAGAAGGGGGTGACAGAGGATAAGACAGGTGGATGGCATCACTGATTCAATGGACATGAGTTTGAGCAAGCTCCAGGAGATGGTGAAGGACAGGGAAGCCTGGTGTGCTGTAGCCCCTGGGGTTGCAAAAGAGTCAGACCTGAGTTAGCATTAGCAACTAAACAACAACAGCAACCCAGTGGAAGGGAGAAGACGAAATAGACATGTCTGCTTGGTCAAAAGGCAGGAGGGAAAAGTGAAAGCAAAAGCAAACAAAATTAGATGAACGAAGAACCACAGAGTATATATTCAAGACGTAAGTGCTTTTAGAAGGATTAATTTATTTGTATCTCGCTATGGCAATAATTTACGTCCACAAGTTCTAGATAATTATAAATTAGCAAAATTGATTTAAAAAACTTTTGTAACCAAATTAATCAATAAACGTGATAGAAATAACAAATACATTGTAAAATCACCATCAAAGTGATACTATACTCAGACAGTTTCATGGGCAAAGTCTTCAGACCTATAGAATAGAAAGAGTTCCCAGTCTATATTAACACTTCCAGAGCCAGTAAAAGACTGAAAGCTTCATAACTCCTTTTATAAAGCCAGCAAAACATCTACAGGCAGAGTTTTAAAAAGTAAAGATTTATTTCATTTGTAAATATAAATGAAAATTCCCAGTAAAATTTGATAAATGAAATGTATCAACAAATAAGATTACAGCTGGCATTCAAGAATGCAAAAATGGTGTAATACAAGTTACATATTAATATGTTTAATCAAAAAGTCAAAGGAGAGAAAGCCTATAATCATCTTAATATATGCAAAAGACTTGTGATAAAATTCAAGGACATTCTGATACCTTTAGTAAATTAGGACTAAAAGATGATTACATTTAAAGCAATTTGAATCTAACATAATTAAAAATCTTAACAACAGCCAACAGCATAGCTAAAGTTAAAACATAGAAACATATCTACTCTCACTTCTATGAATAAAATTGTAGACATTTTAACAATTAAAGAAAAAGAAACAAGTACCATAAATAATGGAAAAAAGGAGCAAATCTATTGTTATTTTCAGATTATTTTTTTATTACATAAACATCTATGTAGGAGAAGCATAGTTAAATCTGCTCCCAAATATTAAAACTAATAGGAATTAGCCAGTTACAAAACAAAAATACAAAAATCAACAGTACCCCATTAATCAAGAATTAACCGCTAGAAAATATAGGGTTAACAAAATATCCTAGTAACAATTCCAATAACAACAAAAACAAAATAATTTCTGGGGAGGAACTCCTTAAGAAACTGGGGCAAAGATCTGAAGTGAAGTGAAGTGAAGTGAAGTCGCTCAGTCGTGTCCGACTCTTTGCCCCCCCATGGACTGTAGCCTACTAGGCTCTTCTGTCCGTGGGATTTTCCAGGCAATAGTCCTGGAGTGGATTGCCATCTACATGGAAGAAAATTATTAAAGTACAATGTTAAACATTAAACAAGTATTGAGTTGAGAGATATTCCATGGCTTTAAAGAGGCATAATGTAAATTAATGCATAAATCCAAGGCAGTTCTAATCAAAACACCTTTAGAAATTTGCTGAAACTTGAGAAATTAATGAATAAACAAGGAGAGTTAGGATAGTGTTGGGGGAAAAGTATAATAATTATAATAGTAAGGGGTAGGTCATATTTCCAGATGTGAAGACATGTGAATGCAGGCTCAGCTGTGACTCTTTGTGACCCCGTGGACTGTAGCCCACCAGATTCCTCTGTCCTTGGGATTCTCCAGGCAAGAATACTGGAGTGGGCTGCCATTTCCTCCTCCAGGGAATCTTCCCAGCCCAGGGATCGAACTGGAGTCTCTGTGGCTCTTGCCTTGGTAGGTGGATTCTTTTATCACTGAGCTACCTAGGGAGCCCCGTTAAGACATGCAGTATAAAAATAAAAACAGTGTTTATGCCCAGATTTGTGAATGCTTTTTCCTATGCTTTTTTCTTTTTTGGGGGAGGGGGTACATTTTCAAAATTTTACTCAAGTATTTATAAACAAGAGAAATCTTTGAAAATGTAAGCTATATACAAAATCCTAAACCTCTCCCTCCCACTGTGTGCCCTGCTTGAGGCTCCCACTCACTTCCTTCCATCCACCCTCTCCTCACTCACCTCTCAGCCTCTCCCTCATTCCGGCTTTATGCTCTGGCTCCAGTTTGATAAAGGGTCACATTTCCCAGAAAGTTCTCCCGGCCCTCCTATCCCCCATCCTCATTGCTCTTCTCATGTCACATTAAAATCATGTGTAAATAAGAAAACTGATAAAATTGAAGCTGATGTTTCCCTGGATGAAGGAGGTATACTTTATCTTATGCAGAAAACTCGTCCACTTATTTCTTAATCAGATTATTTTCAAGACTGGTTGTCTCATTTGTGATTTAATCTTGAGAGGGAAGAAAAATAATGCTCCTTCTACCCCTCTGGGTTCTGTAACTGAGTGCCCCCAACCACCCTGACATACACACACAAAGATTCACAACAGAAAAACAAACTAAAGTTGAATAACACGCACACCTTCTGTCTGTATGGGTGGTACCCAGGAAATCTTAGTAAGCTCCATGAAATGACCCAAGTTGCCATGGTAAATACCACCTCCAGCTCAAGACACGAGAAAGATGTTGAGGGTGGGGGACAGTTATGGGAAGTTATCAGTAAGTGGACAACAAAAAAGGGTAAGGCTGGTAGGCAGATATGACCAGGTGCCTTTGCCCTGGAGCAGTTTCTCATGATGTTTTCATGTTTTATTGTTCATCTTCTTTCTGGTACTGAGGGTAGATTTACAAATGGAGACTTCCTTTATGAATGTAAATTTCTCTTTGCTGCTAAGTCACTTCAGTCATGTCCGACTCTGTGTGACTCCATAGACAGCAGCCCACTAGGCTCCCCGGTCCCTGGGATCCTCCAGGCAAGAACACTGGAGTGGGCTGCCATTTCCTTCTCCAATGCAGGAAAGCGAAAAGTGAAAGGGAAGTCGCTCCGTCGTGTCTGACTTAGCGAGCCCATGGACTGCAGCCCACCAGGCTCCCCCATCCATGGGATTTTCCAGGCAAGAGTGCTGGAGTGGGGTGCCAGAAAAGGCTAATTTCTACTCTGTTCAGAGCCTCTCCTACATCGCCATGGCTTAAAAATAATCAGCTCGAGATATACTCTCCTTAAGCCAAACAGGCAGGTTTTGAGATGGTATATTTTGCTCCTCTCCAACCCTGGGACTTAAAACTAGCTTATCATTCTCAATTGAAGTATCTTTTTTAAACACAAAGTGATAATGTGACAAGGAATATTTCTATGGGATGACAAGGGATGCCTATGGGGTCAAGCAGAGTCGGACATGACTGAACTGAAGTGACTTAGCAGCAAAGAGAAATTTACATTCATAAAGGAAGTCTCCATTTGTTTCTTGGGCAGATTTGTTGTCTGTTTGGAAATAGGCACAGAGAAACTTAAACTAGAGAGGTGTTTAAAGTCTTTATACAATAACCCTTTGTTGAGATCTCTAAGGAAGGCAGAAACGGTTCCCATCGCAGCCTTCACTAATTTTCATGTTTTATTGTTCAAAAACTCTCTGGTCTCTGCCCATTCTGTTTGTGTTTTACCCTTTCACATCAATGATCCAAATCTCTTTCTGATCTTGAGTGGTTTCCTTTTGAACGTCCACCCACCCATCAGTGGGGATCTTACAAGTCTTCTTTCTTCTCTACAATGTTTGCTTGTTGGTTTTTTGTTTGTTTTTCTCTTAAAAAAAAAAAAAAAGAAGGCATCATATTAGTAAGCTCAGCCTGGGAGCAAAACATAAATCAACTCATTTGTTCAGGAACGACTAGGAGTAAGCAGACTTGTCTTTTCACCTGTGAATTCACACAAGGTAGAGGTGATGAGGTGGTAAGTGAATCAGAGCTTCCTGGCCAGAGAAAACAATTGCATGTTTTTCTGAAGAATATATTCCTGCAATTTATCCTGTACCTGGTAAGTAGCAACATCAGAGAAAGAGAGACAGAGAGAAAAGAAGATGAAGAAGACAAATGATGAGTAGGAGGAGAAGAAAAGGAGGAGAAAGAAAAGGGAGAAAGAAAGAAAAAAGGAAAGGAGGGTAGAGAGGGAGAAGGAAAGAAAGGAAGGAAGAAAAGAAACTGCATTGTGCCCTGCTAATTCTAGCTCACGGTTTCAGCTAAAATAAAAGGCACAGTTATTAAAGCCGTTGCAGACGGCAGCTCCCTTAAGCTCCCCTCCTTGAAACAACCTGAGCAAAANAAAGAAAAAAGGAAAGGAGGGTAGAGAGGGAGAAGGAAAGAAAGGAAGGAAGAAAAGAAACTGCATTGTGCCCTGCTAATTCTAGCTCACGGTTTCAGCTAAAATAAAAGGCACAGTTATTAAAGCCGTTGCAGACGGCAGCTCCCTTAAGCTCCCCTCCTTGAAACAACCTGAGCAAAACCCAGCATGCCAAGCCATTGCCACGATCAGCACCCAATTCATTCCGGCAGGTCACCGTTGCATGATGCCCTATCTAAAGCCCATGATTTGAGTAGTCTTTACATCATTACAAAATCCTAAACCTCTCCCTCCCACTGTGTGCCCTGCTTGAGGCTCCCACTCACTTCCTTCCATCCACCCTCTCCTCACTCACCTCTCAGCCTCTCCCTCATTCCGGCTTTATGCTCTGGCTCCAGTTTGATAAAGGGTCACATTTCCCAGAAAGTTCTCCCGGCCCTCCTATCCCCCATCCTCATTGCTCTTCTCATGTCACATTAAAATCATGTGTAAATAAGAAAACTGATAAAATTGAAGCTGATGTTTCCCTGGATGAAGGAGGTATACTTTATCTTATGCAGAAAACTCGTCCACTTATTTCTTAATCAGATTATTTTCAAGACTGGTTGTCTCATTTGTGATTTAATCTTGAGAGGGAAGAAAAATAATGCTCCTTCTACCTCTCTGGGTTCTGTAACTGAGTGCCCCCAACCACCCTGACATACACACACAAAGATTCACAACAGAAAAACAAACTAAAGTTGAATAACACGCACACCTTCTGTCTGTATGGGTGGTACCCAGGAAATCTTAGTAAGCTCCATGAAATGACCCAAGTTGCCATGGTAAATACCACCTCCAGCTCAAGACACGAGAAAGATGTTGAGGGTGGGGGACAGTTATGGGAAGTTATCAGTAAGTGGACAACAAAAAAGGGTAAGGCTGGTAGGCAGATATGACCAGGTGCCTTTGCCCTGGAGCAGTTTCTCATGATGTTTTCATGTTTTATTGTTCATCTTCTTTCTGGTACTGAGGGTAGATTTACAAATGGAGACTTCCTTTATGAATGTAAATTTCTCTTTGCTGCTAAGTCACTTCAGTCATGTCCGACTCTGTGTGACTCCATAGACAGCAGCCCACTAGGCTCCCCGGTCCCTGGGATCCTCCAGGCAAGAACACTGGAGTGGGCTGCCATTTCCTTCTCCAATGCAGGAAAGCGAAAAGTGAAAGGGAAGTCGCTCCGTCGTGTCTGACTTAGCGAGCCCATGGCCTGCAGCCCACCAGGCTCCCCCATCCATGGGATTTTCCAGGCAAGAGTGCTGGAGTGGGGTGCCAGAAAAGGCTAATTTCTACTCTGTTCAGAGCCTCTCCTACATCGCCATGGCTTAAAAATAATCAGCTCGAGATATACTCTCCTTAAGCCAAACAGGCAGGTTTTGAGATGGTATATTTTGCTCCTCTCCAACCCTGGGACTTAAAACTAGCTTATCATTCTCAATTGAAGTATCTTTTTTAAACACAAAGTGATAATGTGACAAGGAATATTTCTATGGGATGACAAGGGATGCCTATGGGGTCAAGCAGAGTCGGACATGACTGAACTGAAGTGACTTAGCAGCAAAGAGAAATTTACATTCATAAAGGAAGTCTCCATTTGTTTTTTGGGCAGATTTGTTGTCTGTTTGGAAATAGGCACAGAGAAACTTAAACTAGAGAGGTGTTTAAAGTCTTTAGACAATAACCCTTTGTTGAGATCTCTAAGGAAGGCAGAAACGGTTCCCATCGCAGCCTTCACTAATTTTCATGTTTTATTGTTCAAAAACTCTCCGGTCTCTGCCCATTCTGTTTGTGTTTTACCCTTTCACATCAATGATCCAAATCTCTTTCTGATCTTGAGTGGTTTCCTTTTGAACATCCACACATCAGTGGGGATCTTACAATTCTTCTTTCTTCTCTACAATATTTGCTTGTTGGTCTTTTGTTTGTTTTTCTCTTAAAAAAAAAAATAAGGCATCATATTAGTAAGCCCAGCCTGGGAGCAAAACATAAATCAACTCTTTTGTTCAGGAACGGCTAGGAGTAAGCAGACTTGTCTTTTCACCTGTGAATTCACACAAGGTAGAGGTGATGAGGTGGTAAGTGAATCAGAGCTTCCTGGCCAGAGAAAACAACTGCATGGTTTTCTGAAGAATATATTCCTGCAATTTATCCAGTACCTGGTAAGTAGCAACATCAGAGAAAGAGAGACAGAGAGAAAAGAAGATGAAGAAGACAAATGATGAGTAGGAGGAGAAGAAAAGGAGGAGAAAGAAAAGGGAGAAAGAAAGAAAAAAAGGAAAGGAAGGTAGAGAGGGAGAAGGAAAGAAAGGAAGGAAGAAAAGAAACTGCATTGTGCCCTGCTAATTCTAGATCACGGTTTCAGCTAAAATAAAAGGCACAGTTATTAAAGCCATCGCAGACAGCAGCTCCCTTAAGCTCCCCTCCTTGAAACAACCCGAGCAAAACCCAGCACGCCAAGCCATTGCCACGATCAGCACCCAGTTCATTCCGGCAGGTCACCGTTGCATGATGCCCTATCTAAAGCCCATGATTTGAGTAGTCTTTACATCAGGCATCGGGGAAAATACAGAGAGAGGGAGAGAAAGAGGCTTCTTCTCTCTATTTGGTCGGGTCAGGTATAAAAAGGAAAACCCTTCAGCATCCCAATTGGCCCGGTTGGCACCAGGATGGAAAGGGCTCACAGCTGGGACCTTCCTCTTTGGGACCTGTGAGCTGGACTGGTCTGTGATGACAATCGTGCCTCTTACAGTAAAGCCTCCCTGTGCTCAGCCCTCATTTCCATGGCTTATTGCCCTGTTACCATGCGGAAGCTGCGTCATTTGGTGCATGCTTGCCCTCAGGTCTTGCAGCATCATTTGGAGCGCCCAAATATAGCGGGGACAGTGCTATTTCTCTGTGGGTGTGCTGTCTCTTACTTGCCTGCCAGCTGCCCAGAAGACACCCACTAATAAAAGACCCATCTGCTCCAAGCTGCTGTATTAGTAGCAAGGGCCAGCTCTTGCCCATTCACTCCTGACTTGTGGTGGGAAGGCACACTGAAGGAGGGCCAGGGCAGCAGGCCATTGGAGGCTCAGCTTTCATTTCATTTTACTAACTAGCAAAAGCATTTATGAGGTTTACTGTTGTTGTCGTTCTTTAGCTGCTCAATCACGTCCACTCTTTCGTAACCCTGTGGACTATAGCCCGCCCAGCTCCTCTGCTCATGGGATTTCCCAGGCAAAAATACTGGAGTGGGTTGTCATTTCCTTCTCCAGGGGATGTTCCCAGCTCGGGCATCAAACCTACATCTCCTGCATTGGCAGGTGGATTCTTTATCATTGAGCCACCTGAAAAGCCTATTTATTTGGCTAGATCATACCAAATAGATACATTTAAAATTGCTTCTGAACCAGAGTCATTTTATAATGACTCAAATCCCTTTCACCAAAGGAGATTCAAACCTAATACAGTTCTTTTATCCTTTTTTTAAATGAAAAACTAGATACTCTTCTGTAGGAAAACTTGCATTGCTTGTGGTTGATATCAATAAAAACATCTGAAGAAAAAGGTAAAAATATTGAGGAGGCTTATATTTGTCAGAATTTTTTCAATTGCTAGAAACAGACATCCACCTTAAGCAGAAAGGAGGAAGATCTAATTCCTGAACTTGAGCATTCTAGGGAATTCAGGTGCCACAGGATCCAGCATCTCCAACAAGGTCATGAGTCAGGCTTTCTCTTTCCAGCTCTCTTTTCCTTCTCTGATTCTGCCTATCTCTGTAGCTCTTCACTTTGGGCATTATTCTTTCTTAATTCTGACAATTTCTATGTTTATGGGAAGAAAATTTGCTTCTGGCAATCCACTTATAAGAGAGAAAGAAAGACGGAGAGAGACAGAGAGGAAAGCAGACAATTTTTCCCACTTATTCCAGCTGAAAAGAACCATGGAAGATTCTGGTTCACCCATCCTGGGTCTCAAGACTGTCTCCAAACTGTGTAGACAATGGTTTATTAGGACTGCCTGAGCCTGGGTCGTAGACCACAGGGTCCATTTATATACAAATGGGAGTTTCTCAATAGGATCAAAAGAAGGATGAGGAAATGTATAGAAATGCATAGACCCAAAGTGTGATCCACCACAAACCCAGATCCTGTGTAGGAACAAGAAATAAAATAGGGGGAAAACCATCATTTAGTGACATCATGGCATATTGAAGTCAAGTCAACTAACGCTGCATTCAAATACTGTTGTGTATTTAGGAAAAATATTTAAACTTTGAAGCTCAATTTTAGCATCTGCAAAATGTACCTCACAAGAATGGTGTGAGCTAAGTGACTGGGACATGGTAGATGCTCAACGAAACTTAACCCCCACAGTCACTGAAGTTACCAGGTGTGCCCTGTGACATGTTTATGTGTTTTTACAAACACCCACATTCATTTAACTTTTTCCTTCCTCTTATCTGTAAAGAGCATATACTGCACCCCAGAGTGGGGCCACGATGCCGTCTCCCCACAGCAGCCCACACTGAATGTCAGTCCCTTGTCCCTTTCCAGTAGCAAATCTCCCCTTTTATAGCTCTGCTCCTTCTCAGCTACCCATCCGATTGTGACACAATCCGCTAACTTTCCCCTTGCAAGTGTGTGAATAAAGCCCCTGGGGAAATCTCTTTTTAAGGAACCATTCTTCTTTATAATGCATGCATGGGTACATGCTAAGTCAATTCAGTTGTGTCCAACTCTTTGTGACCCTATGGACCGTAGCCCACCAGGCTCCTCTGTCCATGGGATTCTCCAGGCAAGAATACTGGAGTGCTTTGCCATGCGCTCCTCCAGGGGATCTTCCTGACCCAGGGATCGAACCTGCACCTCTTATGTCTCCTGCCTTGTCTGGCAGATTCTTAAACCGCTGTGCCACCAGAGAAGCTAAGTTCATTCTTGTTAAACTGGGAATAAGAGTTGACCTGGGGAACATACTGCAGCTTCGGTGTTCTCCTGTATGTGTGTATATTTCATTTGTTCCCCAATTTCCATTCTTACAAACAATGCAAAAATAAGTATTCGTTTACCGGGGGGAGGGTTAATTTTAAATTTGCACTGGCCCTACTCCTGTGACTTTAACCCTTTTTTGTTTTTATCAGCATACATAATGGCCTCGGGGAGATAAACCTGAGCTGCCCACCTGTGAAGGACTGTAGGAAGCGAAACTAACACATCGTCCAGTCTGAGGCTTGCCTTTCTGGGGGATATTTGCAAGGATTGGATAGTCTTTTTACATTGTTTCCTCACCTCCTCCCCCATTTCTGATCCATAAAAGAGCCTGGCAACCAGACCTTGACAAGATGGTTATTTTGAGGTGCCATCTTCTCAGTCAGCTTTCTTCCCAAGTAAAGGCTCTTCCTCGCCTCAACCCCTTGTCTCTGATTCATTGGCCTGTCATACGTTGAGCAGAGCACCCTTGGACTCGGTAACATTCTCACACGTGGGTCTTTGTTCACACATGTGAGAATTTCTTTAGGTCATACCTTAGACAGCTATGCTGGCTTTTACCAAACTCTCTCCACAGTGATCTTAACCAGTTTGCGGTGTCATCAGATATGGAGGAGCACTGCCTTCACCCCAGCATCTTGCCAGTGTTGTCAGACTGTTGGCACTTTGCCAGTCTGTTGGCTATAAGGCCACATCTCGCCATTTCATGCATTTCCCTCACTGCTGTTGAGACTGGGCTTCCCTGTGGGTCTGGGCCATTTCATTTCCTGTCCTGTTTTGGTTTTCCTGTTTATATCACCTTTCTATTTTTTTTTCCTCTCTCTCTCTTTAATATTTAGGATTTCTTTTCATAGTTCAGATATTTATCTTCTGTTATTTTGTGCAAGTAGAACCCGCCTGCCAATGCAGGAGACACAAAAGATGTGGGTTTGATCCATGGGTCGGGAAGATCCCCTGGGGGAGGAAATGGCAACCCACTCCAGTATTCTTGCCTGAGAAATCCCATGGACAGAGGAGCCTGGTGGGCTACAGTCCCTGGGGTTGCAAAGAGTCTGGCAGAACCGAGCACATAAGCACGGATCTTCTTTGATAGTTAAATTTCTAAAATGTTTCATTTAGAAGCCTTCCTCCTGATCAGTAATTTTTAATATACTTTGTAATATAATTTTATATTGTAATGTAATTTTAATTTTAAGGACTTTGGGGAAATTTTCTATGAAAGTCGACTTTTCCTTTGGATGACGTTACAAAGATCAGTAACATTTTCCACCAAGGGTCCTTGGCCCTTTCAATTATGGGAGCTAAAGCTAATCTTCCCAGGGCGCTGCAGGGTGACGTGTTTGTCCCGCTGTTACAGATGGGGAGACCGGTGCTCAGTTTCGATAAATGGTTTGTCCAAGGTCACAGTGCTAAGTGACCACCCAGAAGACAGATCTGAGACTGTGTTTCTGTAACTCGAAAGTCAGATGCTTGTCATTCACAAGCTCTTCATTTTGTCCTTTTAAGAGCTCTCTCCCATTTGAGCCTGTTCCGATCTGTGTCAGGAAGACCCCAGATCTGACTTTGCCTCTCACGCTCCTTCCCTCCACCCTTTCCGTCTCCTTTCTTCCCCCAACACTGATTCACAGAGCTGAGTGAACAGAGGGAATGGACTACCTCCAGCTCCATGCCTCAGGGGAGTGTGGGGTGCGGGTGGGATGGGGGTGGTGATTCTGGAAAGAGCCCTGGATCAGGCGATCTAGGTGGGGCCTTGGCACCTGAACCTTTTATCTTCCTTGTCTGAAAATCTCTGCCAAAGAGAACCTAAGCAGGATCTTTTCTCCTGTCTCTGATTTTCAGCTGAGCCTGAGATGGAGGGGAGAATGTGCTTAATTCGCCCTAACCTAAGTGCAGACAGTTACAGCCATGGGACCACGGAGAGGCAGGGGTGCTGCAGAGGACGTGGCCTTGTGCTGGCCAAACTCTTGGCCTCCTCTGCCCACCGAAGCCAGATGAAAAATACGGAGACAGAGTTTGGAGGAAATAGAAAGGTGGCTTTTTCAGCCAGCAGAGATGGGAACACGTAGACTCGTGCTACAGGAACTGGGCCCCTCCTGTGAGGAGTCTAGGGGTGTACAGGAGGGCTTGCAGCCAGGTGTTGGTGATGAGGAACAAAGGTGATAGGATCTTGATCTTTTTCTCTTGCATTGTTTCAAGGACAGTCATAGGCTGGAGTCAGTAACCCAGTAATCGAGTCTGGCAGTTTGGTGGCTCTGGGGCCTACCTTCTGATATGTAACTACAAGGGGAAGGGTTTTGTAAAGGTAAACACCAGATACAGGATGTATCAGACACAGAGTCCAAGGATAATAGGTGTGAAGTACAGCTCCTGCAGAGTTGAGGGGCAGAAAAGCAAACTCAGTTACAGACATGGAGAGTTAGGAGCAGTTAAAGTACAAAAATAAAAAATAAAGAAAGTAGGACCGGTCAGGCCTGTTCAATGTTCTCTTTATCTTCTTTGTTCTTGGGGACGAGAAAGAAAAAAAAACTCCTTCTTTAACAAAATTTTCTTTTTCCTTTTCACTGCAACTGCCTGACCGCTTTCCTCCCCACTCCCCACCCCAAGGAGCAACCACCTCTAGTCTGAAGAGACTCCATGGGCCACCTCTGCTGAGAGTGTTTGTTTCATGGAAAGAGCCTATTCCTTCTCCAGTCTCCAGGTGGGGGGAAGCCCAGGAGAATTGTCCCTGAGTGAACTGTCAGACCCTACTGAGCAACAGAAGCATGAGATGTTTATTGCTTTGTGTCAAATCAACCTTACAGTTCTTCACAGAAACCCTTTGAAACTGAATTTTTTTAAATGCCAGGGCTCCCCCTGCAGGACGCTTGGCGCAACCACCGGTGCCGGCACCAGCCCCAGGCTTGAGGTGTGGGGGTGTTCCCGCTGCTTGTCTGCCGTCCTGTGCTTAGGGACTTCAGTCGTGTCTGACCTTCAGTCGTGTGACCCCATGCACTGTGGCCCGCCAGGCTCCTCTGTCCATGGGATTCTCCAGACAAGAATACTGCAGTGGGTCGCCATGCCCTCCTGCAGGGGATCTCCCCCACCCAGGACTTGAACTAGGGTCTCCTGCACGGCGGGAGGATTCTTTCCACCTGAGCTGCCGGGAAAGCCCTTGTCTGTCTGCAGGGGGGTTTAAAGTCAGTTCTGGTCCTTGAGGGCAGACAAGGGAGGTGCACGGAGAGACTGTGCCCCAGTGGCCTGCCAGCCGTGACTGGAGGCGGGGCAGGGGGCTGGGGGTCGCCCTGGGATGGGGACAGCAGCCCTGAGGACAAGCCATTCTCTTCCAGATTTTCTGTCATCAGCAAAGCGGAACCTTCCCCCGATCCGGGGCCACCACCGCCCTCCACCCGAGTCAGAATGCGGATGCTTTCTCTTCACCCTGAATGAGATGGACAGAGCCTGCCTCTCGTTCATTCAGTTGTGTGTGGGGATCTTCCCAGCTGACTGATGTTATTCAAAACGGAAAAGATGGAAACCTCCGAAGGGAGTGGTTTTCAAACACGGAGGCCAGGAGTACATGTCCTGCTATTTTCCACCCACCCCAGTAGAGCACTTTGCACTGTTGACTTATTCCAACAAGCAGATTTTTAAAAATTAATTTTTATTGGAGTAGACTTGCTTTACAACATTGTATATGTTTCTACCGTACAGCAAAGTGAATCAATCATACATACACAAATACGCCCTCCTGTCCAGACTTCCCCATTCAGGCCACCACAGAGCATTAAACAGAGTTCCCTGTGCTCTACAGTATGTTCATATTAGTCACCTACTGTATGTTCCAAGTCACTTCAGTCATGTCCAACTCTGTGTGACCCCGTGGATTGTGGCCCGCCAGACTCCTCTGTCCATGGGATGCTCCAGGCAAGAACACTGGAGCGGGTTGCCACGCCTTCTTCCAGGGGATCTTCCAGACCCAGGGATCGAACTCACATCTCCTGAGGCTTCTGCATTGGCAGGCGGACTTTTTTTTTTCCTTTGTTTTACCGCTGAGCTACTTGGGAAGCCCCATCTATTGTATGCACAGTATCAATAGTGAATATGTGTGAATCCCAATCTCCCAGGTCCTTCTATCCCTCTCTTTCCCGCTTGGTGCTCATACATTTGTTCTCTACATCTGTGTGTCTATTTCAGCTTTGCAAATAGGATCATCTGTACCATTTTTCTAGATTCCACATCTGTGTGTCAATATATGATTTTTTTTCTCTTTCTGACTTCATTCTGTATGACAGTCTCTAGGTCCAGCCACATTTCTACGAATGACCCAGCTTCCCAACAAACTGATGTTAATACCTACTCACAAGACCTATAGCCTCCCCAAGTATCTCTTCTCAGGAATATCTGTGCCTGTCACTTGTGCTATGCGAAATTAACTCAGAGCCAGTGACATCGGAGCAGGGCGGGGACATCCTCCAATCACAAGCCTCCTCTTAATTTTAGGGGATCACACTCCTCACAGGGGAGCAGCTCTTCACGGCAGCCCATCTGACTCACCTTGGTCCTCTTCTCTTAAAACCAGAAACATTGGCCTCTTTCACCTGGGGCGGGGAGGGAAAGGAGAGAACACAACAGGTATAAGTAGCTCACTCTACCAGGCCGGGCAGCAGGCAGACGAGATGGCTGGCTGCCTCTCCCTGTCGTTTGTTTGGAGTCCTGCACTTCTCCTTGTCTCTGTACTATGGGTTGCCAAGGTTTTAGGATGCAACTGGATGGGGCAGCAAGAAAGCCCAGGCCCGCAGGAGTGTTCCCGCCACCAAGTCAAGGTACTGCTGGAGACCGCGCCCCCCAGGGCCGCCAGCATCAGCGCGCACACAGTCCCACAGGTGCACGCACCAGCGAGACAGACCTGTGCTGGACTGCAAGGAGGTCCAGCCGGTCCATTCTGAAGCAGACCAGCCCTGGGATTTCTTTGCAGGGAACGACGCTGAAGCTGAAACTCCAGTACTTCGGTCACCTCATGTGAAGAGTTGACTCATTGGAAAAGACTCTGATGCTGGGAGGGATTGGGGGCAGGAGGAGAAGGGGACGACCGAGGATGAGATGGCTGGATGGCATCACTGACTCGATGGGCGTGAGTCTGAGTGAACTCCGGGAGATGGTGATGGACAGGGAGGCCTGGCGTGCTGCGATTCATGGGGTCGCAAAGAGTCGGACACGACTGAGCGACTGAACTGAATTCCTTTACACAGCTTACACACTTCCCCTGCCCCAAGAAGCGTGTAACCTGGCCCTTCAAGACCCCAAATATCCCACCCCATCTTGTTGATCATCTCTCTTGAAGCATACACAAATGTATGAAACAAGAAATTTTCCATTGTTATGACCAAAATAACAGTTCAAACATGAGCCTGAAATTCTTCATCTATGAATAAAGATTTCACTCTCTGGTATCTTCAACCAGTATGGTATGAGTCACAACCACAAGCTTTCTGAAGGGGAATTTGGAAGGATGTTTCAGATGTCTTAACTTGGAAATTCTATTTCCGGTCACCTGTCCAAGGCAAATCACCAGATGAATGCACCACATTTGCAAAAGCAACAAACTGGCAAAACCCTAAAGACCCTTTTTTAATAAAAAATTTTTAAAGCTTTTTTTAAATGGACCATTTTTTAAAGTCTTTATTGAATATGTTACAATATTGCTTTGGTTTTATGTTTTGGATTTTTAGCCATGAGGCATGTAGAATCTTAGCTCCCTGACCAGGAATCGAACCCCCATGCCCTGCACTGGGAGGTGAAGTCTTAACCACAGGACCACCAAGGAAGTCCCGAAAGATCCTTAAATCAAGGATTAGTTTAAAAATTATAATACTTCTCTCCAATGGGATGCTGGTGTTAGTTGCTCAGTTGCGTCCGACTGTTTGCGACTGTGGCCCGCCAGTCTCCTCTGTCCATGGTATTATTCCCAGGCAAGAATACTGGAGTGGGTTGCCATTTCCTTCTCCAGAGGATCTTCCTGACCACGGATCAAACCCAGGTCTCCTGAATTGCAGGTAGATTCTTTACTCTCTGAGCAATGAGGGAATTCCTATAGGATGCTGCTGCTGCTGCTAAGTCACTTCAGTCGTGTCCGACTCTGTGTGACCCCATAGACGGCAGCCCACCAGGCTCCCCCATCCCTGGGATTCTCCAGGCAAGAATACTGGAGTGGGTTGCCATTTCCTTCTCCAATGCATGAAAGAGAAAAGTGAAAGTGAAGTCGCTCAGTCTGTCCGCCTGTTAGCAACCCCATGGACTGCAGCCCCCCAGGCTACTCCGTCCATTGGATTTTCCAGGCAAGAGTACTGGGGTGGGGTGCCGTTGCCTTCCCCTATAGGATGCTAGGCAACCATTAAAACTGGTGGGTGGGGAATATAGTTAATAATCCTGTGTTGTATGTTTGAAAGGTGCCAAGAAAGGAGATCTTGAAAATCCTCATTATAGGAAGAAAAATGGTAACTATGTATGATGAGGGATGTTAACCAGAATTATTGTGGGGACCATGTCACAATAATACAAATAACAAATCATTATGTCGTAACCTGAAACTAGTATAGTTATATGTCAATTATACCTCATCAAAAACCAAAAAGATAGTTCTATCTTATTGGATTGTAATTATGTCCACGATATGCTGGCATGCTGATATATTAGTGTGTTATTGGGGAACAATTAGGTACAGATTGTGAGATCAGATCTATGTAAATATTCATATAGACACAAAAACGTTAGTAAATATTTTTAATAATTTCATGTTTTTACAAATGTTTCCAGTGGGCAAATAATCAGGAAAAGGAAATGCTGTTTATATTTTTGAAAATAAAAGAAAACCACACGCCTTTCCCCTTAGCTAGAAAAACAAATCTTTTTATTTTTTCATAGGCAAATTTGCTCAAGTGTCTCAGAGATAGTTGGGTTTTTTTAATCTTCTTTTAACCTACTGGAATGTTCAAACTTATTTTGAAGAAAAGTTCACATATATACAAAAATAGAGAGAATAATACCATGGGCCCCCATGAACATCGTTCACGGTCATCTTTTTTCGCCCATTCTCTAGAGGATTCCTCCTCTCTCTATGCTGAATTATTTTGAGGCTAATCTCTGACATCCTAGTATTTCATCCATAAATGCTTCATTATATCCCATCCAAAACGCAAGGACTCTTATGGAAACATAACAATGCTATTATCACATCAAGACATTTAAGAGCAAAGCTACAGTATCATCAAACACTTAGTGATGCATTTCCCTAGGGCCATTTCTTGCGACTGCTTACTCCTGGGTGACCTCTTATATCCTTAACTTCTTCATTTTTAATGTGGAGAAAATATAAGGTCACTGGCAGTAGTAAATGAGAGATTATATTAAAGAGGTTAGTATAGGAGTCTGACACACTGTGAGTGTCCTAAACTTGTAGTGACAAGTGACTTGCCATATTTTCCACTTTCTCTTCTACTAGGCATTTGTAGGCATTTGCCCTTATTTTATGAATTTCCTATTTATATCTTCTGGCACTTTTTCTAGTGGGCATTAAGAATAGCAATCCTTATCTTTCTTATTCTTGCTCACATTTTTTTCAGTTTATTCTATGCTTTTCTATTTTACTTACAATTATGTGGGAAAATATATTCCTTTGTTTGGATCCAATATAATATATATTTTTTCAGTGTTCCTAAACTTGTAGTGACAAGTGACTTGCCATATTTTCCACTTTCTCTTCTACTAGGCATTTGTAGGCATTTGCCCTTATTTTATGAATTTCCTATTTATATCTTCTGGCACTTTTTCTAGTGGGCATTAAGAATAGCAATCCTTATCTTTCTTATTCTTGCTCACATTTTTTTCAGTTTATTCTATGCTTTTCTATTTTACTTACAATTATGTGGGAAAATATATTCCTTTGTTTGGATCCAATATAATATATATTTTTTCAGTGTTTTGTGTTTTTACATTTTTTTATTTGGTTCATATAAACTTTGAGAGTCACTCACTAAATGAGCCCCATAATCTATTTTCACTAAAAAAGCAAAAACATTGGGTTGGTCAAAAGCTCACTCATGTTTTTTCTGTAAGATGTTACGGGAAACATTGAACAAACGTCTTAGCCAACCCAATATAATCACTCACTGAATTCATGAGCTTATTTTTTATATATGTAAAATCAGGTTTTTCATAAGGTGGAACTACCCTGTGAACTCAGTTATGTACATTAGTCTTGGGTAAACTATATTTACAGTAATAATACTGATTAGCAGTTGTGTGTAGGACTTCCAATCCTTTCCACATATAGCACTTAATATTTACTACTCCCTATCAAGAAAGTATTACCGTCACCTGGATTCTAGAGATGGCTCACTGGGCTAATGGAACAGAGAGACTAGCCACCTGGAACCCAGGCTCTCTGCTTCCCAAGCCCCTCTAACATCAGACCAAGCCTCCTTCCTCACTTGCAAAGTGGAAATCCTTAGGTTGCCACCTTGCAGCGCTGATGATGAGCCATTATGTACAAAGCACGTAGAAAAATGTCCGAAATGTTGTGAGTGCCCCATAAATGTTACTTATTGCTGTTATCATTAGTGTGGCAACAAAATTAACAACTGCAAAATAATAGCTATAGTAAAAATGACATTACAGTAAAAATAATATGAATTATTACAGGTGTTGTTTAGTCATTGAGTCGTGTCCGACTCTCTTGTGACCCCATGGACTGTAGCCCACCAGGCTCCTCTGTCCATGGGATTTCCCGGGCAAGAATACTGGAGTGGGTTGCCATGCCCTCTCCAGGGGATCTTTCTGACCCAGAGATGGAACCTGCGCCTTATGCATTGGCAGGTGGATTCTTTACCAGCTGAGCTACCAGGGAAGCCCATGAATTACTGCAACAATGTAAGAATAATAAAAGCCAGCGTTCACTGAGGTCTCACTGGGCACCAGTATTACTGGCTGGTTGTCCTGCAATATTGATTTTTTTTTTTTTTTTTTAACAGAGGAAGAAACTGGAACAGAATATGTGACTTGCCTTGAGGGACTAAGTCACAGATTTAGCAAATGAACTCAGTTAGTAGGTGTGGAATGTGGTTGGAATCCAGGCAGTACACGGCAGGGCAATCCTTCAGGAGCCACCACCTCGGACCCCTGCCTGGTGGGCATAAAAGCGCAGCCTCCTGGTCCCCCTCACAACTCGTGGACCCATGGCTGCAGGCTTGGAAGCCCAAGGGTTAGAAACTCAGTGGCAGGCCTAGAAAATGGCCCTCTCTCAACCTTTCCCACAGCCTAAGAAGGAGACAAAACGGCCTTAAGGTGGAGCCCCCGAGAGGCTGCACGTGCACCTGCGAGGGTAAGGATGCTGCGTTCTCAGGCCGGGATGCTACAGGCTCCCACACGAGGGGCGCGTTCACTCGGATTGGCCAGCAGAGGGCACAGTAGCGCCGCGGGGAGGCCTTTGATGGCTCCAAGCTGGGGCGTTAACCTCGGTTCCCCCTGTCTCAAGAGAGGAAATGCTTTTCTCTTTCACAAGATCCTTCACCCACGGGGCTACTTTCTTTCCCTCTTGATGTCATCGTGTTACACAGGCAGGAAGTTCTCTTGGCTCAAGACTTGGCTATAGGGAAGACTTCTGCTGCCCTGCGGTCACAGAACAACAAAGCCCTTTGACCCAGAAGTTATGCACCCCAAGAGGAGCTAGACTCACCGCTTGATACAGCCTGTTGATGGGGGTGAAAGGGGGGAGTGGAAGGGCTGGCTTAAAACTCAGCATTCAAAAAATGAAGATCACGGCATCCAGTCCCATAACTTCATGGCAAGTACGGGAAAGAGGTGGAAACAGGGACAGATTTTACTCTTTCAGTTCCCAGAATCACTGCAGACAGTGGCTGAAAAGTGCAAGTGTTAGTGGCTCAGTCGTGTCTGACTCTTTGTGGCCCGGTGAACTGTGGCCTTGCCAGGCTCCTCTGTCCATAGGCTTCCCCAGGCAAGAACACTGCAGTGGGTTGCCATGCCCTGACCCAGGGATCAAACTCGCACCTCCTGCATTGGCAGGCAAATTCTTTACTGTCTGAGCCACCAAAAAAGCCTTGCAGATGGTGACTGCAGCCATGAAATTAAAAGTCACTTGCTGCTTGAAAGAAAAGCTATAGTAAACCTTGACAACGTATTAGAAAGCAGAGATGTGACTTTGCCAACAAAGGTCCGTATAGTCAAAGCTATGGTGTTTCCAGGAGTCATGTATGGATATGAGAGTTAGATCATAAAGGAGGCTGAGCACCGAAGAATCGATGCTTTAGAACTGCAATGCTGGAGAAGACTCTTAAGAGTCTCTTGGACAGCAAGATCAAACCAGTCAATCCTAAAGGAAACCAACCCTGAATATTCATTGGAAGGACTGATGCTGAAGCTGAAGCTTCAGTACTTTGGCCACCTGATGCAAAGAGCTAACTCACTGGAAAAGACCCTGATGCTGGGAAAGATTGAGGGCAGGTAGGGGATGAGAGAGGATGAGATGGTTGGATGGTATCACCGGCCCAATGGTCATGAGTTTGAGCAAGCTCTGGGAGATAGTGAAGGACAGGGAAGCCTGGTATGCTGCAGTCCATGAGGTCACAGCGTCGGGCACAGCTGAGTGACTGAACAACACAGCATTTCACTGTGGACAGAGGGGGTTCAGGGGCACACAGTCTTCAGGCACAGGCTTCGAGTCCCCCGGGACCACTGGCTCTCACCCCATCCAGCTCTCCTCTGTGGCAGAGCTCCTCTGTGGCAGAGCTCCTCTGTGGCAGACCTCAGGTGGGTCTAAGAATCCCACCCCAGCGCCTCCTGCATCACGAAACTGGAGGCAGACAGGGAAGAGGATACAGAGCAAACCACAGCACGAGCCACCCCGTGAAACATTTTAGTGCCACCGTTTCAGCTGACGTGAGTGCAGCCCTGCCCCCCATGGCCCCATTCTGCACCTGCATTCAGAAAAGATGCGCTTTCTGCTCTTCCCAGGGGCTGGGGGCTGGGAGCTGGGCAGCCTCCCAGTAAAGACAAGAAAACAACCTGAGGATTAACCCTCTGATGAGCCTCCCTGTGGATTCCATTCTCCTGCTCTCCCTTCTCCTTCAGTAAAGTCACTGAGGTCCTTGCAGATCAACATCTGCTGTGCTCCTAGGAACAGTCAGATCAGAGCATTAGAGGTGGGGCGTGGCAGTTGTTGTTAATAAGAGAGCCTCTGATCAAGACAGCTTAAAATGCAAACCCTCCCAAAGCAGTCGAGAAAGGCGGGAAAACCAAACAACCACGTGCCATATTAAAGCAGCTTGTGTATATCCTGCCAAAGTAGCAAAAAGCTAATTTTTGTGTTTTGTCAGACTGTTCCTGAAAGGCATGGGGTGGGTCTGACTGCTCGATGCCCAAAAGCCAATAAACAGGCCAAGTTGGTGGAAAGGAAAGTTTGCTTTATTTCAGATGCCAGCAACTTGGGGGTAAGGGCAGACATCTGTCCAAAAGCCAACTCCCCCCACAGAACTTCTATAGGCTGGGGTTGGGGATACATGCAGAACAGCAGAGTCAGCTTGATAGTCATCTTCAGATTGTCACTGGTGGCCTGACCAGTGTCATCTTGACTGTTTTAGGTACAGTTAATCTTCAGTTCCAGGGTCCGTTTGGTCCCATTTCTCTGAGGCCAGTTCTTGGATTTGTGGCAGCTTATGTCCTCTGTACAATCTTTTCTTCATGTAGTTTACTTCTCCCATCTGGTGTTTTAGTGTCTATGACAGATCACAGGATACAGCTGAGAATATTATCTATAGCCCTTGACAAGAAACTAAAGATCCTTGACTGTGCTTATCGACTACCTTATTATTATTGACTCTCCTCTGACTGGTTCCCTTTGTTTCTGCGTTTCTCATTTCTCTGATTAAACTTATTCTTGACTAAAGTTTTCCACGCACAGAGGGGAGGCAGAGGACCTGCTGGGGGAAGGACCCTAAGGTCTTGCTCTGTTTCAAGAGTCTGAGTCAATGGTAGACCAGAACCAACAGATTCCGTAGGGAAAAGCAGACACATTCCTGAAAAACCTACCTAAACAGATTGGCACGTGTGCAGGTTTTGGAATCTGTGGTTCCCTTTACAACTCACAGGCAGGAACTGTACTGGCTTTCTCGATTTTGTGGATGTGATTTTAAAAATAAGAAGAATAAAAGAGCCTCTGGGGAGAGGTGACTCACGAGGGCAAGAGCCAGGGCTCACAGTCTGCTTCCGCCTTCCTCTAGGAGGAAGAAGAGGAGGGTGAGGTTTCAGTTTGACGGCAACAAACACCAGCATCCCTTAGGAGCTGCCTGGGCTTGGCAGGGGAAGAGGAACAGAGGCACAGAGTTTCCATCCTCTATCACTCAAGGGCCCCAGGAGAATTCTGTTCCAGACGTGTGGCCTCCAGGACTTCGTCCCAACGTCCTGCAACTCTGAGGGCTCCCCAGCCCCCATCATTTATTCCAGATGTCGTGGGCTCGTCATCTGTAGAGAAGTCTCTAAGAAGGAAACCAAGGAGGAATTTTCCACTCTCTGAACTTTGCACACACACACACCCTGGATAAATCAACCACAGGAGTGAGCGTGGAAGGAACGTTTATAACTGTGAAGTGGGATGGAGCGCTGGGGAAAGGTCAGCTGCCTGGGGCCAGCAGGAAGCCTCTGAGTCACTGTGGGGGGCAGGGGGACGGAGAGGGTGCCAGGAGGCACTGAGGAACCGGCCCTGCCACCCACTCCCTGTTGGTCAGACAGCTCCTGGTCGGATCTCGGAGCATGCCAAGCACTTCACGTGTGTGTCACATCTCAGTCTTTTGGGGAAAGGCCAGCCCTCTCTGGACCCCTGGTTTGAGATGACTCAGCCTTGAGGCTGCCCTTTCTCGGGGACAGATGCCTGGTGTTCGAGGGGAGAGACCAAAGGAAGTGGGTTTTGTGGGCGACTTAGTCATTAGAGGAATGAACCAGAAGCTAGAGGGGCGTAGCACCTGCACGTCACCTTGACTGACCTCTTTACCTCTCACTGCAAGGGAGCAGGACCCCGTGGGGCCTTCCCCTGCTTCCTCTGCTTGACCTCCTCGCTGAAGCACCTGGATGACAGTATTTGGTGCCCATTTCCTGAGTTTTTTTGTAGATAAAATAAAAAATCTCCCTCTTCAACAAATGGAAAATGTTAACTACTTGACAACCAGCCCCAGGCCTCTTGCAGCCTAAGGACTGATAATGTTTTGTTTTTAAATATTTATTTTTCTGCTCCAGGTTTTAAGTTGCAGTGGCACATGGAATCCAATTCCTTGACCAGGGATTGAGCCCTGGGTCCCATGCCCTGGGACTGATGATGCCTGTCCCTATGACATCACCTGCTGCCTCACCATCAGCCAATCAGAATTGTGCTCGAGCGGATCACACATCTGGGATCCTCCTCTTTCATCAGGCTTTTAAAAGGATTTTGTTGAAACCCTCAGGGAGTTCGGGGCTTCTTAGGGCACGAGCCACTCATTCTTCTTGCTTGACCCTGAAATACACCTTTCTCTGGCCCAGCCTCCGATGTTTCAGCTTGTTTGACCTCACTGAGCACCAGGCGCATGAACTTGTGCTAACCTCACCCCTACCTCCAGGCCAGCTTCTGTCCCCTGAGGTTCGCCCAGGTGACATGGGACCCAACCCCAAGGACGGGGGACACAGTGCCTTTCACCTCACCAAGCCCAGCTGCTGAAATGGGTGGATGAACCAGGCCTTCAGCTCTCCTACAACCTGCCTTTTTGAACCTTCTGTTTTATGCACATTGAGCGTGAGCCCTTGTCAGCTGAGTTGCTTCTCTGATGGCTGAGTTAAAGAATCCATCTGCAATGCAGGGTTCAATCCCTGAGTCAGGGAGAACCCCCGCAGTAGGAAATGGAAACCCGCTTCAGTATTCTTACCAGGGAAATCCCATGGACAGGGGAGCCTGGAGGCTACAGTCCGTGGGGTCGCAGAGTCGACACGACTGAGCGACTGCATACACCCGCACGCACGCCTCGTCAGCTGACAAATGAACATTCTCAGCCCTTACGGGCCAACCTACATTCCAGTGGCAAAGCCAGTCTAACTGAATTATTTGTCTTTTCACCTTTTGCTTTCCTACCGTTCCATTAAAAAATGAGTGGAAATTAAAAATGAAAGTGCTGCAACTGCTAGTAATAAAATAGAGAGAATTTGAGAATTCTTGGGTATTCACAATGGCAAATATTTCACTTGAGGTTTACACTTTGTGATCTTTAGCAGCTTAGAGATGTGCTCAGTTGCTGAGATAAAATATTAAAGGATGCCCCCAAACTAGTGAAAATGCACATATTAAGGACTGCCCACAGGCCGACCCCCTCCAGCCTCTATGATGTTTCATCAGAGCCATACTCTAGTCTGCTTGGCTGCTGTAATAAAATTATAGACTCGGGGGCTTGTAAGCAACAGAAATTTATTTCTCAGTGTTCTAGAGGCTGGGAGTCTGAGATCAGGGTGCCAGCATGGCTGAGTGGGGGGGGTCCGCTCCAGTGTTCTTGCCTGGAGATTCCCAGGGACAGGGGAGCCTGGTGGGCTGCTGTCTATGGGGTCCCACAGAGTCGGACACGACTGACGCGGCTTAGCAGCTTAGCAGTTGTCAACCACAGAACAAGAGCTGGACTGTATCTAAGCTCCTCCATGTCAGGGTTTGAAACTACTGATAAGACTTTATAGTCGATTTTAATGTCGATGACCCTTCTGAGTTGTTCACTCATGAACTGACCTGTGAAGAAGGCACACTGGCTGGGTGACTTTGTCTGCTCAGAATGGAACCCCATCATCTTGGTGTGGTGACCGTGTCTACCACAGATGGCTCAGAATTCTGGCTGCCAGAGGCCAACTGGGAAAAATAAGGGCTTCATGACTTGTTTTGGTTGGACAGGCAAAGCAGGAGGCCCACCAGCAGGGGGGATTCATTGGCAACCAGAGTTGGTCCCCACAGATCTAGGTGACTTCCAAGTTGCTGCCAGTGTCAAGCTGCCCAGACTGCAGTGTCACAACTGTTTATTTGCAGGAGAGGAGTGAGAGGGGCTAAGGACAGGGCCCCAGCAGGCTGGTCAGGCGTGACCTCTGCCAGTCCTCCCCAAGCCCACAGCATCCCCCTGTGGCTCTGACCACCCAGGCTCCCATCTCCAGCCCAACGGGGGTCAGACGACATGCCAAACCTCCTGGCAGCTGAACCACAACTCTCAAACCCTCCAAGGCTCCTCCCCAGGGGCTCAAAGGCTACTCCTCCATGTTCACAAGTCTTCATGAGTATTCAGAGCCAGTCAGTTAATGAAGGTTTCTCGAGAGGTGCTGTCTTCCCCTAAAGAAATAGCTCTGAGCAAAGGCAGCAGATAAACCCAGGTCTTTCCATAAGGACACAACAAGAAACAGTAAGCTTCAAGCAAACAGCCCAGATGCAAGGCTTCCTTATCTAACTGTGCACAACCCTTGGGATGATACTCTTTCCATCAGGGGAGATGAACCCTGCACGGGCCTCCCACTTGCTGGCTGTGAGGTCAAAGGGCGTGTGCTTCAGCAGCTGGACAAGAAGGTGGCCACCTCTTGGGAGGCATGCGATATCTCACTTTTTTCCAGAACTTGGTCTTTGCACACTGGGACTGTTCTGTGAAGTCTCCACTCCACTGGATGGCCCCGTGCTTCTGTTTGATATACTGAATGGACTCCGGCAAGGCAGTGTAGTCCTTGACCTTCCCCAGTTCAATCAGGATGACCTTTATCCCGTCCTGGATGAGGGCACTGTAGACCGCAATTTGTTCTTCTGACAGGTTCTTTAATAGGTCAAAGCTCAGCTCATCGGGATCGATAACGATGATCAATCTTCTGCACAGCCTAATATTTTCATCGATGACATTGACCACAGCTGGGAATTAAGAAAGAAGATGTAAAACAGCTCACAGTGAAAACAGTCCCACAGGGACTCCCCTGGTGGTCCTGTGATTAAGAATCTGCTTTGCAATGCAGGGAACACGGGTTCAATGCCTGGTTGGTGAACTAAGATCCCCAATCCCTGGAGCAACTAGGTCCACGAGCCACAACTCGAGAGTCCAGGCACTTTAACAGAAGATCCCACGTGACCAAATGCAGCCAAATCAATAAATTTTTTAAAAAATAATAAAATAATAAATGAAAAAAAAACAGCCACTGGTTATAAACTACTCAGAACAAGGATCTTATTATGTCTAACCATTTTTTTCTTTAAGGTTTCTGTCTTTTTTATTTCCCCAAAACAGCATTCCTATGGGAAGTACAGGGCTTCTAGAATTTTCTCCACCTGAATAAATAAATTTTTAGTAAAGCGTTTTCTTTATTGACTAAGATCCATAATATCTAGAATCCACTGAATTAACGATTCCGGTGAAAAGTCTATTATTGTCTGTTTTATAGTAAACCATTGGAATCTTTAAATTTTTCTAGATTAATGCAAAACTTATTAAGCTCATAGCATATAATATACTTGCATATGTATAAATATTCAGTATTTGTTATAATTCCCATTTTTATCATGTCTAATTTTGTATATCGAAACTTAGCTAAAAGTCTGGTATATATTAGAGGATAAAAGCTTTTCTTTTTTTAAATGACAGACTTTTAAAGGATAGGACATATGTACTCAGTTCAAATGTACTAATCTTCTTTGTGTTCCCTCTTGTGCTTTGTGGCTATTTAAATGCCCAGGACTTACAGAACTAACTTGAAACCAAATAACATATTCTGCTGACCTGGGGAAGGGCGATAAACTTGGGGTCTTTTAGAAATAAAGACCAAGTTTTATATCATCCTTATCCTTAGGATATAAGAACAGACTATAACCTGCCCAAGAGCATGTCCTTCCTCTCTTTGGTTTATTTTATTTTTTAAATTTATTTATTTATTTTGATCTTTGGTTTAATATTTCTAGTGCCTACGACATTGCCTGGCACAGAGCAGGGGCTCAGCAAATGCTTGTTGAAGAAGTGAATGAATGAACCGTTACTGAAATATGAGCTCTTCTGCATGTTTGTGACAAGCCCTGGATCCCACTTTCACTTCTTTCTGGAGAAGGATTTCATAACTTGAAAAGATGTGATAAGCTATGGATAGGAGCAGCCTACAAAACCAAGGTACTTAGAAACCTTTTATTTATTTATTTAAATTGTATTAGCTATTTTTGGCTGTGCTAGGTCTTTGTTGCTGCAGGGGTTTCTCTCTGGTTGCAGCAAGCAGGGGCTACTGTCTAGTTGCGGGGCGTGGGCTTCTCATCCCGGGGGCTGCTCTTATTGCGGGGCATGGGCAGTAGGGCACAGGCCCAGTGGTTGTGGCACATGGGCACAGCTGCTCGGTGGCATGCGGGATCTTCCCAGACCAGGGATCGACCTGTGCCTCCTACTTCGCAAGTGGATTCTTTTACCAGTGAGCCAACAGGGAAGCCCTATTAATTTTTTATCCAGTTATTTACTTATTTGGCTGTGCCAGGTCTTAGTTGTGGCACATTGGATATTGGATATTTGTTCTTACATGCAGGACTTTTAGTTGAGACAAACTATTTGATCCTAAAGGAAACCAACCCTGGATATTCATTGAAAAGACTGTTGCTGAAGCTGAAGCTCCAATACTCTGGCTACCTGATGCGAAGAGCTGACTCACTAAAAAAGACCCTGATGCTGGGAAAGATTGAAGGCGAAGGGAGAAAGGGGCAGCAAGGATGAGATGGTTAGATAGCATCACTGACTCGATGGACATGAATTTGAGCAAACCCTGAAAGAGAGTGGAGGAGAGAGGAGCCTGGCGTGATGCTGCCCATGGAGTCAGAGGTGAACACAACTTACTGACTGAATGACAACAAGGAGAGGATCGGAGGTGACTGAAGCTCATAAAAGCCAGCTTTAAGCACGTATTAATGTACATATTCAAACCAACAGAAAATACTCAGTGATTAGTCTCAAGGATTCCACAGCCAATGACCAGCTGTCTGTTTTGGGTCTCTTGATCAAGGCTAGGTATCTGATCGACTGGCTGGTTACACAAATGCGTCAACCATATCCACACCCAACCAGGAATCACAGTTATCCTGTCAGAGGAATGAGCCTAAAGAAAGAAGAGAGATTGATCCTAACCTCCTCAGCTTGGGGGCTGTGGGCGGAGGAGGTGAAGGGCTCCCTGTGGTTCCAGGCGGAAGGCAGTCACACTTCCCGCCATTTGTGAAGTGAAGGAAGAGAGAGATCCCTTTCCATTTCTTTTTTTCCTTTTTTTTTTAAATTGAGTCTCAGCATGATGGATCCTAGTTCCTGGATCAGGGATAGAACCCGTGCCCCCTTGCAGTGGAAGTAAGGAATTCTAACCCCTGGACCACCAGGGAATTCTGATTCCTTTTCATTTTCTTCACTTCTTATTTTTACACCTCACTGAAAACATACCTTGTCCGGGAAACTCATCCCTGCCAAATATGAATAACTTGTATCCACATTGCTTCTCCAGCACCTCAGGGAGAATTTTCAGCACCAGCACGTCCACATCGTGACTCTGGCTTTCTCTCTGAGGCTTGGGATATAAAACATAAGCATCGTACAGCTTCCCATCTGAAAAGGAAATGGGGCAAGCTCATGAAATTATTCCTACCAAATTATGTGTGTGTGGGTCACTCAGTTCTGTCCAACTCTTTGCAATCCCATGGACTGTAGCCCACCAGCCTCCTCTGTCCATGGGCTTCTCCAGGCAAGAATACTGGAGTGGGTTGCCATTTCCTCCTCCAGGGGATCTTCCTGACCCAGGGATAAATCCCCTGTCTCCTGCATTGGCAGGCAGGTTCTTTACCACTGAGCGCTTGGGACACCTCCCTAATGCAAGCAGCTTCTTGAAGATATAAAATATTGATAGATGACTAGTGAAAACCCACTGTATGGCACAGGGAACTCTACTCAGTGCTCTGTGGTGACCTCAAGAGGAAGGAAATCCAAAAATCTTGCAGGAGGCCCTTTTGTCCTATCACTCAGAAAAGCTATATTTCAATTTAATCTTTACATCAGGTGCCTCCATTCTTTACTCATCTCTGTCTGAAGCACACCTTTCAGATATTTTGATCACATAATACCTTGCCTAACCTGTTGACTCCTTTCTTAGATTAAAGAAGCTAAAATGAAAAATAAGTAACTTGAGATGACCAGATCTCTTCTCCAGCTTCCCCTTCAGTCAGCTCACGAGCTCACTGTGTGAACAAGAGAGCTTCTAAAGAAAGACCGCAAGGAGTCAAGGAGCCTGCCTGCAGTGGGAGATGGCAACCAGCCTGGCCCCCATCTTGATGATTAACTAAAATTACTTCTCCTTTTCCCTTTAAAAACGTTCATGGCCAAGCAAATCTTAGGAAGTACTTTTGGGACATTAGTCCACCCTCTCCCAGGTTGCCAGCCTCCTGAATAAAGTAGCCTTTCCTTTTCCAACCAATCCCAGTCTCTTGAATAGCGTTCTTTTGGGAGGTGTGCAGTTGGACCTGAGTTTGGTAACATGTTTGCTACTAAGGTTTCTCTGGGGCTGAGACAGTAAAGAATCTGTCCACAGCGTGGGAGACCCGGGTTCAGTCCCTGGATTGGGAAGATCCCCTGGAGAATGGAATGGCTACCCACTCCAGTATTCTTGCCTGGAGAATTCCAAGGACAGAGGGGCCTGGAGGGCTACAGTCCATGGGGTCGCAGAGTCAGACATGACCGAGCAATGAACACAACACAATAACAGGCTACCGGTCACAAATCCAGAGTGTTACCTTTGCTCCTGACCACCCAGCTGTAAACTGGAGATTCCCATGACTCCCGCCTTGGGTTCGATTATTTTGCTAGAATAACTCACAGACTCAGAGAAACATGCTACTGTTAATAACTATATCACTGATTTATTATAAAAGGATTTTGAAAGGATCTGAATCAAAAGGCAGATGAGAAGATGCACAGGGCAAAGAATGCAGAGGCTCAGTGCCCTCTCCAGGGCTCCATTCTCCATAGACTCTACCTGGTCACCAGCCCAGAAGTTCTCCAAACCCTGTCCTTTAGGGTTTGTATGGAGGCTTTGTTATATAGACTCATTTGATGAAATTAGGAAAAGGAAGCTTCACAAAGTTCATCCCTGAGTCATGATGGGCAACTGGGTCAGATTGTATTTTCCAAAAATAGCCCCAGAAGTATTTCCAGTCCTGCAGGCTCTTTTCAAACTTCGCCACACCCATAAAGAGAAGGATTCAATTTCCTCTCCCTTAGCATTGGGTAAGACTCTGCAGCCGCCTTGATGCGTGAACGTGGTGGAACTGCCACTAGAAATCCAAGGTCTGAGTCATTTTAAAACCTATGTGGGTGAGAGGGGAGGGCTTCCCTGGTGGTCCAGTGGTTAAGAGTCTGCCTGCCGATGCAGGGGACAGGGGTTCAATCCCTGGTCCAGGAATATTCCACGTGCTGCGGGGCACATACGCCTGTGTGCCACAACTGCTATGCCCATGCTCCATAACAGAAGCCACCACAGCGAGAAGCCTGCGCACTTCAGTGCTCACTCCAGTATCTTGCTGGGGAAATCCCACGGACAGAGGAGCCTGGTGGGCTAGAGACCACGGGGTCGCAAAGAATCGGGCACAACTGAAGGGACTGAGTAGGCATGCATAAAATATTGATCCATAACCAATGAGAACCTACTGTACAGCACAGGGACCTCTACTCAGTGCTCTGTGGTGACAGACCCTAAATGGGAAGGAAATCCAAAAAAGCGGGGATGTATGTCCACATAGAGCTGATTCACTTTGCCGTACAGTAGAAACGAACACAACAGCATTAAGCAATTATACGCCAAAAAAAAATTTTTTTAACAGACAATACGTAGAACTTATGGACTTTAGCCAAGACCATCCAGGACTACTTAATAAACTGTGAATTAGACACACCTCACTATGAATCACTTCTGCAGCTTGACTAATCCGGTTGGAATAAACTTATCAGGAGAAGGACGCACTTTCTCTTCTTCATTGGTTTTTGCTGCTACTGACTCCGCATGTTCCCAAATAACCAGAGAATGTCCTCAAAGGACACAAAGCTGGGAACAGCATCTGGGCTCACCTCAAGCGTCTCATCACTCACTGACTGTTGAAGTCACACTCAGAGGGGAATCAGCGACTGAGCTGGAGGAAATGTAGCCACAAAGGACACATGCACTTTGCTGACTTAAAGAAGAGGAGGAGGATCCCTGGCTGACTGGCCATTCCCGTCTCAAGTCCTCAGCCCACTGACTCCGATCCTGGTCAGCAGCCCGGTCTGAGCAGAGGGCGGGGCTCCCTGAGTCGCTTGTCTGTCCAGCTTCCGCTGCTTGGGATGAGACACTATGCAATTCCTTTACCTCTTCCTGCAGCAGCTTCACCATGCACCCTGCACTCATGCTCGCGGGAATCCCAGTGAGGCAGAGAGATGGAGCTCCGGGGACATCCCAACAGGCCCCTGTCTGTCAACGTATGAAGCAGCTCTGTATCAGGAAAGACAAACAGCTTTGCTGCCCTGAAACCTCTTCTCAAATGGATGCAGGAGGATCACGGGCAGAGATAGGCTGACATGGAACAGGCTCTCCAGGGACCACGGCCCAGCTCAGCCCACCCCACTGCCCACAGCACTGAAAGAGTGTCAGGGCATACATAGGGAACAGACGTGTGCACAGAGCCAGGGAAGGAGACGGTGGGATGAACATGCAAACATATATGCTACCATGTGTAAAACAGATAGCCAGTGGGAAACTGCTGTGTGACACAGGAGGCTCAACCCAGTGCCCTGTGACAACCGTGAGGGGCAGGACGGCAGAAAGCTGCACAGACAGACCTCTCTCAGCTGTGTATGCCTTTTTCTATCCAATTAAGAGGGATTAAGGCAGATTTAATGATGATGAGGCTGAAGCTCCAATACTTTGGCCACCTGATGGCCCTGATGCTGGGAAAGATTGAAGGCAAAAGGAGAAGCAGGCAGTAGAGGATGAGATGGTTGGAAGGCATCACCGAGTCAACAGACATGAGTTTGAGCAAACTCTGGGAGACGGCGAAGAACAGGGAAGCCTGGCGTGCTGCAGTCCATGCGGGTGCAAAGAATCGGACATGACTTGGCGACTGGACAACAGCAAGTACACTCACCTTCTGTGGGCCCTGCAGAACGGAAGGAACTGCGATACCAAAGTACAATGTCGATCTTAAAAATGCTGTAGATATACATGGCAGACAGCACTGCCCCAGCCAAGAGGAGAAGCCCTCCTATCAAGTACGCTCGAAAATCTGGAACTGCAAATGACAGCAAAAGTAAATGATAATACTACAGAGTCAATTACACACTTTACTTATACGGATCCCATTACATATGCCAAACAGAAATGGATTAAAGGTTAATGAGAATAACACAAAGACTTCTTTACAGTTAAATAACAGATTTTTTTAGTTACTGATTAGTCACTCGCCACGCCTGACGCTCTGCGACCCATGGGCTTGACCATAGCCCACCAGGCCCCTCTGTCCATGGCATTTCCCAGGCAAGAACGCTGGAGTGAGTTGCCATTTCCTCCTCCAGGGGATCTTCCCAAGCGAGGGATCAAGCCCACGTCTCCTGCATTGGCAGGAGGATTCTTCACCACTGAGCCACCTGGGAAGCCCAAAAATCTCTTCACGGTTAAATAATAGGTGTGGGGAGTAGATTAACCTGCTCTTGGCCATGAATCTGAGGAATAAATGTGCTCCTGGGAACTTGGAGAGGGAAACTCTGTAGACACCTAGCTCCGGATGGTAGATGCCATACGGCTGTGACTGCAGAAAGACTGCTCACCGGTCAAAGCACACCTGGCCAGGTAACTCCTGACTCATCGCTAGACTCTTCAGAGGCAGAGCCTGAGCACATTTATTGGCAACGTTCTCCAGGTGATTCTGTTGCACAATTTTTTTTTTAAGAAAATGAGTTTTTTTAATATAAACTATCTTTAAAGTTTTTATTGAATTTGTTACAGTATTGCTTCTGCATTATGTGTTGGTTCTTTGGCCACAAGGCAAATGGGATTTTAGCTCCCCAACCAGGGGGAGAACCCTCATCTCCCGCGTTGGAAGGCGAAGTCTTAGCCACTGGACCGCCAGGGACATCCCCTCTTGCACATTCTTCATTATTATTATTTTTTCTTTTAGCTGCTATTGACTATCTTTACTTATTGTTTTTTAATTTAACTTTGTATTTTATGTTGGAGCATAGTTGATCATTGGGCTTCCCAGGTGAGGAACAGGGAAACCTGGCGTGCTGCCGTTCATGGGGTCAGAAAGAGTCAGACACCACTTAGCGCCTGAACCACAACAGGTGGCACTAGTGGGAAAGGATCTGCCTGCCAATGCAGGAGACACAAGAGACATGGGTTTGATCCTGGGTGGGGAAAATGCCCTGGAGCAGGAAATGGCAGCCCACTCTAGTAATCTTGCCTGGAAAATTCCATGGACAGAAAAGCCTGGTCATCTACAGTCCATGAGGCAGCAGAGAGTCAGACAACACTGAGCACATCTATCTATCTCTCTATCTACAGCTGATTAACAGTGTTGTATTAGCTTCAGGTGTACAGCAAAAGGATTCAGTTACACATACACATGTATCTATTCTTCTTCAAATTCCTGTCCAGTTTAGGTTGCTACATAATTTTGAGCACATTCTACAGTCCATGAGGCAGCAGAGAGTCAGACAACACTGAGCACATCTATCTATCTCTCTATCTACAGCTGATTAACAGTGTTGTATTAGCTTCAGGTGTACAGCAAAAGGATTCAGTTACACATACACATGTATCTATTCTTCTTCAAATTCCTGTCCAGTTTAGGTTGCTACATAATTTTGAGCACATTCTTGATTCTGTTGTATTACTGTGATAATCACCTTCCCAGTGACTCAGAATTGAGCAACAGGACCCCCATCATGAGGCTTCCCAGGTGGTACTGGTGGTAAAGAACTCGCTTGCAATGCAGGAGACATAAGAGACACGGGTTCAATCCCTGGGTCGGGAAGATCCCCTGTAGAAGGAAATGGCAACCCACTCCAGTATTCTTGCCTGGAGAATCCCATGGACAGAGGAGCCTGGTCGGCTACGGTCCATGGGGTAGCACAGAGTCGGACGTGACTGAAGTGACTTAGTATGCATGCACACGCCCCCATCATAGAAAAAGAACCACCAGCTGCCGCCCCTGGAAGCCATCCCCATGGCTGCACAAGGCTGGCCAAGAGCCAGACTCCAGCCTCATCTGCCCTGCTCACCAGCAGCAGCCGGGGAGGCACCTGTCTGCACAGGAAGGGCGTTTACACTTGGTTGTGTTTTGTGAACACCTTGCTGAGCAATTAAGGCAAAAAGCAGTGGGCAGATGTCCAAGGAGCAGAACCAGTTTCTCTGGAACTCCAAGTCCCTGAGAACGTGCTTCTACGTATCTGAGAAGAGGAACAGCCCACAGCTTTCTGCCTTACCATGGCCCAAAGTTGTGCTGCCAAAGAAGGAGGCTCCAAGAGGGAGAGAATCAGAAAAGAAGAACCAGGAGAGGGGAAGAGAAATTCTGTCCATTCTTAGAATCCACCGCATGTCTACCACTTCCTTCATCCTCCCTGGTCCTCTGGTCCCCACTGGAAAGTGTGTGTGGGTAGGGAGTGGGGGTGGGGGAAGGGGAGCTTACTAAAGAGCCAATCACAACCTGCACCAGGCCACACCATGTGGCGAACATTTTGCAAAGAAATCCTTATGCACACTTGTATGTCTTCAAATACATGGCACAATAAAGCATGATAAATAAAAACACCTTCTGTACCCTAAAATCAATCCACTGATGAATTCCCAGCCCTGCCAAGTGGAGCTGCTCTGCACGCTGGGGCCATTGGTCCTGACCTCTTGTCTGAACCTCTAGCTCCTAACTATTTGATGGATTCTCTTCCTCCTCCCTCCCACCACCCCCGATTTCTTCACCCTTTACCAGCTCTTGGACCAACTGTACCACCTGTCTCTTTAGGAACACTGCATCTGGGGACCTTCATTGTACGCATCAGGGATATCGGCATTATAAGTGATCATGATAAAGAGATCAGGCCCACAATATTTATGAGATTCAAAAAGCCCCCAGTAAAGTAGACAGGAGTGATGCCCTGAAATTCTTGGATTGATCATTCACTGCATTCAGGAGTGTTGATTCCCTCTGCTCTATAAATGAGCTAAAAGATGACATTCAAAACAGGAAACTAATGAATACATTCAAAGGGAGTATTGGCTTTGAAACTGAAATAAGTGGGAAACTCTCTGTTGAGACATCAGGTATTCGAGTGAAAACTCTATTTAAAGTGGGATTTCTCATTTGGGTCCACATGGCCACCACCAGCCTTAAGCTGAGATTGTAAGCCAAGAACAAGTGATTAAAAGAAATTTATAGAAGGGCACACCCAATCCAAACAACTCTCTAGAGATCTTACTTCTGATCAACGAAATCAGATTCACACCTTTAGGTGTCTTCAAGAAAAATTAGGAAGTCTAACGGAGAAGCTGTGATCTTACCTCTGGTTTCAAGTAAACCAAGATGAGGCTTGAATTTAAGTTCCTAAAAATTTAGGGAAAACAGAACAGAGTGCACCTGTCCAGAAATACCTTGCATGTGAGATATGAAATAAGTGTTAACAGGAACAGTGATGAATTCAGGAAATGTAGGTTTCTTAACTAACCGAAAACAAAGTGGACAAAGGACCCTTTCCTTCTCCTGTGTGATCAAGCAGGTGTTCACTGCCAGCACCATTCATTTGTTTTGAGCCTCAGAATCCTTCTGAACACAGTGCTTCCACAATCAGTATCTCTAAGTCAGTATCGACACAGAAATCTCACTGCTCATCCTCAGTCTAGTAAGGCAGATTTCAGTCATAGCCATTTCAGGTCTTGAGCGAGCTCCAGAGTTTCCCACAGTCAGATTCCCCTCTTTCCTCTGGGCTGGACGCTGAGGTACACTGTCCGACAATTCTACTCCTGATGATGAACCACAGAGAAACGCTTCTACAAGAGTACTGCTGGCAAATCGCAGCCTTCTCTCTTGTGTGAAGCAATCTGAAAACTAAAGAGTTGATATTAATAGAATTATTTTTAAAAAGCTGTCTTGGGAAACCACAGGCCAGTCTCCTACAAGGTACTTCAAACCCTGCCTCTGACTTTTCTCCAGATGATTTCACCCTTCACTTTCTACTCTCTGATTCCATTGTCTCCATTAGATAATGAGCACACTCTGTACAGTGATAAGTGCACTATTTGCACACACACAGGGAGGCAAAGTCCAGGCTCCAGGCTACTAGCAATGTTAGCAATTCACCCCTGCTGATGACACAAGAGAAGAGAAAGGTCCTTCCTGCTCGAATACCGGAATTTAGCCTCTATCGATAATTTTACAAAGCTACATAATAAAAATATACATTGGCATTTTACATCACATGACTTCTAATAAACAACCAAAAAGCTGAAAATCACAAGCACATGATTTTAAAAGTTGAGTCAGTCAGGTGTAATAAAGGAATACCTCTGCTTCCTGGAGTGTTGATGCATAAAATCTCAACGTATGTTCAGAAGGAGCTTTCTAAGGACACTGCAGTGAAAAAGCAGCCTGACCCCGAGAACATATTCAGACAGGATATCAGTTTTAATTAGATTTCATATTGAGTTTCCTTACTCAAACCACTCTGCCGTCTCACAGCAAGCACTGAATGCTCTTTCCTGTGTGCTTCCTTGCCGTCATCTGGAACTCTGTGAGCAGTCACACCCCAGTAGGACATTACCTGGGAGCTTTAGTATAAAGTAAGCAGCAGACACTCCAGCATGGCACATGAAAGGGCGACCATAATCTTCCATTTTCACTTCTAAGAAGGTTATGTTCACTGTGTAAAAAATATGTTCTGGAAAAATAGTGTAGTTTCTATAAAAGAAAAGAGCCCATCATTAATACATACACGAGCTGTCTTTACCCACCAGGTCTTTATGAACTTTTGTCTGGAGGATAAAGTTCTCTCTTGGAGTACACTTGGAACCATTATTTTACCCTGAGAATACCCTGCTGGCTCAACGAAGCAATGGATTATGTAGCTCCAAATGTAATGTGCATTTTCTTTCAGACAGTGACACAAAAGTGCACTCCTTCTCATTCAAGACACCGTCCTCAGCCCTAAGGGGTCCTCCCCTGTTCCTCTCCACCCATTCTAACTTATTTACACTGCAACACCCAACACACATCTGTCCTCTGACTTCATTCACCTTCTTTTCTACCGCTTGGCTTAAACAACCCATCGTCAAACCCATCATCAGTTGGGTTTGTACCTCTCCATCAGCTAATGATCATGCACCATCTCCCCCAAGAATCCCCATGTCACTGTCCACTTCACTGTTCAAGCCTTGAAGGCCCATGGCTCATGATATAACTAAGTAGGAATGAATGAGACTGATTGTAAGGCCTAGCTAAGGATGCTTGAAGCCATGCTTGATTTTTTGCCTCCTTTCTCTAAGATGTAAGCAGGAATGGTAGCTTGAGCATCTTTTTAAAAATTATTTTTACTACTGATTGATTGATTGGCAGCCCTGCGGGACATGATGGATCTTAGTTTCCTGACCAGGGATGGAACCCGTGCCCCCTTCGGTGGGAGCTTGGAGTCTTAACCACTGGACCACTGGCGAAGTCTCTGAGCATCTTCTCTGACCCAGATGCTTGGCTCTCTGAAACATACCACCGAAAGGAGTGAGGGAGAGGCTGTGAGAGTCACCTAACAAGCTGTACCAGCACCAGTGTCATTGAGCTGGGGAAATTCTTGCTAGGTTGTAGAGAAGCCAGGAAAGCAAGACACCCACTCAATTCCTTCCTGAATGCGCTTGGATTCCCCATAGTAGTCATCGACCAGGGTATTGTTGACCCTCCAGCAGCGCGGGTTTGTGTTGTCCCGCGTGTCTGTTATGTTGCAGTTGACAATGAGCATGGAGCCTGTAGAATCAAATTCAGAAACACTTAGTGAGATCCCAACCCAGGTGACCTGCTTCACAAAGGCACCTTGCTTCTGAACCTTGAATAGCTTTCAATCACCAAAAATATCCTCCCTGAGGTCAACATCCATCTGCTTTATTCTTTCCCAGGACAGAGCTGAGGAGGACATGAGGTCACGCAGGATGTGTACTGCACAGACAAGAATAAGCGGCCAGACATCACCAGCTTGGGGCCGGTGTTTGTCCCAACATCAGGGGCACAGATACTACTTCTGCTCTTAGCAAAGAACATTACAATTTCAGAAGTATTTCATGCATGTTTTGGTCTTCATCTCTAAAACACTCCTACAGAGCAGGAAAGAAGTGGTCCTATTATCCCCATCTTACAGATGAAAACATTGAGGCCCAGATAGAGCAAGTGACTTGCTCAAGGTCACACATTAGAGGAAGGAGTGAGATACGAACTCTGGCTTTCTAATTCTAAATCCAGTCAGATTAAGCAAAAGATTTTTATTTTTAAATGATGAATTCCTAGTTCAAGTTTTCTAAATGACTTTTCAGTATCTATGCAGTAAGCGTATCATTTTTTTTCCTCCTTAAGCTCGTTTATGCAAAAGATGAATTATCTAATATTAAACAAGTTTGCATTGCTCCATGTAACCCCAGTTTTGCCCTTTACGTACATTGTTAAAATAAATTTGCTAGCAATTTGCTTTACTTTTTTCATCTGTATTTATGAATGATTTGGTCTGAAATTTTCCTTTGTAATGATGTCCTTTTTGGGTTTGGGTGTCAAGGTTTTCCTGACCTTATGAAATGAGATAAGGATTATTTCCTCTTTTTCTTCTCTCTTAAACAATCTGTTGAAAATTGGTGTTAATTCTTTATTAAATGTTTTTTTTAGAATTCACCAAGAAAGCCAAATACGCCCAGATTTCTGTTTGTGGGAAGATTTTAAATTCATTTATATGACTGTTTTGCTCTGCCAAGGCTTATCTTTTCTCTCTTAATTATCTAAGCACAATGACTAGAATTTTCAAAGACAGGAGAGGGGAACAAAGTTAATTGAGAGTTAATAACAGCTATACTTATCTCGTCTAGGTGTTTATGAAATCCACAAGAGTATTCACATGGTGAGTGATTTGTAAACAAATATCCTAATTGTTATTGTTATTATTGAACTTTCCTTGAAAATTCAAAAGAACTAAAGAACCCTCCTTAAAACAGGTAGGTCCAGAGACTTTTAAGCAGACGGGCTTCCCTGGTGACTCAGATGGTAAAGAATCTGCCTGTAATGCAAGAGACCGCAGTTTGATTCCTGGGTCGGGAAGATCCCCTGGAGAAGGGAATGGCAAACCACTCCAGTATTCTTGCCTGGAGCATCCCACGGGCAGAGAAACCCAGTGGGCTATTGTCCATGGGGTCACAAGGAGTCGGATATGACTGAGCACACACACATCTGATTTCCTATTTTGCTTTATAAGCTTTCTCATCTCTGTCTTTCCCGTTTGAGTTTCTCTGCATTTGAGAGATTCAGTTTGCTGGAGCTTCCTCTCCCTCTTTTATTCTGCCCCGTACCTGCCCCAAGCCTTCGGCCCTTAGCAACTTCAGAGGCTCCGATAAATTTACTCACCAAGTTTTACTTCAATTGAATTGTTTTTTGGATAAATGATCTTAGGGATTCTTCCTCCATTCCCCACTTTTTCTGCTAAAAAAAAAATCATAACACATGAGATTGTGTTAGAAACATACTCCACTACTTGAATGCATAAAACATGGGAGACCTTCAATAAACATTGGTCAAGAAAAAACAAAACTCATAGTGTGACAAAATATCACCCCATAATGCATATTTTTCAACCAGGTTATCATTGAATTGCTAAGGGAAAAATCTGAAGGCTGGGCTACCAAGAGAAGTCATGTCACTGTTATAAAGGACATAAACACAAACGGTGATAAATTCTCACTGCCTAGTCATCCAATATGCTTCCTAAGCAGTGGCAGTAAGTGAAGCTCTGATCTGAGTCCTAGACAGAGAGAACAGTAACCCTAACAATCTAATGCCAGGCCCGTTCTTCGACTCTGCACTTCCGTATTCTTCATGCCGTTTGTCCCCTGTGTCCTTCACCTTTTTCATCCCTCTCCCTCAAGTTATAACCGTCTTCCTTGTGTTGACTCCCCAACCCTTTGACTTCATGTCTTCCCTTCTCCATTTGTCTACCAACATTTAGCAATTGCGCCTCAGCAATGGGTTCGATCGCAGGTCCAGGAAAAGCGCACATGCCGTGGAGCAACTAAGGCGGCGCGCCACCTCTGCTCAGCCTGTTCTGTAGCAGCCGTAGCTGCTAAAACCTGCACATCCGAGAGCCTGTGCGCCGCGACAAGAGAAGCCACTCCAATGAGAAGCCTGCACGCCGCGCCGAGAGAGCAGCGCCGCTCCGCACAGCTGGAGAGAAGCCCACGCGCCGCGAAGNCGACACAGAAATCTCACTGCTCATCCTCAGTCTAGTAAGGCAGATTTCAGTCATAGCCATTTCAGGTCTTGAGCGAGCTCCAGAGTTTCCCACAGTCAGATTCCCCTCTTTCCTCTGGGCTGGACACTGAGGTACACTGTCCAACAATTCTACTCCTGATGATGAACCACAGAGAAACGCTTCTACAAGAGTACTGCTGGCAAATCGCAGCCTTCTCTCTTGTGTGAAGCAATCTGAAAACCAAAGAGTTGATATTAATAGAATTATTTTTAAAAAGCTGTCTTGGGAAACCACAGGCCAGTCTCCTACAAGGTACTTCAAACCCTGCCTCTGACTTTTCTCCAGATGATTTCACCCTTCACTTTCCACTCTCTGATTCCATTGCCTCCATTAGATAATGAGCACACTCTGTACAGTGATAAGTGCACTATTTGCACACACACAGGGAGGCAAAGTCCAGGCTCCAGGTTACTAGCGATGTTAGCAATTCACCCCTGCTGATGACACAAGAGAAGAGAAAGGTCCTTCCTGCTCGAATACCGGAATTTAGCCTCTATCGATAATTTTACAAAGCTACATAATAAAAATATACATTGGCATTTTACATCACATGACTTCTAATAAACAACCAAAAAGCTGAAAATCACAAGCACATGATTTTAAAAGTTGAGTCAGTCAGGTGTAATAAAGGAATACCTCTGCTTCCTGGAGTGTTGATGCATAAAATCTCAACGTATGTTCAGAAGGAGCTTTCTAAGGACACTGCAGTGAAAAAGCAGCCTGACCCCGAGAACATATTCAGACAGGATATCAGTTTTAATTAGATTTCATATTGAGTTTCCTTACTCAAACCACTCTGCCGTCTCACAGCAAGCACTGAATGCTCTTTCCTGTGTGCTTCCTTGCCGTCATCTGGAACTCTCTGAGCAGTCACACCCCAGTAGGACATTACCTGGGAGCTTTAGTATAAAGTAAGCAGCAGACACTCCAGCATGGCACATGAAAGGGCGACCATAATCTTCCATTTTCACTTCTAAGAAGGTTATGTTCACTGTGTAAAAAATATGTTCTGGAAAAATAGTGTAGTTTCTATAAAAGAAAAGAGCCCATCATTAATACATACACGAGCTGTCTTTACCCACCAGGTCTTTATGAACTTTTGTCTGGAGGATAAAGTTCTCTCTTGGAGTACACTTGGAACCATTATTTTACCCTGAGAATACCCTGCTGGCTCAACGAGGCAATGGATTATGTAGCTCCAAATGTAATGTGCATTTTCTTTCAGACAGTGACACAAAAGTGCACTCCTTCTCATTCGAGACACCGTCCTCAGCCCTAAGGGGTCCTCCCCTGTTCCTCTCCACCCATTCTAACTTATTTACACTGCAACACCCAACACACATCTGTCCTCTGACTTCATTCACCTTCTTTTCTACCGCTTGGCTTAAACAACCCATCGTCAAACCCATCATCAGTTGGGTTTGTACCTCTCCATCAGCTAATGATCACGCACCATCTCCCCCAAGAATCCCCATGTCACTGTCCACTTCACTGTTCAAGCCTTGAAGGCCCATGGCTCATGATATAACTAAGTAGGAATGAATGAGACTGATTGTAAGGCCTAGCTAAGGATGCTTGAAGCCATGCTTGATTTTTTGCCTCCTTTCTCTAAGATGTAAGCAGGAATGGTAGCTTGAGCATCTTTTTAAAAATTATTTTTACTACTGATTGATTGATTGGCAGCCCTGCGGGACATGATGGATCTTAGTTTCCTGACCAGGGATGGAACCCGTGCCCCCTTCGGTGGGAGCTTGGAGTCTTAACCACTGGACCACTGGCGAAGTCTCTGAGCATCTTCTCTGACCCAGATGCTTGGCTCTCTGAAACATACCACCGAAAGGAGTGAGGGAGAGGCTGTGAGAGTCACCTAACAAGCTGTACCAGCACCAGTGTCATTTAGCTGGGGAAATTCTTGCTAGGTTGTAGAGAAGCCAGGAAAGCAAGACACCCACTCAATTCCTTCCTGAATGCGCTTGGATTCCCCATAGTAGTCATCGACCAGGGTATTGTTGACCCTCCAGCAGCGCGGGTTTGTGTTGTCCCGCGTGTCTGTTATGTTGCAGTTGACAATGAGCATGGAGCCTGTAGAATCAAATTCAGAAACACTTAGTGAGATCCCAACCCAGGTGACCTGCTTCACAAAGGCACCTTGCTTCTGAACCTTGAATAGCTTTCAATCACCAAAAATATCCTCCCTGAGGTCAACATCCATCTGCTTTATTCTTTCTCAGGACAGAGCTGAGGAGGACATGAGGTCACGCAGGATGTGTACTGCACAGACAAGAATAAGCGGCCAGACATCACCAGCTTGGGGCCGGTGTTTGTCCCAACATCAGGGGCACAGATACTACTTCTGCTCTTAGCAAAGAACATTACAATTTCAGAAGTATTTCATGCATGTTTTGGTCTTCATCTCTAAAACACTCCTACAGAGCAGGAAAGAAGTGGTCCTATTATCCCCATCTTACAGATGAAAACATTGAGGCCCAGATAGAGCAAGTGACTTGCTCAAGGTCACACATTAGAGGAAGGAGCGAGATACGAACTCTGGCTTTCTAATTCTAAATCCAGTCAGATTAAGCAAAAGATTTTTATTTTTAAATGATGAATTCCTAGTTCAAGTTTTCTAAATGACTTTTCAGTATCTATGCAGTAAGCGTATCATTTTTTTTCCTCCTTAAGCTCGTTTATGCAAAAGATGAATTATCTAATATTAAACAAGTTTGCATTGCTCCATGTAACCCCAGTTTTGCCCTTTACGTACATTGTTAAAATAAATTTGCTAGCAATTTGCTTTACTTTTTTCATCTGTATTTATGAATGATTTGGTCTGAAATTTTCCTTTGTAATGATGTCCTTTTTGGGTTTGGGTGTCAAGGTTTTCCTGACCTTATGAAATGAGATAAGGATTATTTCCTCTTTTTCTTCTCTCTTAAACAATCTGTTGAAAATTGGTGTTAATTCTTTATTAAATGTTTTTTTTAGAATTCACCAAGAAAGCCAAATACGCCCAGATTTCTGTTTGTGGGAAGATTTTAAATTCATTTATATGACTGTTTTGCTCTGCCAAGGCTTATCTTTTCTCTCTTAATTATCTAAGCACAATGACTAGAATTTTCAAAGACAGGAGAGGGGAACAAAGTTAATTGAGAGTTAATAACAGCTATACTTATCTCGTCTAGGTGTTTATGAAATCCACAAGAGTATTCACATGGTGAGTGATTTGTAAACAAATATCCTAATTGTTATTTACCAGGAAAGCCAAATACACCCAGATTTCTGTTTGTGGGAAGATTTTAAATTCATTTATATGACTGTTTTGCTCTGCCAAGGCTTATCTTTTCTCTCTTAATTATCTAAGCACAATGACTAGAATTTTCAAAGACAGGAGAGGGGAACAAAGTTAATTGAGAGTTAATAACAACTATACTTATCTCGTCTAGGTGTTTATGAAATCCACAAGAGTATTCACATGGTGAGTGATTTGTAAACAAATATCCTAATTGTTATTATTATTATTGAACTTTCCTTGAAAATTCAAAAGAACTAAAGAACCCTCCTTAAAACAGGTGGGTCCAGAGACTTTTAAGCAGACGGGCTTCCCTGGTGACTCAGATGGTAAAGAATCTGCCTGTAATGCAAGAGACCGCAGTTTGATTCCTGGGTCGGGAAGATCCCCTGGAGAAGGGAATGGCAAACCACTCCAGTATTCTTGCCTGGAGCATCCCACGGGCAGAGAAACCCAGTGGGCTATTGTCCATGGGGTCACAAGGAGTCGGATATGACTGAGCACACACACATCTGATTTCCTATTTTGCTTTATAAGCTTTCTCATCTCTGTCTTTCCCGTTTGAGTTTCTCTGCATTTGAGAGATTCAGTTTGCTGGAGCTTCCTCTCCCTCTTTTATTCTGCCCCGTACCTGCCCCAAGCCTTCGGCCCTTAGCAACTTCAGAGGCTCCGATAAATTTACTCACCAAGTTTTACTTCAATTGAATTGTTTTTTGGATAAATGATCTTAGGGATTCTTCCTCCATTCCCCACTTTTTCTGCTAAAAAAAAAATCATAACACATGAGATTGTGTTAGAAACATACTCAACTATTTGAATGCATAAAACATGGGAGACCTTCAATAAACATTGGTCAAGAAAAAACAAAACTCATAGTGTGACAAAATATCACCCCATAATGCATATTTTTCAACCAGGTTATCATTGAATTGCTAAGGGAAAAATCTGAAGGCTGGGCTACCAAGAGAAGTCATGTCACTGTTATAAAGGACATAAACACAAACGGTGATAAATTCTCAGTGCCTAGTCATCCAATATGCTTCCTAAGCAGTGGCAGTAAGTGAAGCTCTGATCTGAGTCCTAGACAGAGAGAACAGTAACCCTAACAATCTAATGCCAGGCCCGTTCTTCGACTCTGCACTTCCGTATTCTTCATGCCGTTTGTCCCCTGTGTCCTTCACCTTTTTCATCCCTCTCCCTCAAGTTATAACCGTCTTCCTTGTGTTGACTCCCCAACCCTTTGACTTCATGTCTTCCCTTCTCCATTTGTCTACCAACATTTAGCAATTGCGCCTCAGCAATGGGTTCGATCGCAGGTCCAGGAAAAGCGCACATGCCGTGGAGCAACTAAGGCGGCGCGCCACCTCTGCTCAGCCTGTTCTGTAGCAGCCGTAGCTGCTAAAACCTGCACATCCGAGAGCCTGTGCGCCGCGACAAGAGAAGCCACTCCAATGAGAAGCCTGCACGCCGCGCCGAGAGAGCAGCGCCGCTCCGCACAGCTGGAGAGAAGCCCACGCGCCACGAAGTCCCAGCGCAGCCAAAATGAAATAAGTGAAAAGATCACCCGTCTCATGCGTGAATCGTCTGATTCATCTCTGCCTCTTTCCCGCTCAGACTTCTGGGCTCCGTTAGAGCAGTGGTCACGGCTCTTCTCATCATCATGATCTCCCTGCCCAGCGCAGGACCTGACCTTGATGAGCACCCAGTAAAGGGTCCATACATGACTGCCTGAAGAGCAGTCTCCCACCACTTGCAGCCAAGTGCAGACGATCACAGCCAGTAGATGCTACGGCAGCTTCCTAAGCGGTCTCTAGATCTCAAGACCCTCTTCAACTCCTCCTGGAACCATCTCAGAACTGATCTCGTCCATCACGAGTGCAGCCTTGGGGCCCTGCGCTTGCATGTATTCAAGCACTCCTCAGTGGCAGCTTGGTAAAGCCAGCGTATAATCAGCCCCCTTGACCTTGTTACCAGGCTTTCTCCGTCCATGGGATTCTCCAGGCAAGAATACTGGAGTGGATTGCCATTTCCTTCTCCAGGGGATCTTCCCGACCCAGGGATCGAACCCGGGTCTCCCGCATTGGAGGCAGACGCTTTAACCGCTGAGCCACCAGGGAAGCCCCCCTCTTTAACTCCACGACCTTAACTCCCATCACTCCTCAGCTCACACTTCTATATGCCCTAGCAAGATTATTCTTAAAGCCAACATGAACTATGATGGTACACATTTCTATGCATTGTCTGAGGCTCTCATCTCTGCCTTTCCCCTCTCTTCTTTACTTCTGTAAATCCTGCTCATCCTTCAAACTTCAGTATAGAAGATACTTCCTCTTGGAAGTATCTTCTAAGACCATTTATTTATTTGCCACCCAGGCATCTACTTTTGATTTTTTTCCTGCTTCCCCAGACCCTGTCTATAACTCTCTCTTTGCCACATAATGTTAAGACAATCCATGTATATCTCTAGCTCCACTACAACTGGGCTGATAGCTCCTCAGCAGAAGAAAGAATTTTAAAGTTTTTTTTATTATCACATTTTAGCAAGTTTGGGCACATAACAGATGACAAGTAAACGTTTATTGCAAAGATGTGACATATGGATGATTGGACACAATGATTCCTTAAGGTACTTTTCATTTTGCCTTTGAAATTTCACCTTGTAAAGAACTCCCAATGTAATACTAAAGCCTAAGAGTAGTCAATCATTCAGTTCATCGATAGATTTGTGTGTAGCCTAAGTCAGGCTCTGGAGTACGTGTTGGGAATTCAGTGCTGAACAAGACAAGGATGGTGCCGTGTTCTGGGGAGACATATTTTGCTATTGTTGAGTTGCTGTCGCGTCCCACTCTTTGAGATCCCATGGATTGCAGCACACCAGGCTTCCCTGTCCATCACTATCTCTCTGAGTTTGCTCAAACTCATGTCCATCGAGTTGGTGATGCCATCCAACAATCTGATCCTCTGCCGCCCCCTTCTCCTCTTGCCTTCAATCTTTCCCAGCAACAGGGTCTCTTCTAATGAGGTGGTTCTTCGCATCAGGTGGCCAAAGTATTGGAGCTTCAGCTTCAGCATCAGTCCTTCCAATGAATATTTAGGGTTAATTTCCTTAAGGATTGACTGGTTTGATCTGCTTGTTGTCCAAGAGATGCTCAAGAGTCTTCTCCAGCACCACAGCTCAAAAGCATCAAATCTTTGGCGCTCTGCCCTCTTTACAGTCCAACTCTCACCTTTACTGAATATCTATACTTTTTCAGACACCCCATGAGCTTCTCTATAGACACAATCTCATTTAATTTTCATGCACAAGCCAGGAGTTTTGAGTCTTCTGTTTTTTCAGATGAGAAAATTAAACTGCTCATGGCCTTTCACCCCACTATCCCTAACCTCTGATCCTAATAAAGACATATTTGAGAGCCTGTTAATCCTCAGGAAAATCAGGATGGAGAAACCTTCTGCCCAAAACCACTCGTCTCGAGCAAACCCAAGAGCAGTGAAGGTGAAGGGTAAGCGCGTACTTACTGACAGTCACAGAGATGCTATTGAAAACAGTGTGCTGTTTCTTTGCATGTGTGAGGCTGGCTTGACATTCATAGTTCCCTCTGTCCTCCACCGAGACATTTTTCACTAAAAGCTTTTTTCCCCGAGAAATAAACCGTTCTCCTTCTATCTCTATACAGTCCTTAAAAAAAAAAAACACACACACACACTTTTTTTCAGTTCAAAGAGTATCTTGGGTATCAGTTACATTCCTAATTAGCATCAGTCCATGAACCATGGGGAGACAAGAAATCTATGTGATCTCTAGACCTTAGGTAATTTGTAAGCTAATTGAAGACATATATATTTATATAGTGAAGCAGTTCAGTCGTGTTTGACTCTTTATGACCCCATGGACTGTCCAGCCTACCAGATTTCTCCAAGGCATCTTCCTGACCCAGGGATCGAACCTGGGTCTCCTGTCTTGCAGGCAGACAGACATTTTATTGTCTGAGCCACCAGAGAAGCATATAAGATATATATTTATAAGATACATATATATTATCTCCTGGAGAAGGGAATGGCAACCCACTCCAGTATTCTTGCCTGAAAAATTCCATGGACAGAGGAGCCTGGTGTTACAGTTCATGAGGTTGCAAAGAGTTGGCCACAACTGAGCACACCAGGATATATATATATATATGAAACATATATCACCAGAAAATTTGACAAAGAGTATTCTACAGGCTAGAGTGAGTGTTATAAATATGAGTTGAGAAAAGAGAAGCCTGAATAGACAGGAAGTAAGACTTCATGGGGAAGGATTACACCTGCTCCATAAAGGAGTTTGGTAGGAGGATGTGATCAAGCAAGAATGTCCTCCACCCACAAGAGCCGAAGCCCCCCAGTGCACCACCATCCAATAGCACCAAGTAAGGCTGCAAGCCCATCCATTCTGCCTCACACACTATCTTGATGATCCCCACTTCCTAACTCAATTTCTCAAATAGCCTAAATATCAACGTGGAACCATATTCAAGTCCTTCTGACTGATTCACCAAGTGAGGACTTGACTGAAAAAGCGGGCATCAACAAATGAATGGATAAAGGAGATCTGAGGTATCTGCAAATATCTCTCTATATCGCAACATTACTCAGTCATAAAAAAGAATGAAATAATGCCATCTGAAGCATTAGAGAGAGAGACCTAGAGAGTATGGAGAGACCTAGAGAGTATCATACTGAATGAAGTAAGTCAGACAGAGAAAGACAATATCATATGATATGACTTATATATGGAATCTAAAACATGATACAACTACTTATTTACAAAAACAGACTCAAGATATCTGATTGTCAAAGGAAGGGATGGAGGAATAAATTAGGAGTTTGGGATGAGCAGATATAAACTACCATATATGAAACAAACAACAAAGCCCTACTCTACAGCATTGGGAGCTACAGTCAATATTTTGTAAGAAACCATAATGGAAAAGAAAAAATAAAAGGCAGGGAAGAGGACATTCATTGCCACATTTCTGTGGGAGAAGAAAACAGAAACAATGAATGTGAAATATATAGCAGAGACGATCAATAAGGCGGAGATTGGTTCTTTGAAAGGAGTAACACACTGAAAAATCTCTTACAAGACTGGATAAGAGAGAGAATGTGAGAGAGACATACAGATACAGAGAAACAGTGGGGAGTAAAGGTAAACCCTACTATAGAAGGAGACATTAAAAGCAGAGCATCGAAACTGTTTAGTAATTTCACACCAGAGCATCTATAACATTTAATGAAAAGAACAACTTCCTAGCAAACAAAATCTTACCAAAACCCATTCAGGAATAAGCAAGACATTTGTATTATCCTATGGCCATTAAATAAATGGAGTCAGTAGATGCAAACATTCCCACAAAGAAAACTTATGACCCAGACGGTTGTACTGGCAAGGGCTAATGGGCAGAGGCGGGGGAAAACTAGTTCAGATATTAAAGACTATGCTAGCCTGTGCTCCTGCTTGCCCAGGATTATGCCTTATACATTATTATCTGCTGATACAGTCAAGAAAGGAGAAAGTCTGAAGGTAAAACACAAGGTGTAGAAGGGTGAGTATATGATGCCCCATTTCCATAAAAAAGGAAGGACTAGGACATATGGCGACCTTCTCCAAAAGGACTTATGCCAGCATGCTGAGCCTCCCAGGTCGGCTGCTACCAGTATGCTTGTATGGAATTACACAAGGATGATGCAAAGTCTGCAAGGAACTAATGATAGCAGCCAATAGGCCCAGGAAATATGGATCAGAACTGAGAAGGAGACTTTCCAGGGTGTACCTTCCAATACTTTGTGATTCTTGAATCCTGTGTGTGGACTGTGCGTGCAAAGAAACCATTATCCACTCAGTGAAACTACTTAATTAATCTTAATGAAAAAGAATAATGAAGGATAGTCTGAAAAGCAAGAATAACTGGGGGAGGGGTGGATACAAACAAGCAATTACAAAGCTCTAATAACTATAAATTAAAAATAAGTAATTTGCAGGGTTAAATTACCAATTGCAATTAGGTCACAAGTCTCTCTCTTTAGCAATTTTGCTTTAGAAGGTACACGTAGGATTTCCCTGGTGGGAAGACCTGGGTTCGATCCCTGGGTTGGGAAGACCTGGAGGAGGGCACAGCGATCCACTCCAATATTCTTTCTTGGAGAATCCCCATGGACAGAGGAGCCTGGTGGCTACAGTCTACGGGGTCGACAAGAGTCAGACACGACTTAGTGACTAAGTACAGCACAACGCAGGGCTTCCCTGGTGGCTCAGTGGTAAAGAATCCACCTGCCAATGCAGGAGACATGGGTTCAATCCCTGGTCTGGGAAGACCCCACATGCCACAGAGCAACTAAGCCAGAGCACCCCAACTACTGAGCCCACACACCCCAGAGTCCATACTCTTCAACAAGAGAAGCCACCGCAATGAGAAGCCTGAGGACCACACTGAACCTGTATCCCCTGTAGCCACAACCAGAGGAAAGCCCACGCAGCAGCAAAGACCCAGTACAGCCAACGAATAAAGTTATTTAAAAAAAAAAAAAAGGTAACTTAAAAAAAAAAAAAAAAACCCGAGGTTTTAAAGAACAGGAAGGAAAATATCATTAGGATTTTTTTTTTTTTTTTTTACCTTATACCACTTTACTGAATCCAAATGAAAATTGTTTGGGAAGTTGAGATGACATATAAGGATATCATCTCTTCCGACCTGCAGAATCTGCTTGTACTCATGAGGCATGTTCAGCTGACTGTTTCCGGGAGCACCACACCAATATTTTTCATACACAGTGAGGTTGACTTGCATTCTGGGACAGATGTCCGTATCACTGTAAGAAAACAGATTGTAACTTCAGGAACTCAGTCACAGAACCAAATGATTCCGTCCATCTCCAAAAATTTCCTGATCCTCTTTCAGGCACTGTGCCCAACCCTTTACCTCAACAAGACAACATACATCTCACAAGTCATTCATTACAGAAGGAAAAAAAAAAGTATTTGGATTGTGGAAACATGGGAGGATATCTTATCCAAATAATCAAAATGAACATCCCCAAGAACAAGCATGTGAACAAGAGGCACCTCTGAGTGTGCTGTCGGAAAAGAACGCAAACCACTTCCATAGCATTATAGCCAAGAGGCTCAGCCTGAACCGACTGAGGAAGAAATATCTGGCAAACCCAAATTAAGAGATGCAGTATAAAATAATTGCGTATACTCCTTAAGAATGTCAATGTCACATACAGTCACACACATACCAAGCTGAAGATCTTTTCCCAATGAAAAGAGATTAAAAATAAGTCCCTTCTATTCATCTGAGTCTCTATTTCATAAATAGATTCATCAGTACCATTTTTCTAGATTCCATGCTGCTGCTGCTGCTAAGTCATTTCAGTCGTGTCCCACTCTGTGCGACCCCACAGACGGCAGCTCACTAGGCTCCGCCATCCCTGGGATTCTCCAGGCAAGAACACTGGAGTGGGACACGACTGCCATTGCCTTCTCCAATGCATGAAAGTGAAAAGCAAAAGTGAAGATGCTCAGTCATGTTCGACTCTTAGTGACCCCATGGACTACAGCCCACCAGGTTCCTCCGTCCATGGGATATTCCATGCAAGAGTACTGGAGTGGGGTGCCATTGCTTTCTCTGCCATCCCTGGGATTCTCCAGGCAAGAACACTGGAGTGGGTTGCCATTTCCTTCTCCAATGCATGAAAGTGAAAAGTGAAAGTGAAGTCGCTCAGTCGTGTCCGACTCTTAGCGACTCCATGGACTGCAGCCTACCAGGCTCCTCTGTCCATGGGATTTTCCAGGCGAGAGTACTGGAGTGGGTCGCCAGTGCCTTCTCTGACTAGATTCCATATGCATGCATTAATATACAATATTCATTTTTCTTTTTCTGATTTCGCTTCTGGACATAGCGGGAAGGAGAGGGTGGGACGGATTGAAAGAGTAACATTGACATATTCACACTACCATGTGTGAAATAGACAGCTAGCATGAAGCAGCTCTGTAGCACCAGGAGCTCAGCTCAGCGTTCTGTGATGATCAAGAGTGGTGGGATGTGGGGTTGTGGGAGCGAGGCTTACAGGAGGGGACACATGTACACTTATAGCTGATTCACACTGTTGTACAGCAAAAACCAACACAGTGTGTGCATGCTCAGTTGCTTCAGTCATGTCTGACCCTTCATGACCCCACAGACTGTAGCCCGCCAGGCTTCTCTGTCCGTGGGATTCTACAGGCTAAAATACTAGCGCGGGTTGCCATGCTCTCCTCTTGGGAATTTTCCCTTCCCAGGGATCGAACCTGTGTCTGCCTGCGGTCGTCTCCTGCATTGTGGGTGGATTCTTTACCCACTGAGCCAGCAAGGAAGTCCACCAACACAACACTGTAAACCAATTATCCTCCAATTAAAAAAAAAAAAAAAAAACAGCAAAATGCAATGCAATGATCCTGAATTGGCTCCTCTACAGGAAAAGGAAGAAAAACACTTATAAAAGTCACCCTGTAGAAGATAGATAAAACTACTATATGAATCGGGGGGTAGATAAGAGTATTGTGTTTGGTTAAATTTCCTGAACGAGATAACTATTTGGTGATGATGTAAGAGAATATTCTTGTTGAGAGAAAATACATATTGAAATGAGAGAAATACAGCAGGGTCCCTGATGTCTCAGAAGGTAAAGAATCTGCCTGTAATGCAGGAGACCAGGATTTGATCCCTGGGTCAGGAAGATCCCCTGGAAAAGGGAATGGCAACCCACTCCAGTATTCTTGCCAGAGGAACCTGACGGGTTACAGTCCATGGCGTCGCAAAGAGTCAGACACGACTGAGCAAATAAAACTTTCACTTTTCATATGTATAACTGAATCACTTTGTTCTATACCTGAAACTAACACAACATTGTGAATCAATTATCCTCCAACAAAAATAAAGAAAAATAAAGCCCCAGTTAGAGTAGAAAATGAATAAATCCAGACTGGACAGCCAGACAGATTCACGTGACACAAAATCTCCAACTCCAGTTAATTAATAACCTAGAGGAAACGGGAAATCAGACCCCATAAGACATGGG
>SJYX01008767.1:54592-80533 GCA_006410675.1 Oreotragus oreotragus | reverse complement strand
AAAAAAAAAAAAAAAAGGCTTAAAGGAGGCATATACCTATCTGGATGAGCTTCCAGTCACAAAAACTTTTATTTCAAGAAAGAAGACAGCAATCATATTGGATAAATAGGCTTTGTAAGCTGGGCTGATCTTGGGTAGCATTTCAACGAGAAAAGATGCATTTCCTGTTTCAGCAGCTGATTTACAAATCTCTTCTGTTTAAAAGCCTGTTCACTGAAACCATCTCATAACAATCACAAAAACTATATTGTTCTCATTGAGTTTTCTACATTGATTAAGAGTTTATCAAGAATTTTTCTAAAAGAATTATACCCATATGAATATACACATATATACACAGGGTTTCCCCGATGGCTCAGTGGTAAGGAATATGTCTGCCAATGCAGGACACTTGGGTTCAATCTCTGGGTCAGGAAGATCTCCTGGAGAAGGAGATGGCTACCCACTGCAGTATTCTTGCCTAGGAAATCCCATGGACAGAGGAGTCTTGTGGGCTACAGCTCATGAAGTTGCAAAAGAGTCGTACACAATTCGGTGACTACACAACAACAACAGCATATATACACATACATATATGAGTAAGAGAGAGCTCTGTTTTGAATGAGGAACTTACTTTGTATGACACTGGTAGGTCCCAGAGTCCTCCCCTTTCACGGGGAGAAACAAAATCCAATTTTGGTTCTGGTAAACTCTAGACTGTGTGTTTTTGGATATTGGGACTTTGCTAGGATATTTATACCACGTTGCATCTCCTTTCCCCGATGTTGGCAGAGAGTAGATGCAATTAAAAGCTGCAGGCTGGTCTACTGATGCCATCTCTTGCAGAGTCAAGTCCTCGCAAACATCTAGGGAAGTAAAGGGAAAAAATAATCACCACTGAGAGTGCTGGTGTTGGTTTTTATTTGTTTGAACAAACACCTCAATTTTCTTGCTGATTTGAAATTTTATTTATAAATTTTCTCAGCATGAGAGTTTCCTGAAAACAGTCTGCTGATGTGGAAGTATAACCCAGACTCCTTCCATCTGTCCCTAAGAGGGAATTTACTGAGTCCAATCCTCCCCCAACCCTCAAATCATCTTTCCCATTTGGAATGATTTTCTCTTTCCCTACTATTCCCTTGTGGTTCAGCTGGTGAAGAATCTGCCTGCAATGCGGGAGACCTGGATTCAGTCCCTGGATTGGGAGGATCCCCTGGAGAAGGGAAAGGCTACCCACTCCAGTATTCTGGCCTGGAGAAGTCCATGGACTGTACAGTTCATGGGGTCTCAAAGAGTAGGACACGACTGAGCAACTTTCACTTTCTTCACATTTTCTTCTATTCTAAGACCCTAACTCCTTCATCCTCCTCCTTCAGAGAAAACATTCCTATTCTGAGCCCCATTTGACCTGTTTTTCTTCAGCACTGTCTTCCAGTTAATTCAATCTGTCCCAAATAAAACCTGTAAGTATTTTGTCCCACAAAGGATTGTTAAACAATTGCCTCACATTAAAGTTTGTTTCTAACACATTGCTTAGTTTTTCTTAGAAGTAATTTGTTCCATTGCTAGTTTCTTTGCTTTTTACCTTGGTCTAAAACGTCCCTTTGACATATAAAACAGAGGCATCATAATCTCTTTGTGCGTTTTAACTCGAGTCTTGACTTGCAGCTTTGCCCAACTCCTCCCCGCTTCAAGTCACTTCAAAGCTCAAAGGTGACATTCCGTGCAGGGCATCACACACTGGGCGCTGAAACCTGCAGTTTCCCCATCCGGCGGGATTCTTCCTGGACCACTGGGGCAAGAGTCACCGCAGGCGATGCGCCAGGGTTCGAGAGGGGGCTCGCACAGAGCTGCGGGGAGATCGGGAGGGAGGGCAGCCGCTGAGACCCGAACTAACCGGACGTACCTGCTCTGATAAAGCGCGGAAGAGCGATGGACTCGACGCAGAGGAGCAAGAACAGCATTCCCCTATCAGCTGCGACAAAGACAGAGGATGGCATGGGAAGGGGCGCAGGGGCAGGGCGCGCGCTCCTCTGGCACAGAGCCTGAGTAGTGAGACCTCTGAGTCTCAGAGATCCCAGCCGGGCCACCCGCCTTCCCTTGTTCACCCGGAGCCCTCCACCTTTGGCACCCCCGTGTACCCGGACGTGTCACCCAAGACTGCTCCCTCCCCGGCCCCGTTCTCGCTCTGAGCGCCCATCTCCAGAATCCGGCATCAGTGGGAGCCTCCACGCCCCGGGAGGCGCCGTGGGGGCCTCGGGGCGGGTCCCTTCTTCCAGGCTGCCCAGTCCTCCCTTGGGGGCTCAGCGACATCCCCTCTGTCACCCAGCCCTCGGCCCCTGCTCCCCGTGGTGGCGCCCGGGTCCCCACCCGCGCGTCGCGCGGACTCCCCTGCGGGCCCTTGACCTCGGGGATCCTTCTGGGCCCGGCAGTCTACACGGAAACTCCAAACACCCACTCACTCCGGAGAAGCCAGCTTAGGCCTACTTGGCAAAGGCCGGCAGGAACAGAGGCAGGAAGACACACGGGCAGTGGACACGTGCTCCACACCTTCGTCCAGAGACGGAGTTGTCTCTCCCAAGGTCGCCCAGCCGGACAAGGGCCGCCCGGGAGTGCAGATCGCCGCCCCCCGCCCCAGTCGAGCGCATTTTCGCCACCTCCCTCCCTGAGCACCTTTCCAGCGCCTGGCGCCCCGCCCGCGCGCTGCTCACCGCCGACCTCAGCTGGGTGTGTACCTGCCCGACTGGATGGGCGCTCAGGATCACACAGAAAGCGCAGACTGACAGCCCCGGATTGAGCCCTGTGGTGGCATTTCCATACCAGGCTAGTTCCTCACCACCGTGGGCGGGGCAGGCCTGCCTTTCCAGTGGGAGCTTAAGGAGGAGACTGCCATCACACTAGGAAGTGGCTTTGAAGGGTTTTGGCCAGATTGTCTGGCAGCTGAAAAGTCCTCCATACCCAATAGTGTTAGTCGCTCAGTCGCGTCTGACTCTCTGTGACCCCATGGACGGTAGCCCACCAGGTTCCTCTGTCCATGGGATTCTCCAGGCAAGAACACTGAGCCATTCTCTTCTCCAGGGGATCTTCCTGACCCAGGGACCAAACCCAGGTCTCCAGCATTACAGCTGGATTCTTCACCATTTGAGACACCAGGGAAAAATCCCCATCCCCAGAAGTGTCTGCTGAAATCTATTCTAAATTATTCCAGCAAATGAACTATTCCTTCCTTTCCGAGCTCCATTTGAGCAATTATTACATGCACTGGCCTGTGTAGGATGCTCCCAAAGTGGAAGCCAACTCAGATGGCTTTTAAGGAATATCATTTATTAATATCTTTCTGAGTCATGTTGGTTAACTTTTGTAAAGCAGACATCCCACTGTTGCCTAGTTCAGGCTGATTTGATAGGTGCAGGACAGGTGAATGAATCTGAGACACAAGGTGTCGAGACAAGGGATATGACTTTATTTGGAAAGCTGACTGACTGAGAAAATGGCAGACTAATGTCTTGAAATAATCATCTTGTTTGGGGTCTGGATGCCAGGTTATTTTATGGCTCAGAAATGGGCAGGGGAGGTCAGGAAACAAAGTAAAAAGGACATTAATCTTGCACATACCTCCTAGAATGACCTGCCTCAGGCAGGGGGGTGTGTTTATTTCTTCCTTCCTGCCATCTATAGGTGGACAGAATCCTGAAAAAAGGCACTTTAACACTGAGGGAGACGGGCAGGGAAAGAGCCAGCTCACTGGAAAAGATCTTGATGCTGGGAAAGACTGAGGGCAGGAGAAAAACTGGGCAACAGAGGACAAAATAGTTGGATGGCATCGACTCAATGGACATGAGTTTGAGCAAACTGTTTGTGACGGGATATATATCGTCAATGTATATTTATGTATAATTATGTATAACAAAAGCAATGGAAAGCAAGTCAAAGAAACAGTTCCAAGGTGGAGTCAGAACTGGCTTTTCCCTGCAACACCTCCGGAATTCTAGATACCACCAGCAAGTTAGACTGCTCCAGTCTGAAACTTCCAACTATGATGATATGAGGATGAGATGGTTAGATAGCATCATAGACTCAATGGACATGAGTTTGAGCAAACTCCAGGAGATAGCGAAGGAGAGGAGTGCCTGGTGTGCTGCAGTCCATGGGGTTGCAAAGAGTCGGATACAACTTAGGGACTGAACAACAACAAATAATGATATCCACAGGGACTTGTTGCCCTGAGCATCAGGAGATACCCAGACACATCCCTGAGGGCGCTGAGACTTAGAAAAAATATATAAAATGTAATCTTCTTTCAGAACTGGCCAAGCCAGTTTTTGTGGTCCTTTTGCCATTCCAGTGAGACAGATGCCATAGCAGCAAAGGGAGATGCCAGCAAAGCTTTCTGTGATAAACTGGGAGCCAGAAGTTTGCAAATGTCTACATTCTTTAAAAGCCATTAAGGATTCCAAAGTGCTTTTAGTTATGTCTATCGGTATTTACTATGTTAGAAATTTTAAACATTTATTTTCTTATTTTATTGTTAAAGATTTCATGTGGACCATTTTTTAAAAGCCTATTGAACCTGTTATAATATTGTTTCTGTTTTAGTTTTTGTTATTTTGACTGCAAGGCACTTGGGATACCAGCCCCCCAACCAGGGATCTAATTCGCGCTTCCCTGCCTTGGAAGGCAAAGTGTCCCTTCTTATTTTAAATAATGACAATAAACTGTCTATGCATTAATATAAATACCATGTATTTTATGGAAAATAACTCTACTTTCCAAAACAAACAGTCATATTGAGAACAGTGGTATTATTCTACATAGCACTACATATCCATAGAGTTTGGAAATGTCTAACTTAACAAGAGAGTTGAATTCTCATATCCAGTCTCTTGTGATGTAACATGTCATATAACCTCTGAGAATGTACACTATCCACAAGTCAGAGAACAAGTATAAAAAGACAAAGAAAGTCTTAGTAATACAATGCAAATGATTGACTTCAGAGATCTTTTTAAAGGCTCTTGGGGATGCCCTGGGGCTCTCTGCTCCAAGGTCCCCTAGGTAAGCCAGAAGTGGAGATCTTTATTACTTTTCCCCTGGCATCAGCATTAAGTGAGGTTCCTCTGTATTAAGAGCAAAGAGTGGGACACAACTTAGCGACTAAACAAAAAACAACACATTATCATTTTAAGCAGCTGACACCAAAATTATATACCCTCCTTTTCTTCACGCTTCCAAACCTCAGAATTTGAAAAAGATTCATTCTTGATTAAACAAATGTGTTCTTGTTCTTTTATTTGTACAGATCAAGAGATATAGTTAACAACATATATTTTGAGACTCCATCTCTGCTGTTGCTAAGTCGCTTCAGTCGTGTCCGACTGTGTGTGACCCCATAGATGGCAGCCCAACAGGCTCCCCTGTCCCTGGGATTCTCCAGGCAAGAACACTGGAGTGGGTTGCCTTTTCCTTCTTCAATGCATGAAAGTGAAAAGTGAAAGTGAAGTCGCTCAGTCCTCTCCGACTCTTCGCGACCCCATGGACTGCAACCTACCAGGCTCCTCCGTCCATGGGATTTTCCAGGCAAGAGTACTGGAGTGGGTGCCATTGGATTCCATCTCAGATACTGACAAAAACTTTTTGTAGTAGGGAAAAACTTTGAATTCTGTTACAAGCTAATCACTAAAGGGATGTTGCCTGTAAGCTTTAATTTGACATAATGGCCTCCCCCTTTCGTATATAAGAAGCCAGAATTCTAACTAAGGCAAGATGGCTCCCTAAGGGGTGAAGTCTGTTTTATTTTTGTTCTGCTGGCTTTCTCAATAAAGTCCTTATTCCTTTCCCCAGCAACTCGCCTCTTGGCTTACTGGTCTATTATGTGGCGAGGAGTATTAAATTAGACTTGGTAACAAGTTTTGATAAAACCTGCCTGGAGCCTTTGGGCTCACGGCCAGCCGATCCTGGTTGGGGAATATTCGGAAAAGGCACTGACAGTTGCCAGGACCACTTGGCCAAGGAGCTTCTCTTCCGAGTTCTGGCTGCCTCAGCACCGGGCAGCTGAAGCAAGGAATCAACATTTAGGAGCTGAAGTGCTGCCCCCATAGATAAGATAGTCCCTCTGGTGTGTACAGCCAGAAACTTTATTTCCTTTTGTTTGGAGCTTTTTTGTTTTTTCTTCTGTGGAGTAAGCCAGTTTGTTTTGTGTTTGTTTTGTGAATGGAGCACCCTGTTAGAGGGAAGAATCGCTAGGCCTTTTTTCACCCAATTTCTGTGTCTATCCAGCCCCAATTCCTGACATGCTTAGGACTTCCCCTCCTTTTTAAAGATGTATTCATTTGGCTGTGCTGGGTCTTTGTTGCATCGAGGGCTTTCTCTAGCGGTGAGCAGGGGCTACCCTCTAGTCGTGGTATGCAGGCTTCTTCTTGCAGCTTCTCATGCTGTGGAGCGCAGGCACTAGGGTACACAGGATTCAGTAACTGTGAGGAAGGAAAGAAGCAGGTTGCGGTGACTGGAGTGACTCCATTTTAAAAGAAAGGGAACTCCATCTTACACTCTTGGTGAACTTTGGACTGTATATCTGGGAGGCCATGGAGATAAAACACCAACAACCAGCAGGCCTCCCGGGAACCTGGAAACCAGACCAGGCTGACCCCATACCTAGACCTCCCAGAGCCAAAAGAAATGCAGTGACCTCTATGTAATCATTCACTATCTGTAATCTTAATAATACCCATTGATGTAAGTTAGACTGCAAGACCAAGAATGTAAATTTATGGCTGTTACCTGATTGTATCTTGTATTAACATTGTCCAGGGTGGCCTTTAAAGAATTTGGGGGTTGTGGGCTTGGGCATGTATGCTTTGGGTATAAAAGGTTGTCACAAAAATCAGTTAGGAAGCTCTGCCTTGGACCCACCGGTGTAATAAACTGCACTCCACTATCCACACTGTCCTTCTAAGTGAGTTTGTTTCCCAGGGCATTTGGCTATAAAAGTTGTGGCTCCCAGGCTCTAGAGCACAGGCTTAGTAATTGTCCTTAGTTGTGCCACGGCATGTGGGATCTTCCAGGACCAGGAATCGAACCTGTGTCTCCTGCATTGGTAGGTGGATTCTGAACTCACTGAGCCAGCAGGGAAGCCCAGGACTATCCCTCCTCATAGGAATCAATTAGAAAATCCAGTGTTAGTTCCTGGGGCAGAAGAACTTGGTCTGGTATTGCCATCTAAGACCCAACAGGGCCCCCAATTTGAGTCAGAAACCACTCCCAAGGCAGGCAATTTCTCTTCTGTAATCAGCTATGTACTATGTTGCTTCAGTCATGTCTGACCTTCTGTGACCCTGTGGACTGTAACCCAGGAGGCTCCTCTGTGCTTGGGCTTCTCCAGGAGAGAATATTCGAGTGGGTTGCCATGCCTTCCTCCAGGGGATCTTCTTAACCCAGGGAATGAACCTGCGTCTCTTATGTTTCCTTCATTGCCAGGTGGGTTCTTTACCACTCGCCCCACAATCAGCTTTTAGGGGACCTAAACGCAGACAACCAGCCCGGTGGGTTTCTCAGACTCCTTTAATTGGAAAGACTGCAACCCTCCTTATAGAGAGGATCTGTTCCACCTGAAGCCCTCTTGGCAGCACCTGCAGCTGCACCACACTGGGACACCGGTGAGGGAGGGATGCCCTTATCAGAGCACTCTCAAAGGTGCAAGCTGATAGGGGTCTTTGAAAAAGGGAATGAAAGCAAAGCAACTTGAACAAAATACAAGAAATTCATAATAAATACTCCTTTGAATTCTTGGAAAAGCTTTATTGGGCCTACAGACATACTAATGCAGGTCCCAAGGCCCCTGAAAATATTAGAACGGTAAATCTGTCCTTTTTTTGAAGAGACAGGGTACAAAGTGCCTCATATTAGGAGAAAAATTGCCAAAATGAGTGCATTTGGAATGAACCTAATGCACTTTCTGAATTGGTAGATGTTGCTCTTAAAGGGTTCAGTTTTGGAGAAAAAACACAGAAGATAAATATGCAAAACAAAAATGCCCTTTTTTTGGCAGTGGCATTGGATTCCTGGAAGGCAAGTAACCCAAAGAAATTAAGCCACCATTGGGGAAGGAACAATGCCCTACTGTCGGGAGGAATAACACTGGGACACAGAATGTTGTTGTTCAGTCGCTAAGTCGTGTCCAGCTCTTTGGGACCCCATGGACTGCAGCACACCAGACTTGTCCATCACCAACTCCCCAACTTGCTCAAACTCATGTTCATTGACTCAGTGATGCCATCCAACCATCTCACCCTCTGTCATCCTCTTCCTCTCCTGCTTTCAATCTTTCCCAGCATCAGAGTCTTTTCCAATGAGTCAGCTCTTTGAATCAGGTGGCCAAAGTATTGAAGCTTCAGCATCAGTCCTTCCAGTGAATATTCAGGGTTGATTTCCTTTAGGGTTGATTGTTTTGATCTCTTTGCAGTCCAAGGACAACAGGTTGCACTAAGCTAAAACTTAAGAGGAAAATTTTTTCTAAATGTACAATGTGAGAGTTGTGAATTAAGTTTTATTTGGAGCAAAATGAGGATTCTATGGTCCAAGGGACGGCATCACAGATAGTTCTGAGAAAATACTCCAAAGATGCAGGGGGAACGTCAGTATATATGTGATTTTGGTGAAGAAGTGCGTACAGTCTGCACATATATTTTCACATAAGGTTTCTATTAGTCAAGAGGAGCAGTCATCACCATGAAGGATTTTAGTATTTTTCTAAATAGGAGGGGCTTCCCTGGTGGCTCAATCAGTAAAGAACCTGCCTGCCAATGCAGGAGACTCAGGTTTGATCCCTGGGTAGGGAAGATCCCCTGAAGAAGGAAACAGCAGCCTCCTCCAGTATTCTTGCCTTGGGAATCCCATGGACACAGGAGCCTGGCTGGCTACAGTCCATGGGGTTGCAAAGAGTTGGACATGACTGAGTTGCTTTGCCGACTAAGGTCTGTCTAGNCAATAACCTCAGATATACAGATGACACCACCCTTATGGCAGAAAGTGAAGAAGCACTAAAGAGCTACTTGATGAAAGTGAAAGAGGAGAGTGGAAAAGTGATCTCCAGATCATGGCATCTGGTCCCATCACTCCATGGCAAATAGATGGGGAAACAGTGACAGACTTTATATTTTGGGGCTCCAAAATCACTGCAGATGGTGACTGCAGCCATGAAATTAAAAGAAACTTGCTCCTTGGAAGAAAAGTTATGACCAACCTAGAAAGCATATTTAAAAGCAGAGGCATTACTTTGCCAACAAAGGTCCATTTAGTCAAAGCTAAGGTTTTTCCAGTAGTCATGTATGAATGTGAGAAATCAAGTAAGCTGAGTGCTGAAGAATTGATGCTTTTGAACTGTAATTTTGGAAAAGACTCTTGAGAGTCCCCTGGACTGCAAGGAGATTCAACCAGTCCATCCTAAAGGAAATCAGTCCTGAATATTCATTGGAAGGACTGATGCTGAAGCTGAAACTCCATTACTTTGGCCACCTGATGTGAAGAACTGACTCATTGGAAAGACCCTGATGCCAGGAAAGATTGAAGGCAGAAGGAGAAGGCAACAACAGAGGATGAGATGGTTGGATGGCATCACTGACCCAATGGACATGAGTTTGAGGAAACTCCGGGAGTTGGTGATGGACAGGGAGCCCTAGCGTGCTGCAGTCCATGGGGCTGCAGAGTTGGACATGACTGAGCAACTGAACTGAACTTAAATGAATCTCCCCACTGGTTGAGCCTGAAGTAAGTCAACAGGATCCTGTTAGTCTTGCTGATTCAGGTGGTCCAAGCTCAGCTTCCCTTGTGGCTCAGCTGGTAAAGAATCCACCTGCAATGTGGGAGACCTGGGTTCAAACCCTGGTTGGGAAGATCCCCTGGAAAAGTGAAAGGCTACCCACTCCAGTATTCTGGTCTAGAGAATTCGATGGACTACAGTCCATGAGGTCGTAGAGAGTCAGACAGGACTGATGGACTTTCAGTTTTCATACCAAAAATGTCCTTCTCAGATGTCTCCCCATGAACATTTGTTCATGTATTATCTATTTTTCCATATCTTTTAAATTCTTGCTGCTCTCATGATTCACTCATGAAAATAAAATTCCCCTTTGAATCTCAGATCCTTCTCTTTCCTACCTGCTACCCTCTCTGGGGCCTCTACATTAAGTCAAACTCAACACACACACACAGATTCTTGCCTCAACATTAAAAAGATTTCCTTCTGACAAAATCACCTATGGAAATCTCTGGTTTCCTAACTGTATGCTATTTATAATTAGGCTTCAATTAATGTTTTGGAAACCTACTGTATCAAAAACACCAAGCCAGATCCCCAAACCTAGAACCAATAATCCTAAAATATACATGAAATCATACAAGACCCAGAATTCCCAAAGCAATCGCGACAACGAAGAATGAAGTAGGAGACATAACCCTCCCAGACATCACACAATACATTGTAAGCTACAGAACTCAAAGAGATCCTGGCACAAAAACAGATGTGTAAAACAAAGATTCTGCTAAAATTGAGTTAAATAGATGCTGTTATCATTTTAGGGCTTTCCGGGAAACTCAGCAGTTAAAGAATCCACATGCAGTGAAGGAGACCCCAGTTTGATTCTCGGTTGGGAAGATCCCCTGGAGAAGGGATAGGCTACCCACTCCAGTATTCTTGGCCTTCCCTGGTGGCTCNTTGGGTTAAATAGATGCTGTTATCATTTTAGGGCTTTCCGGGAAACTCAGCAGTTAAAGAATCCACATGCAGTGAAGGAGACCCCAGTTTGATTCTCGGTTGGGAAGATCCCCTGGAGAAGGGATAGGCTACCCACTCCAGTATTCTTGGCCTTCCCTGGTGGCTCAGCTAGTAAAGAATCCACCTGAAATGCAGGAGACCTGAGTTCGATCCTTGGGTTGGGAAGATCCCCTGAAGAAGGGAAAGGCTACCCACTCCAGTATTCTGGCCTGGAGAATCCCCATGGACTATAGCCTGCCAGGCTCCTTTGTCCATGGGGTCACAGAGTCAGACATGACTGAAGCAACTTAGCAGGCACACACCAACAGTGTAGGAGGGTGCCCTTTTATCCACACCCTCTCCAGAATTTATTTGTGTAGATTTTTCCATGTCCACATTTATTATTTGTGTAGACTTTTTCATGAGGGCCATTCTGATGGGTGTGAGGTGTTACAAATCAAAACCACGTTATGGTTTTGGTTTGCATTTCTCTAATCAGTATCGACGTTGAGCATCTTTTCATGTGCCTTTTGGCCAGCTGTAAGTCTTTGGGGGATTATGTTGTTACATCTACTGCCCAACTTTTGATTCAGTTGTTTGTGCTTTTTGCATTTGAGCTGAATGAGCTGGAGATGAGTGCCTTATCTGTCACATCATTTCCGGACATCTCCTGCCATTCCATAAATACTTTTTCATTTTGTGTATGGCTTCCTTTGCTGTGCAAAAAGCTCATGAGTTGATCAGGTCGCATTTGTTTACTTATTTTTTTTCTATTGGGAGAATTGATCGAAGAAAAAATGGTAATGATGGCTGTCAGAGAATGTTTTGCCCTTGTTTTTCTCTGTGAGTGCATGGTATGATGTTTCCTGTTTAAGTCCTCAAGGTGTTTTGGGTTGCTTTTCATTGAAGGGTGTGTATGTGGTTCTACTACTGCTTTTCGACGCTCAGCTTTCTTCACAGTCCAACTTTCACATCCATACATGACCACAAGAAAAACCATAGCCTTGACTAGGCGGACCTTAGTCGGCAAAGTAATGTCTCTGCTTTTGAATATACTATCCAGGTTGGTCATGGTGACTGCAGCCATGAAATTAGAAGACGCTTACTCCTGACCATAAACCAAGCAGTTGGGTTAACTTAACTCTGCATAAGAGCATGAAATACAGCTGATTCCTAAGCAAACATGTAAGCAGTTATCAAAGAGGTTGGTATGCATGTCTGTCCAGCGTCTTGGGTCAGCTCTCCACTTCAGATGTCATCTTCTCCTCAACCTGATCTGGTAGCTTTTTCTCTGAGTAGTGTTTTGAGATGATTTTGAGGTCAATAGTCCTCTATATAGACAAGTGCAGTGCCCTAAGTGGAAATATTAATCGAAGAGAGTCAATTCTCGTCGCTTTTGCTGTAGAGGAAATAGTTCAGAGTAGCTAATAAAGGTCCTTCCATCTTAATTGGAGACAGGCCTTTTAATTACGCATGATCTTCTGGTTGTAGGTCATGGGGCATCTGATCTCTATCCAATGATTACTGAAATAAGCATTAGAAACTCAGAGTATCCTTTTAATAAATTAGTTAAACATTGAAACAATATAACATAACAGCAAAGAACTATCTGGGAACTGAGCCTTAGTCAATACACCTCAATTAACAAAACTAGAATTTAATATCTTCTGAAACATTCTTTTTCTCTCTAAAATTACACTTCTACCAAATACAGCCAAATAAAGATTAAGCTTTTTTTTTTTTTAACATTGAAACAATATAACATAACAGCAAAGAACTATCTGGGAACTGAGCCTTAGTCAATACACCTCAACTAACAAAACTAGAATTTAATATCTTCTGAAACATTCTTTTTCTCTCTAAAATCACACTTCTACCAAATACAGCCAAATAAAGATTAAGCTTTTTTTTTTTTCTTTCAAAATGAGCTCTGGTTCTTTATCACATAGGCTCTCTGTTTGTTTCATTTTTTTAAACGTACTCTTTTTGGTTACTTTATTTTAAACAACAAAGCACTATTCGGGGGAAATCACATTAGCCCTCCTTGACTCAGTCAATGTTAGTTTCTGATGTTTAAAGGAGTTACCTACCAGAAATGGGAAAAAAAAAAGGCAAAGAAGTTTGACAGGGATTTAGCATTTATTCTGGGGGTTATGACCTCATAGTTATCATGTAGGTTCCTTTAATCTGGACCTGCCAGAAATTTCCACAAAGAATCTTGATATTAAACCTTTCATTTTTTATTGAAGCATAGTTTATTTACAATATGGTGTTTCAGGTGTACAGCAAAGTGATTCAGTTATACATTTCTGTATCTACTCTTTTTCAGATTCTTTTCCCTTGTCAGTTGAGTTGCTCAATCATGTCCGACTCTACGTGACCCCATGAACCGCAGTACTCCAGGCCTCCCTGTCCATCACCAACTCCTGGAGTCCACCGAAATCCATGCCCATCGAGTCGGTGACTCCATCCAACCATCTCATCCTCTCTTGTCCCCTTCTCCTCCTGCCCTCAATCTTTCCCAGCATCAGGGTCTTTTATGAGTTAGCTCTTCACATCAGGTGGCCAGCGTATTGGAGTTTCAGCTTCAGCATCAGTCCTTCCAATGAACACCCAGGACTGATCTCCTTCAGAATGGACTGGTTGGATCTCCTTGGCGGTCCAAGGGACTCTCCAGAGTGTTCTCCAATACCACAGTTCAAAAGCATCAATTCTGCGGTGCTCAGCTTTCTTTATAGTCCAACTCTCACATCCATACATGACCACTGGAAAAACCATAGCCTTGACTAGACGAACCTTTGTTGACAAAGTAATGTCTCTGCTTTTCAATATGCTGTCTAGGTTGGTCATAACTTTCCTTCCAAGGAGTAAGCATCTTTTAATTTTGTGGCTGCAGTCACCATCTGCAGTGATTTTGGAGCCCAAAAAAAGTCAGCCACTGTTTCCATTGTTTCCCTTATAGGTTATTACAAAATAGTAGAGTTCCCTGTGCTATACATGAGATCCTTGTAATCTATTTTATATATAGTAGTGTGTACTTGTTAATCACAAATTCTTAATTTACCCTTCCTCACTTTCCCCTATGTTAACTGGAAGTTGGTTTTCTGTATGAGTATATTTCTGCTTTGTACATAAGTTTATTTGCATAATTTCTTTTAGATTCAACATATAAATGATATGATATTTTTCTTTGTCTAGCTTCACTTCTCTAGGTCCATCCATGCTGCAGCAATTGACATTGTTTCATTCTTTTCTATGACTAAATAGTATTCTATTGTATCTTTGCACCACATCTTTATCCATTTGTCTGTCGATGGACGTTTAGGTTGTGTCCATGCCTTGGCTGTTGTAAACAGTGCTACTGTGAACTCTGGGGTGCATGTATCTTTTTGAGTTAGAATTTTTGTCTTTCCTGGCTGGATATATGCCCACGAGTGGGATTGTAGGATCATATGATAGGAATTTTCATACTGTTATCCATAGGGGTGTGCCATTTCTCCAGGCCTTTCTTTCTTCTTCTGGAACCCCATTGCTGCTGCTGCTAAGTCACTTCAGTCGTGTCTGACTCTGTGTGACCCCATAGACGGCAGCCCACCAGGCTCCCCCATCCCTGGGATTCTCCAGGCAAGAACACTGGAGTGGGTTGCCATTTCCTTCTCCAATGCATGAAAGAGAAAAGTGAAAGTGAAGTTGCTCAGTCTGTCCGACTGTTAGCGACCCCATGGACTGCAGCCCACCAGGCTACTCTGTCCATTGGATTTTCCAGGCAAGAGTACTGGAACCCCGTTATTGCACCAATAATGCAAACATTGGTGTATTTGATGTTATTCCATAGGCCTCTTAAACTGTCCTCATTTTCTTTCTTTTTTTTTCCCCATTCCATGGCATTGATATCCAGCACTCTGTCTTCTCACTTAACTTCTGCCTAGTTTTTCTGCTATTGATTTCTTCTCATGTGTTTTCATTTCAGTAATTGTAGCCTTCAGCTCTGCTGGGTGGTTCTTTATAATTTCTCTTTTTTAAAAGTTCCTTTAATTTCTCTTGCTGTTTCTCCATTCTATTCCTGAGTTCTTGGGTCATCTTTACAATCATTGCTTTGAACCCTTTCTCAGGTAAATTGCCTTCTCCACTTACTCTTCTGGGGTTTTATTTTGTTCCATCTTGTAAAACACTGGATTTCCCTGGTCGCTCAGTCAGTAAAGAATTCCCCTGTAATGCAGGAGACTTGGGTTCAATGCCTGGGTCAGAAAGTTCCCCTCAAGAAAGGCATGGCAACCCCTCCAGTATTCTTGTCTGGAGAATCCCATGGACAGAGGAGTCTGGGGGGCTACAGTCTATGGGGTCACAAGAGTTGGACATGATGTAGTGACTAAACCACCACTGAAATGTATTCCTTTGCTATCTCTTTCTCCATTCTATTCCTGAGTTCTTGGGTCATCTTTACAATCATTGCTTTGAACCCTTTCTCAGGTAAATTGCCTTCTCCACTTACTCTTCTGGGGTTTTATTTTGTTCCATCTTGTAAAACACTGGATTTCCCTGGTCGCCCAGTCAGTAAAGAACTCCCCTGTAATGCAGGAGACTTGGGTTCAATGCCTGGGTCAGAAAGTTCCCCTCAAGAAGGGCATGGCAACCCCTCCAGTATTCTTGTCTGGAGAATCCCATGGACAGAGGAGCCTGGGGGGCTACAGTCCATGGGGTCACAAGAGTTGGACATGATGTAGTGACTAAACCACCACTGAAATGTATTCCTTTGCTATCTCTTTGCGTCAATTTCTATGTGTATTTTTATGCATGTAGAAGGTTAGTTATGTTTCTTGACCTTGGAGAAGTGGCCTCTGTAGGGGATGTCCTGTTGCCCCATCAGTAACACCTCCCTCTCATCACCCAGGGGCCAGCTGGTCCTAGGGTAGGTTCTGATCTGTGTTAGCAGACTCATCTCTGCAGGCTGTAGGACTGTAATTTTCTTGCTTCTGGTATCTACACCCTAGTGCATGAGACTGTCTGGAGGCTTGTTTGGGTGTCCTGGTGGGAGGGTGCTGGTACTGGCCCCTGTGTCTTGGCGCTTTGGTGGGTAGAGTCCTGTCAAGTGGTACATCTAGAGGTGGGTGCTGTGGGCTCAGGAAGTCTTCAGGCCTGTCTGCTCAGGTAGGACTGGGTTCCCTCCCTGTTGGTTGCTTGGCCTGAGGCATTGCATCACTGGAGCCTATAGGATGTTGGTGGGGTCAGGTCTTGGTGCCAAAATGCAGCTGTCCAGGAGAGCTCGTGCTGATGAATGCTCCCTGATACTTCTGCCCCCATTGTCCTTCTGCCAGAATGAGCCACAGCTACCCCACCCCCCACATCCTTAGGAGACCCTGCAGACCAGCAGGTAGGCATGGCCCAGCCCTCTAGGAAGCTGCTACTTCTGCCTTAGGTTGTGGGCACCCTCCATGGCTGTAGTGTCTGTTTTCCCCAGTCCCATGGGGCACCCACTGTCAAGCCCTGCTGGCCTTCAAATCCAATGCTCTGGGGGCTTCTCCTCCCAATGCCAAACTCCCAGGCTGATGTGGGACTCAGAACTCTCACTCGTGTGGGAGAACCTCTGCAAAATAACTATTCTCCAGTTTATGAGTCACTGACCCATGTGGTAGGAGATTTGATTATCTAGGCAGTGTATCACCTCCTACCATCTCTTTGTGGTTTCTTCTTTGACTTTGGGAGTAGAATATCTTGTTTGCAGCAGAGGATGAGATGGTTAGATAGCATCACCGACTCAATGGATATGAACTTGAGCAAACTCCAGAAGATAGTGAAGGACAAGGAAGCTTAGCGTGCTGCCATCCATGGTGTCGCAAAGAGTGTGACTCAACTTAGGTGACTGAATAACAACAACTTGTTTGCTAGGTTCCAGTTTGTTTTATTGATGGTTGAGCAGTTGTGGTTTTGCTGTGCTCATAAGAGGAGGTGAGCTCAAGGTCTTCTACTACATTATCATCTTTCCAGAATTCTCTTGCAAACCCACTGGAGAGCTTGTCTAGTGAGGGGACAACACTGGATCACTGGGTAGACACATCTTCAACTATATCAGGTGATCCCTAGCTTCCTCCACATTAGTATCTTTTAGAGTAGGGGTCCCCAACCTCCAGAGTCTAATGCCTGATGAGCTGAGGTGAGGCTGATGTAATAATAAGAGAGGTAAAGTGCACAATAAATGTAATGTGCTTGAAAGATCCTGAAACCATCTCTCCCACCCCAGTCCATGGAAAATTTGTCTTCCGTGAAACCGGTCTCTGCTGCCAAGAAAAGTTAAGGACCACTGCTTTACAGGGTAAGCATTTCTTGCTTCATGTTCCTACCAACATCTGGGACATTTTACATTGTGCCAGTTTTTGCCAGTCCAGTGATATAAAGCCTATCATGTGGTTTTATTTTACATTCTCTAATTACTAGGAAGGTGGGATATCCTTGCCCATGTTCATCCTGTGTCCTCTGTGTGAAATTCCTTCTTTCACATGTTGTTGTTTTTTTGTTTTTTCCATTTTACCCACCTGGCTGTTTGTCTTCCTCTCAAGGCAATGGCACCCCACTCCAGCACTCTTGCCTGGAAAATCCCATGGACGGAGGAGCCTGGTGGGCTGCAGTCCATGGGGTCGCTAAGAGTCGGACATGACTGAGCGACTTCACTTTCACTTTTCAATTTCATGCATTGGAGAAGGAAAATGGCAACCCACTCCAATGTCCTTGCCTGGAGAATCCCAGGGATGGGGGAGCCTGGTGGGCTGCCGTCTATGGAGTCGCACAGAGTCGGACACGACTGAAGCGACTTAGCAGCAGCAGCAGCAGCAGCATTGATTTGTAGTGAGTGAGTGAGTGAAGTTGCTTAGTCATATCTGACTCTTGCAATACCATGAACCAGTACCATGGACTGCAGCCCACCAGGCTCCTCTGTCTGTGGGATTCTCCAGGCAAGAATACTAGTGTGGGTTGCCACTTACTTCTCCAGGGGATCTTCCTGACCCAGGGATTGAACACATGTCTCCTGCACTGGCAGGCAGATTCTTTACCACTGAGCCACCTGAGAAGTCCGCCTTGACTTTTGCTCTGAGTAAATGGGTCTCATGCTTCCCTTGTGGCTCAACTGGTAAAGAATCTGCCTGTAGTGTGGGAGACCTGGGTTCAATCCCTGGGTTGGGAAGATCCCCTGGGGAAGGGAAAGGCTACCCACTCCAGTATTCCATCCTGGAGAATTCTGTGGACTGTATAGTACNGTAAATGGGTCTCATGCTTCCCTTGTGGCTCAACTGGTAAAGAATCTGCCTGTAGTGTGGGAGACCTGGGTTCAATCCCTGGGTTGGGAAGATCCCCTGGGGAAGGGAAAGGCTACCCACTCCAGTATTCCATCCTGGAGAATTCTGTGGACTGTATAGTACTATGGACTGTATAGTACATAGGGTCACAAAGAGTTGGATGCAGCTGAGAAGCTCCAGCAAGACGGTACACACTGGAGTGGTGGCTGCATGGCGCTGGAATGACTGTGAGGAGATACCCCACATCTAGGGGCAAAGGAGAAGCCTCAGCAAGATGGTAAGAGGGGCGAATTCGTGCTTAGAATCAAACCCCATTCCTGCCAGAGACCCTCAGAAGACTCAAACAAACATTGTGTGCACCGGGACCCAGTGATCCCACAGAGACTGAGCCAGAACTGTGTTTGGGTATCTCCCGAGGAGGTACAGATCAGCAGCGGACTGCTGCAGGGCCAGGGGCTCTGGGTGCAGCAGACTTGGGTATGGCATAAGCCCTCTTGGAGGAGGTCACCATTAACCCTATCACAGAGCTGCCGGAACTTACACAGCACTGGGAAACAGACACTTGGAGGGGCACGAACAGAACCTTGTGCACACCAGGACCCAGGAGAAAGGAGCAGTGACCCCACAAGAGACTGAATCAGACTTGCCCAGGAGTGTCCAGGAGTCTCTGGTGGAAGCATGGGTCAGCGGAGGCCTGCCGCAGGGCTGGGGGCACTGAGTGTAGCAGTGCGTGCATGGGACCTTTTGAAGGAGGTCACCATTATCTTCATTACCTCCACCATAGTTCAGTTCAGTCGCTCAGTTGTGTCTGACTGTTTGCAACCCCAAGAACAGCAGCACGCCAGACCTCCCTGTTCATCATCAACTCCTGAAGTCCACGCAAACCCATGTCCGTTGAGTCGGTGATGCCATCCAGCCATCTCATCCTCTGTCATCCCCTTCTCCTCCTGCCCTCAATCTTTCCCAGCATCAGGGTCATTTCCAATGAGTCAGCTCTTCGCATGAGGTGGCCAAAGTACTGGAGTTTCAGCTTCAGCATCAGTCCTTCCAAAGAACACCCAGGACTGATCTCCTTTAGGATGGACTGGTTGGATCTCCTTGCAGTCCAAGGGACTCTCAAGAGTCTTCTCCAACACCACAGTTCAAAAGCATCATTCTTCAGCGCTCAGCTTTCTTTATAGTCCAACTCTCACATCCATACATGACCACTGGAAAAACCATAGCCTTGACTAGACAGACCTTTGTTGACAAAGTAATGTCTCTGCTTTTCAANCAGACTGGCCGAGCTCTAACCAGACCCTCTGTCTGAAGGAGAATTGCAGTGCTTTCCCGTGCAGGAGGAAGAGGCCCCGGCGCAGCTGCCCGGTGAGGCCAGAGGAAGGAAGGTTGTGTGTGGGGCCTGCAGGGGCCGGAGCTGGGCAGCCGTCTTCTTTGCCGTGGATGCGGTGATTGTTGTGACACGACAATAGGCCTGGAGTGACTGTCCTCCCCGTTTTCTGAGCCCTCAGGCCCAGTGAGGGTTAGGAGGCATATCCCAGCCTGAGGCCACCACTGCTCCATTCCTTGCTCTCAGCAAAGGGCCACAGGATAGGGACCCTTGTTCAGTTCCCAAGCTGTGTCTGATCCTTTGCGACCCTGTGGACTGCAGCATGCCAGGCCTCCCTGTCCCTCCCTATCTCCCAGGGTTTGCTCAAACTAATAGCCGTTGAATCAGTGATACCATGCAATCAGCTCATCTTCTGTCGCCCTCTTCTCCTTCTGCCTTCAATCTTGCCCAGCATCAGGGACCCTGCCCGGTCCCTTTTGGGCAAAGAGGCAGCTTTCCGGGTCTGGTGAGCAAAGGATGGGGCCAGAGTCCCTTCAGTATCCAGAGATGCTTCTAGACTGGCTCTTGGCCTCAACGCCCCTGACTGCGCATCCACCTCTGGGTGCTGTCCTGTCCAGCTGAGCACCCATGTCTCCCATCGACCCTCCTCTGCAGGAAGCCAGTGAACATGACCAAAGCCACGGTCAACTACCGCCAGGAGAAGACCCACATGATGAGCGCTGTGGACCGGAGCTTCACGGACCAGAGCACCCTGCAGGAGGATGAGCGGCTGGGCCTCTCCTTCATGGACGCCCACGGCTACAGCCCCCGGGGTGAGTGCCTGCCCCTTCCTCGTGGCCCCCAGGCACTCCTGCCCCAGACTCCTGAGCCAACAGCACAGAGCCCCCCATCAGCGGATTCTGTAACACCCCGAACCGTAGGACTAAGCATCCTGCTGGGTACCAGCACGGGCCCTGGGGATACAGAGAAGGCACTGGTGTTATCTTTGCACTGGAGGAGCTTTAGGAAAATCGAGGTCTTAGACGCAGATTCATCTAAAAGGAGTGTGAGTTCCCATGTTAATTGTGAGAAGTGTTCTGGAGACTCAGGGAAGGGAGTGCTGCTGCGGGGTCAGAGCCATCTATTTCCTGCTGTGTGAAAGGAAGTGCTCTGGAGTTAGACCTCGGTTTGCATCTCAGGTCCCCTGAGCTGTGTGACCTGAGGCAAGTGGCTTAACCTCTCTGGTTGTCTGCTTCCTCATGTATAAAATGAGGAGGAATATCATCTCTGCTGGTGGTGCCCCTGGGAGACTAAATGAGAATGTGTATACATCATTTAGTGCTGTGGCTGGCCTGCAGGGAGAGGAGAGTGAGTCAGCTGTATATGCTAGGAGCTTCTCATCAATCGCTTCATCACACATCTTTTGATTTGACTTAGTGCTGATTTGTACAAAAGGAAATAGACTATTTAGGAAAATCATGAAGTCGTAATAATACAATAAACACTGGTAAAGCCCACTGGTGAATTTGAAAGTCATCTGAATGCGTCTCTTGTAGCCCCTACCTCCCTCTTAGATGTAAATATTCCCTTGAAGTTTATAACTTTCTTGGCTTTTGGGGAGTAATTTTTACCCTGTGTGCGTATGTCCCCAAACAGCGCATTCTATAATTTCGCTCATTCTGAGCTTGATAAAAATGAAATTGCTCCCTATTTTTCAGCTCAACACCATGTTTCCAACGTTTACCCAGGTGGATGTTTTGCTATAGTTCATTTATTTTCTCTGATGTATAGTTTTCCATTGTATGAATATATCACAATTTATTTCTCCATCCTGCCATCCACGGGCATTTGATTTGTTCCTAGTTTTCTTGTTATTACAAACGAGGCTGCTGTGAATGTTCTTAAATGAATCTCTAGATGCACCTGCACAGCAGCTTCTGAAAATAAGAGCTGCTGGATTATAAAGTATGTGCTTGTTCTGCTTTCTGAGACAGGGCCAAATTGTCTTCCAAAGCGTCTTTGCCTGTGTTCATTCCTAGCAGCAGGGTGTAAGAGTGTGCATCACTCCACATCGAGATCAAAACTTGCCAGGCTTCTTCACTTTCGCCAAACTAGTTTGTATAAAGATGGTAATTCTCTATAGTCTTAATTTGCATTTCTCTGATTACTAATGAAGTTGAACATATTTGCAAATCATCATCGGCCATTCAGGTTTCTCCTTCCGTAAAATGCCTGTTCATGCCTTTTACCTAATTTTCTGTTTGGTTTTCTCTTGCTTTCTTAGTGGTTTTTAGGAGTTCTTTATATATTTAGGATGAGACTCATTTGTCTCTTATGAATTGCAAATATCTTCTCCCAATTTGTGGCTCATCTTCACTGGTTATTTATAGAGTCTTTGGAGGAACAAATTTTTGTGTCGATTTAGTCAAGTTCATCAGTCTTTTCCTTTTTGATTTCTATTTTTGTGTTTGTTTAATGGATTCTTCTGTATGCAAAATTGCAAGACATTTTTTACTTTTTTCTAAAACTTTTAATATTTTGCACTTCACTTTTACATCTTCATCCATTTGCAGTTGATTTTTGTATGTGAGATAAATTATTTTTTTTCTTTAGGGAAAACCAACTGTCCCAGCGTCAGGTATTACAGTTCATATTTTCACCACTGATTTGCAGAGCCACCCCGTATCATATATCACATTTCCATATATATATGGGCTATGTTTTGGCTCCCTGTTCTTTATCCTAGGCCAGTTTGGTGATTCCTGTGTCAGTACCAAACTAGCTAATTACCATAGGTATCTAGGTTTGATAGCCGAAACATCAAGCCCTCCCAACCTTGTTCTTCACCAAGGTTGTCTTGGCTGTATTTGCCTTCATTCTTTTTCTCACAAGTTTTAGAATCACCTCTTCAAATTCCTTGGAAAACTTTGTTGGCGGAATGTGCACTGAATCTTAGAATTGGTTTTCATTGTTTAAAACCGAAACTCGACATCCATTAAACTCCCTATTCCCTCTCTTCTCAGTTCCTGGCCACGGTTCTGCTTTCTATGACTTTGATTACTGTCTCATACAAGTGGCATCATGCAGTGCTTGTCTTTAGGGACTAGCTTATTTCACGTAACGTGATGTCCTCAGAGTTCATCCATGTCGTAGCACCTTTTAGAACTGCCTTTTTTAAAATCGCTTTTTGAAACAATTAATTTTTTACGTCTTAGTTTCTGGCTGCACCGCATGGCATGAGGGATCTTGATTCCCTGCTCAGGGGTCCTACTTGTGGCTCCTGAAGTGGAAGCTCAGAGTCCTTACACTGGGCTGCCAAGGAGCTTCCAGAATTGCCTTTCTTTTTAAGGCTGAGTAATACTCTATCGAGCGAAAAAGTTGGCTTAAAGCTCAACATTCAGAAAACGAAGATCATGGCATCCGGTCCCATCACTTCATGGGAAATAGATGGGGAAACAGTGGAAACAGTGTCAGACTTTAATTTTTTGGGCTCCAAAATCACTGCAGATGGTGACTGCAGCCATGAAATTAGAAGACGCTTACTCCTTGGAAGAAAAGTTATGACCAACCTGGATAGTATATTCAAAAGCAGAGACATTACTTTGCCGACTAAGGTCCGCCTAGTCAAGGCTATGGTTTTTCCTGTGGTCACGTATGGATGTGAAAGTTGGACTGTGAAGAAAGCTGAGCGCCGAAGAATCGAAGCTTTTGAACTATGGTGTTGGAGAAGACTCTTGAGAGTCCCTTGGACTGCAAGGAGATCCAACCAGTCCATTCTGAAGGAGATCAACCCTGGGATTTCTTTGGAAGGAATGATGCTAAAGCTGAAACTCCAGTACTTTGGCCACCTCATGTGAAGAGTTGACTCATTGGAAAAGACTCTGATGTTGGGAGGGATTGGGGGCAGGAGGAGAAGGGGACGACCGAGGATGAGATGGCTGGATGGCATCACGGACTCGATGGACGTGAGTCTGAGTGAACTCCGGGAGATGGTGATGGATAGGGAGGCCTGGCGTGCTGCGATTCATGGGGTCGCAAAGAGTCGGACACGACTGAGCGAGTGAACTGAACTGAACTGATAGAAGCTTCCACATAAACTCCCTATATTTTAATCATAAGCACTTTTTTGTAACATTTTCCTATAAATGTTCAATCATGGAAATGATTAAATAATTGGAAATAAAAAAAGTTTGTGATGGCATGAAGAGTATTCACTAAAAGCACATGAATGATGGGAAATAAATTTTAAATTGTTTTTACAAGTTGAACTGAATTACTTTTACTATGTAAAAAATGTACACAAAAAAAGACTGAAAAAAATAAATTCTGCCCCAAATAAAATTATAAATGCCCCCAGGAGACAATAAATTCATAAGCAATCATAAATTTCCACTAAAATAAATATAAATGCTTCTATTAAAGGAAAAGTAGAAAGCAGAACAACAACACATTTTTAATTCATAAACTTTACACTAATAAAGTGCAGAACTCCCTCATATGGCCAAGAATTAAAAACAATGTTCTACTTTACTAGTTCAGTGCCATTTCAGTTCAAATGCTACAGGAAGATAACCTAATTTTGAATCACTGATGGAAGACATCTAAGAACAAAGAGAGGGGGAAACAGGTAACAAGAAGAGAATAACTGCAGAGAGAGAAGGAGCTAGAGGGCAAAAGGCAGAAGAGACAGAGAAAGGAATGGAAAAAGGGAAAGGCAAGGAGGGTAAGTGAAAGGAGGTAAGGGTAGGAGACCAGGAGAAGAAAAACATTTTAAGCAAGCCCCAGCCAGCTTCACAAGGGGAAGAAAAAGCCCAAGAGCAATTTAATATTAATGTCCTAAATTTCTTTTCTTTCTTGTACCATCATCAAATTACTACTACAAGAAATTATGCTCTACAAACAGCTTCATAATACATATCAGCAATTTAATCACTCAGTAAGCTATCCCAGTCACACACAACAATATGAGCTATAATCATCAGGAGTTTCCCAAGATACAAAGTAATCAGTAAATTCTCCAACTTACAGAAAAAGATGGCTTTGGGCTCCAGCAAATTTCAAGTCTGAACACAAAGTTACCACCCATACAACATACATATGACAAAAATCAAAAATGCAGGGGCCTTGGCAGTCCGGTGGCTGGCTCTCAAGTGTTTGTGACCTCTCGTTTTCACTGCTGAAGGCAGAGACTCAGTCCCTGATCAGGGAGCTAGGAACCAATATGCCAACGGTATGGCCAAAAAGGAAAAAAAATCACACATGTAAATGCCATTTCAATGTCAATACCAGGCTACTCTATGCTCATGACAAAAAGCTTTCTTTTCTCTCAGGTCTCAGAGACATTGTGGGGCCTTAGCTTTTCTCATGGGTAAAATAAGGGTAGTAGACTGAATAATCAACCAAATCTAAATGTACTATAAATCTATACAATTAGATTAGTAGAATTAAGGAAAATTTTCAAGATGTCCTTTCCATTATAGAGGACTGGAATGCAAAAGTAGGAAGTCAAGAAACACCTGGAGTAACAGGCAATTCTGACCATGGAGTACAGAATGAAGCAGGGCAAAGGCTAATAGAGTTTTGCCAAGAGAACACAATGGTCATAGCAAACACCCTCTTTCAACAACACGAGAGAAGACTACACATTGGAATGCAAAAGTAGGAAGTCAAGAAACACCTGGAGTAACAGGCAATTCTGACCATGGAGTACAGAATGAAGCAGGGCAAAGGCTAATAGAGTTTTGCCAAGAGAACACAATGGTCATAGCAAACACCCTCTTTCAACAACACGAGAGAAGACTACACATGGACATGACCAGAGGGCCAACACAGAAATCAGGCTGATTATATTCTTTGCAGCCAAAGATGGAGAAGCTCTATAAAGTCGTTAAAAACAAGACCGGGAGCTGACTGTGGCTCAGATCATGACTCCCTATTGCCAAATTCAGACTGAAATTGAAGAAAGTAGGGAAAACCACTAGACCATTCAGGTATGACCTAAATCAAATCCCTTATGATTATACAGTGGAAGTGAGAAATAGATTTAAGGGACTAGATCTGATAGATAGAGTGCCTGATGAACTATGAATGGAGGTTCGTGACACTGCACAGGAGTCAGGGATCGAGACCATCCCCAAGAAAAAGAAATGCAAATAAGCAAAATGGCTGTCTGAGGAGGCCTTACAAATAGGTGTGAAAAGAAGAAAAGCGAAAAGCAAAGGAGAAAAGAAAAGATAAACCCATTTGAATGCAGAGTTCCAAAGAATAGCAAGGAGAGAGAAGAAAGCCCTCCTCAGCGATCAATGCAAAGAAATAGAGGAAAACAACAGAATGGTAAAGACTAGAGATTTCTTCAAGAAAACTAGAGATACCAAGGGAACATTTCATGCAAAGATGGGCTCAATAAAGGACAGAAATGGTATGGACCTAACAGAAGCAGAAGATATTAAGAAGAGGTGGCAAGAATACACAGAAGAACTGTACAAAAAAGATCTTCATGACCCAGATAATCATGATGGTGTGATCACTCACCTAGAGCCAGACATCCTGGAATGTGAAGTCAAGTGGGCCTTAGGAAGCATCACTATGAACAAAGCTAGTGGAGGTGATGGAATTCCAGT
>SJYX01008767.1:17762-53182 GCA_006410675.1 Oreotragus oreotragus | reverse complement strand
ACACACACACACACACACACACACACAAAACCAGTTTAGTGACTGGCTCCAGCACACACACACACACACACACACAAAACCAGTTTAGTGACTGGCTCCAGCCTCTATTGTTCAGAAGGCCTTATATACTTTTGATTGTACATAGAGATCAATGGGTAATACAAAATTATGCAGCGTTAGCAGCCCAGACTCTTATCAAAGCCAGGTTTTTCTCTCTACATACCTAATTGTATACACAAGTTTTAGGTGATTTACATCACCTTCTGGACAAAAGGGCCAATTAACATTTTACAGCCTTTTTCCTGATAAGGGTTTGTCAACCAGAAGACTTATTTGTGTTGATCTTCCCAAAGTCTGGTGCCACTCTCAGAAAGCACTAAATAAAGTTACATTCTTACATAGCAAAGATAAAGCAGTTTATAACAAGTAAACGGAGTACAGTGATTTACTACAAAAGAAAAATAATTAACTCAACAGTCTAGTGTTGCTAACATCAAAACTACTATATATCTTTTCCATGTCCTGTATACATTGATTAACATCCTTCCAGGTGGCTAAAAGATAAAGAATATGGAGGCCTGGCAGCAATCATTGAGTCAACAGTGAAATCCTGTCACCAATATGACTTTTAACTCTTTAGAAAAGGCTCTGTGTCTTTAAGACGCTTTTAAGCTTTGTGCCTCTCACGATTGGGGGGGTTTTAAGCAATTCACAAGCTGTAAGAGGTCTGGGGAACCTGTTAGGCAAGCTAGAGAGCTATCAGAGGGGGTTTGAGCAGAAACATCCCTTTCAAATGCAGAAGACTAAAGCCCTGATTTGACTTTTTCCAGAGAATATTAGAAGAGTGGAAAAGCAGAGTACAAAGGCAGGCAGATTCTTATTTTGGTGGGGAGTGGATGCTCAGGAAAATACCAGGGGGAAAACCTGAGATCTGACTCGACCTTGCACATCAGATCTCTGCCGCATGACCTTGTCACGGGTGGGATTCCTCACGCTGGCTCCTGGCAGTACATCATGAGAAAACACTGGGCTGGAAGAAGCACAAGCTGGAATCAAGCTTGCCAGGAGAAATATCAATAACCTCAGATATGCAGATGACACCACCCTTAAGTGAAGAAGAACTAAAGAGCCTCTTGATGAAAGCAAAAGAGGAGAGTGAAAAAGTTGGCTTAAAGCTAAACATTCAGAAAACTAAGATCATGGTATCTGGTCCCATCACTTCATGGCAAACAGATGGGGTAACAGTGGAAACAGTGTCAGACTTTATTTTGGGGGGCTCCAAAATCACTGCAGATGGTGATTGCAGCCACGAAATTAAAAGACACTTACTCCTTGGAAGAAAAGTTATGACCAACCTAGACAGCATATTAAAAAACAAAGACATTACTTTGTCAACAAAGGTCTGTCTAATCAAGGCTATGGTTTTTCCAGTAGTCATGTATGGATGTGACAGTTGGACATCCAAAGAAAGCTGAGTCCCTTGGACTGCAAGGAGATCCAACCAGTCCATCCTAAAGATCAGTCTTGGGTGTTCACTGGAAGGACTGAGGCTAAAGCTGAAACTCCAATACTTGGCCACCTGCTGTGAAGAGCTGACACATTTGAAAAGACCCTAATGCAGGGAAAGACTGAAGGCAGGAGGAGAAGGGGACGACAGACGATAAGATGGTTAGATGGCATCATTGACTCAATGGACATAAGTTTGGGTAAACTACAGGAACTGGTGATGGACAGGGAGGCCTGGCGTGCTGGTATATGGGTTGCAAAGAGTCAGACATGATTGAGCAACTGAAATGAACTGTGACCTCAGAGAGAGGAAAAAAGAATAAATCAGAGGTTTCTAGACCAGTAAGAATACTTGAAAACACACAAATGGTTCTAGGTAACAGCCTTCATAGAGGTATAATATAGGTGTTTTACTTTACTGACAAATAAAGAATGGAATTCATGACAGATAGCAGAGGAGGCCTCAGTGAGGGCAGACTGATTTTACAACCGAACTGGAGGTGGACAGTTAAGACAGAGGACAGAAGTAGCAGTGCGGCCTGACCCTGGTGCTGGGTGGCCGGCGGGGCGGGGGGAGCAGCGGGGCAGCATCAGGGGGAGCGACGGAGTGAAGCAAAGGGAACTGCACCCTCATAGCTGAGGTCCTGGTCACAGGTAGCAGCTAGCTACACAGAGCTGCCTCTGGCCCCTGACACAGCCCCTACAATTTGGCTCCTTTTCCCTGGGGCTGCAGACACTGTGCCCTTCTCCCACCTTCTCTCCTGTCTGGCGGTCTAGCTCCGCTGCTGAGCTGTCAGCAGATTCCTGGAGGGCCCCAGCTACCAGCCTGAGCCATACGTGTCCAGATCTATCTGGATCCTGACAGCAAGACAGGCCTTGAGCTAAAACCAGACCCCTGCTGTATACACATTCTGTGAAGAATAGCCTGGGCTCTTCCTGAAGAAAGAATTATTTAACATTTCTTTTTTTTTTTTTGAGGGGGAGGAGCCACCACACACACACAGGTGGTCCAAATACATCTTCATATTAATAGAAAGGCAAAGGAGAAACATTTTAAAGTACTCCCCTCTGAGGGCAACCTGGGCAACCTACAGCCACCAAAGGGCCCAAGACTAGAGACTCAAATTTTTGCTTCTGTTCTGTGGTCAAGTTTCTTTCTGTCTAGCTGTAAACAAAGATGAAAACCAAAAAATTAAAAAAAAAAATGCAATCCATGATGGGCTAACGTTACAAAATGCTTCAAATAACATAGCATCAACACTCATAAAGCACAAACTATAAGAAGAAAATAACTAGGTAGAAATACATAATTTGTAAGATAAATCTAACATATTATGTCAAAAGTACCCTGAAAGCAGAATATACCTTTTTAAGTATCCACAAAACTCTATACAAAAAACTTGAGTAATTATTAGGCCACAAAGAAAATTCCAATTAATTTCAAAAGTCAACAGTAATACAGCTCATACTCAAAAGGCAAAAAAATTATAAATTACATCAGAAAATAAAAAAGCCCTACTGCCTGAATTTCTAAACTGTCTCTTAGAGAAATCATGGCTCAAAGAGGGCACCAGAAGGGAATTTCCTAGCAGTCCCGTGGTTAGGACTCCATGCTTCCACTGCTGGGGGCTCAGGTTCCAACTCTGGTCAGGGAACTAGAATCTAGTGGCACAGCCAAAAAAAAAAAGGCAACCAAAAATAAAACACAAAAGATAACAACAATGAAAATACTACAGTTGAGAACCTACATACGATATGTAGCTAAAGTGGTACTCAGGAAAGTCTATAGCACACTCAAGAGGAAAATCCACAGCATGAGAGCTTAGGGAAAACACAAGAGTGCAAACAGCAAAGATATGGGCAGAAAATAATCAATTAAAACTCAGAAAAACATATCAACTAAATAAACCCAAGAGCTGATTCTTTGGAAATTAAAACCATCCACCTAAGGTAATTTTAATGGAGGTTGGGGGGGAATATGTATACAAAACAGAGGAAATTAAAATAATCCCAAATCATTGCTTTGTTCACCTGCTTTCAAATACATTTGAGAACCTGGATAAAATAGATCATCTTCTAGAAAAATATTAATTATCAAAACTGACCACAGAAGAGGCAGAAATCTTAATATATAACCAAAAAAGAAATTGAAAAAATTATCAAAGCACTCTTGCCACCCAAAAGAAACTTTAGTCCAATGATTTTAATGGTTCAAAAACATAAAAGAAAAGTTTCAAATTTTTTTTAGAAGTAAGACTACTGGGACTTCCCTGGTGGTCCAGTGGCTAAGACTCCATGCTCACCAATGCAGGGGGCCCGGGTGAGAGAACTAGATCCCACACACCAAAACTGAAGATCTCACATGCGGCAATGAAGATCAAAGATTCCACATGCCACAGCTAAGAACAGGGCAGTCAAATAAATAAAAACATGTATATATTGTTTCAAAAATTAAAACAGTAGGACTATTGATTCCATAAAAGAAAAAACTACAGAAAAATCTCATGTATAAATACAGATTAAAAAATCCAGAATTTATAGGAAAACATCATGTCCAAGTGGGATTTATGTTATGAATACAGGACAGTTCAATGTTAGGACTCTGTTGATGTAATTCAACATATATTAATACATCTAAAAAGAAAAATCATATAGCCATCTCCTTAACATAACATTAAAAATAGTAACAAAAATCATCTCACTCAATACCAAAGCCAGAGAATACTAACTAATGGAGAAACTATACAAAGACTCCACTAAGCATAGGAACAAGACAAAGATGTCCATTATCACAACTGCTTTATTTAACATTAGATAAAAGGAATAAAAGGTATAAAAGTCAGAAGACAGACTTCCCCAAGGAGGTCCAAAAACTGAAAAACTATTACAAACAAGAGAATACAAAAAGGTGTTACTCAGTACAAAATTAATATTCTGAAACAAATAGCCTTCATACATACAATGATCAGATAAGAAGTACAATGGAAGCAAGATGTACCATAGGAGATAAGACAACAAACTGAAAATTTCTTAAAGAGATGGGAATACCAGTTCATCTTAACCTGCCTCCTGAGAAACCTGTATGCAAGTCAAGAAGCAGCAGTTAGAACTGAACATGGAAAAACGGACTGGTTCAAAATTGGAAAGAAGTATGTCAAGTTTGTATATTGTACCCTGCTTTTTATCTTATAGGCAGAGTACATCATGTGAAATGCCAGGGTGGATGAATCACAAGCTGGAATCAAGACTGGCGGAAGAAATATCAACAACCTCAGATATGCAAATGATACCACCGAGATGGCAGTAAGGGAGATGAATGAGCCTCTTGATGAAAGTGAAAGAGGCGCGTGAAAAAGCTGCCTTAAAACTCAACATTCAAAAAACTAAGATCATGGCATCTGGTCCCATTACTTCATGGCAAATAGATGAGGAAAAAATGGAAATGGTGGCAGATTTTATTTTCCTGGGCTCCCAAATCACTGTGGATGCTGACTGCAGCCATGAAATTAAAAGACGCTTGCTCCGTGGAAGAAAGGCTATGACAAACACAGAAAGCATATTAAAAAGCAAAGACATCACTTCGCCAACAAACTCTATAATCAAATCTATGGTTTTTCCAACAGTCATGTTCAGATGTGAGAGTTGGACCATAAAGAAGGCTGAGTGCTGAAGAATTGATGCTCTCAAACTGTGATGCTAGAGAAGACTCCTGGGAATCCCTCGGACAGCAAGGATATCAAACATGTCCATCCTAAAGGAAATCAACCCTGAATACTCATTGGAAGGACTGATGCTGAAGCTGAAGCTACAATACTTTGGCCACCTGATGTGAAGAGCTGATTCATTGGAAAAGACCCTGATGCTGGGAAAGATGGAGGGCAGGAGGAAAAGGGGACAACAGAGGATATGGTTGAATCTCATCACCAGATCAATGGACATGAGGAGTCTGTGCAAACTCCAGGAGTTAGTGAAGGACACGGAAGCCTGGTGTGCTGCAGTCCATGGGGTCGCAAAGAGTTAGACATGACTTAGGAACTGAACAACAACAAAAAAAGAAAAAATACTATAACTATTAAGACACAAAAAAAGACTTACACAATTGCAAAAAAAAACCTGATAATCTTGGCTAAAACATACAACATCATTAAGATCAATTCTTCCCTAAGTTGCTGTTTTTGTTTTCCCTAATCTTGTTTTTTGTTTTTTTAACAAGACAAGCTGATTCTAAAGTTCATATGAAAATATCAGTTAACACTAGCCAAGAAAATTTCAAAGAAAATAATAAATGGAAAACAGCCTATCAGATATTAAAATACTTATTACAAGAAACAACACTTAAAGCTGTCCTGTACTGGCACATAAAAGCAATGGAAGAGAGTAGAAATCCCTAAAAATATCCCAATATAGACATTGAAAGTGCCATTTTGAAATCTGTCAAGTGATGAGACAACCAATTAGCTACCTAGAAAAAAGCTGGATGCTCATCTCACACTTCCATACCAAATTCCAGACAAAAGTACAGTATCAGTACACAACTGCCCAAATACATAATTCCTATTTTCACTCTACACAGAAAGCTGACAGCCAAAAATAACTTTCTGAGGCTTAAAATCCAACATAATGCTTGCTTCATGAAAAACTTCAAAAACAAAGGTCATTTTTAAAGGCAAGTTGTTGACTGTACAAGGTTTTTCACTAATTTCTCTTGCAATTGAGGTTTTACCAAAGCTACTAATCATGTAGTATACTAAAGACTTTAAGAAAAGCAAATAGTGGAGTGGGAGGGAGGCTTAAGAGGGAGGGATATATGTATACTTATAGCTGATTCACGTATGTGAATCAGTATGTGAATCAGTATTCAAGTATGGCAAAAACCAACATAACGTTGTAAAGCAATTATCCTCCAATTAAAAATTGAAGAAAAGCAACTAGTGATTTAGGGCAAAGTTCATTTCACACAATTTAATAAACACCGATTATAGTTAAACATGAGCTTGCTAAAATTTAAAAAGCAACAAGTAGAGACTTCTTTGGCAGTCCAGTGGTTAAGACTCTGTGCATCCAATGCAGGGGATGCAGGTTGAATCCCTGGTTGGGCAAAGAAGATTCCATATGCCCTGCCATGTGGTTAAAAAAAAAAAAAAAAAGGCAGTAACTAAAAAGATAACGTAGTACTGTCAAGACAAATTACTGACCCAATCTGATGTTATTAAAACTGCAATTAAGAACTCTACCTAATTCCAAAATGGGTCAAGAAAAATCCAAACAAGGATTTTCCTGGACTCTGGATGCCTCTTAATCCTCCAAACATCTAGCACAGCATCTAATCTTTAGTAGAGGTGGCTTTTCATATCTTCCTGCCCTCTCAAACTTTCTGAAAATATGATAATTCTATATCACTAACTAATACATAATTTGGTAATGAAACCAGACAAAACAACACCCTTAAAATCAAAATGTTAAACAATGATTTCCTATAGTTACCAATAAATAGTCTGAAATTATTAGGCCTATGAGACTAACATATGTAAGAACAGAAATGTATTGACTAGTTAAAATTTAGTATTGGAAGTGATAACATAAATCATAAGTCAATTAAAAATTTCAAGTCAGTATCTTAGCCAATTCATTAAATTCACTTAAAATGTTTTCCTCTACGTAATTTAGAGTTGTGAGTAAGAGTACAATATCCCAAGAGGAAATACAGCCATAAATCTATCCCATTAAATTTTTAAAACTATGAATAAAAAAATTAACTGGGAAAAAATAATTTCAAGAAATTGTTGAACCCAAAACATCATCTGGAACCTCCCTGGTGGTCCAATGGTTAAGACTCTGCCTGCCAACACAGGGTATACATGGGTTCAGTCCCTGGCCCAGGAAGATTCCACATGCCACAGAGCAACTGAGCATATGCTCTGCAACTACTGAGCCCGTGTGCCACAACTACTACAGTCCATGGACCACAGAGCCCGTGCTTTGCAACAAGAGAAACTGCCGCAATGAGAAGCTCATGCACTGCACCTAGAGAGAAGCCTCCACATGCCATAGCTAGAAAAAGCCTGTGCACAGCAACAGAGACCCAGCATAGCCAAGAATAAATAATAAATAAATAAAATAACTTGGGTTCTAGTCTCACTTCTTTCATCAACTTGGGATGGTTTGGAATCAGTCAAAACTTCTGAAAGAAAGAAGGAAAAAAAAATCAGGGCTTCTGTAAAAAGAGAAGCCTGGAGTAAATGATCTCTGACAATCTTTTCAAACTCTTTAAGGTCCAGACACATACTTTTATAACTTTGTACTTCAATCATTTTTACAGTCATATATATATAAGGGGCTTTCCTGGTGGCTCAGATGGTAAAGAATTTGCCAGTAAAAGAAAATCTGGCAGTAAAGAATCTACAACACAGAAGACTCCAGTTCGATTCCTAGGTCGGGAAGATCCTCTGGAGAAAGGATAAAACTACCCACTCCAGTCTTGGGCTTCCCTAGTGGCTCATTCAGTGAAGAATCCTCCTGTATTCCGGGAGACCTGTGTTTGATCCCTGGGTTGGGAAGAGCCCCTAGAGTAGGGCATGGCAACCCACTCCAGTACTCTTGCCTGGAGAATACCCATGGACAGAAGAGCCTGGCAGGCTACAGTCCATGGGGTTGCAAAGAGTTGGACATGGCTGAGCGACTAAGCACAGCACTATATATATATATATATATATATATATATATATATAAGAAAGATATCAGAAGACTTCCCATTCTTAGTTATGAGGGCACATAAAAACATGTAATCACTTGTTGAGTCTATGACTCAGTAAGTGTACATAGTCCACACCCATGTTTTTCTGAAGGAGAAAATGCTTACTATTTGACACTAATAATACTATTTCACTCTACAAGAAGCCAACACAAGATAACTGGTTAATGTAAAATACAAAGCAGCTAATTATCATACCAGATGCTATTAATCTGACCTGAGAGAAGTAATCACAAACATAACTTTTCGTCCTTTCAGCAGTCATCACACTCATGGGTTACATCAGTCTGACTGTCCCAGTCATATGAAATCTGAGCGATTTTTTTCCCATAGAAACAAAGAAATAACAGAGCCTTGTTCCCTAAACTTAAGAACTCATACCCTCAGGGGAACACTGTGCAATAACAGGGAACAAATAGAGATGGCGCAACGTCATAGAATATCAAGGATCTGAGGTTAGAAGGTTAGGGCTGCTAAGTAATTTCACAGGCAAAGAAAACACCTTTATGTAAATATAAGTACCAGAATAATTTTATTTAAAGTTCTATCAAGTCTTTAAGAAAATAATTATTCCAACACATAAATCATCCTTAAATTATCCTAACGCATAAAATGGAAGCAGACAAACACAGCTTTGGAGTTTAGCTTTATACAGGATTTATTTATTGCCTAGCTTTCTCCCCTAAGCTTTAAGCACTGCAAGTACAAGAACCACTTTGGTTTTGTTCACTATTTCACCAAACATACTGCCCTGTGAGTAGTGCTCAATAAGTACCTACTGAATGAATGCTGCCAAATTTCCAAGTTACTGTATGAGATTAGCATAATACTGACACCAAAACTTGATCAGGAAAGGAGAAAAACAAGAAAATAAGAAATAAACGTATGCGTGGGTGCTAAGTTGCTTCAGTTGTGTCCAACTCTTTGCGACCCAATGGACTATAGCCTGCCAGGCTCCTCTGTCCAAGGGATTTTCCAGGCAAGAATACTGCAGTGGGTGGCCATGCCCTCCTCCAGGGAATCTTCCCTACCCAAGGAACGAACATGGGTCTCCTGCATTGCAGATTCTTTACGTCTGACCCACCAGGAAAGCCCACATATACTTATCACTAATTTCTAATTAAAACAGTAGTAAATTGAATTGAACAGCAGACTCCTGGCTGTAGGATATTTTTCAGGAAAAATTAGTGTTGACTTCAACACAAAATTTCAAAGGAGGAAAAGAAAAAGGAAAAATAGAAAGGAGGGAATCTATAAGTTAAAAAAAAGAGGGTAAGAGATAAATCTAAAGCAGTCACAATATACAGATTTCTTTATTTGGACACCAGATCCCAACCCAAATAAACAGAGAAAAAAAGACAAAACAACTGAGAAAATATTAACACCCACTGGACATATGATAATATTAAATAATAAGTTAAATTTTAAGGTGGGATAATGGTATCAGGGTTTTTTTTTTAATTCCTATCTTTCAGAGATACACCAAAATATATTTACAATTAGAAAGCTACATCTGGGATTTGTTCCAAAATAACTCTGAAGAGGACATGTACATGAAACAAAATCATTATAGTAACTATAAATGCAGTATAATCTCTAAAATTTGTGAATCACTATGCTGCACACCTGAAATTTATTTTTTTTTAAGGAACAAAAAAGATTAACACCTGTTACAGTTAGAGCTACCTTTATAAGTTTAGAACATTATAAAATAAAGAACTAAAACAAAAAGATGTTACTGCCATAGTGTAAAATGACAGAGGCTGCAAATCATTACATTTTAATTTTCTAATTTTAATTTTCTAAAACTATGCATTAAACCTAACTCATAATTGGCAACCATCATTATCAATAATCTATAGTCTCAGCAAATGTTAAAACTAGTGGGTTCAAGTTCAACAAAAGTAACAGAATATGTATATGGTCTCAAAGTTTCTCCACCCAATCTATTTTTTTTTATTAATTATAGTGGAGAAAACAATAACTTTCTCTTGGCAGACACCACTTTAACCAAGTAACCAAAACTGATTAACACCACCAGTAACAAGACAAACTGACACCTCTATATATGATATATTGAAAACACATAAATTCTGCAGTATTCCTGCCAAAAATTAATCTATCATGAGAGGTATCAAACAATCTGAATCTAATCATGAGGAAGTATCAAAACAAACTGATCTTGAGGGACATTCTATAAATGATCTGTACTGTACAAATATATCAAAATCATGAGACAAAGACTGAAAAACTGTTTCAGATTAAATAAAGTCAATTTAAGTGACAAAATCACTAAATGTACTACATGATCCAAGATGCTTTTCTGTTGTTAAGAATATTGCTGGACAACGGGTGACTCAGTAACAGTAAATTTCCTGATTTTGATCATTAATATGTAGCTATGTAAGAGAACATTCTTATTTTTAGAAAGCACACACTGTAAAGTAGTACTAGGGTATCATGCCTGCAATATTTCAAGCAATTATGAAAAAGATAGTATGTATAATGTAAATACAAATTTACAGATAGATGACACAGGAGGAGAATAAATGAAGATAAAAAATATGAAACACTTAGGTATCTCAGTAGAAGGTATACAGGAACTCTCTGTACTATTATTGAGAGTACTCTGGTGAATCAGAAATTGTGTCAAAATAAAAACTTAAAGATAAACTCAATAAGCACATATATTTGCATGGTTTTTTTTTATCAGGAAGGATTCATACCAAACTGTTAACAGTGGTTAGTTCTGGAAGAAAATAAAAAGAAAGCTTTGTTGTTCTTTCTTCTATACTTCTGTAATTTTTATTCTGGAGCTGAAAAATTCAATAACTGAAACAAAAAGTTCACTAGAGAAATACAAGAGTAGATGTGAACAGGCAAAAGGAAGAATCAGCAAACTTGAAGATAGAGCAATGTCTACAAAGAAAGGAAAAAGAATAAAGAAAAGCAAACAGAGTCTAAAGGACCTGTGAGATGTCTTTAAGCATAACAACATCCCTTTTACAGGAGTCTCAGAAGAAAAAGGATGACAGAAAGACTATCTAAAAATACAATGGCCAAAATATTTCCAGATGTGATGAAAAATATCAACCTACAAATCCAAGCAGCTCAATGAACTCCAAGAAGGATAAACTCAAAGATATTCAAACCCAAACACATTATAACCAAACTGTTGAATGACTCTTTAAAACCAAGAGAAGGAACTCATCATTAGCCTCAATAAGATTAACAGCCAATTTCTAATAAGAAACTATGAAGGACAGAAGACAGTAGGATGACATATTTAAATTGCAAAATAAAACAAAACACTGTCAACCAAGAATACTGTATCTGGCAAAGACTACCCTTCAAAAATGAGGGAAAAACTGAAATTTTCTCAGATATATGAACCTGAAGGACTTTCTTGCCAGTGGACCTGGCCTATAAGATACATTAAAAATGCTTCAGGCTAAAATGGCAGAATACTACACTAACTCAAAGCCCTAAGAAGAAATAAAGATCTCTGCTAAGGATACATAGGCTAAATAGCCTTTCTGGTTTCCAATTCCTCTTTTTTCTTGTACAGAATTTTTAATGCACAAGAATTATTATAAATCTATGTTACTGTCGTTCCATGTCTGGTTTATTTCACTTAACATAATGTCCTCTAGGTTCACTCATGTTGTATATAAAGTTGCAGTCTGTGACAACAACATTTAAAAGGGATAGGATGGAACCATATAGGAACAGTCTATATGATACTGAAATGGGTCATCAGTTCAAACTAGACTGTTAAAAATATAAGTTGTTAAATATAATCCTCAAGAGAAATGAAAACATACACCCACAGAGACAAAGTGAAAACAACCCAAATGCCCATCAACTGATGAATGGATAAATAAAATATGATATACCCACACAATGGAATATTGTTTGGCAATATAAAATACTATGGCATGGTTAAACACAGAGAACATGCTGAATTAGTAAGAAGTAAGGCACAGAAGACTACATATTATGTTTTCATTTATGCAAAATGTATAGAATAGGCAAATCCACAAACAAAGTAAATTAGTGGCTGCAAGGGGCTGTGGGAAGAGAATAATAGGGAATGAATGTTAACAGGCATTAGGATTCTTTTTAGGGTACTGAAAACTCTCTGGAACACTTTCAATAGACTGCAGTGGTGGTTTTACCACACTGTGAAAATACTAAAAACCAATGAACTGTACATTTTTAATGAATGAATTTTGTGGTCTATGAACTATATCCTAACAAAGCTATTTTTTTAAATGCAGCCCTAAATACAGAAGAGGACAGAAGGTAGAAAAAACTACCACAATTAAAGTGTTTCAAGCTCAGGATCAATGGTTTTAAGCAGTTCCCAAATCTGTCTAACAACTTTCTCAGGAGAGAACTGAAATAATGAAAAAGAGAAATAAAACCTCTAAGAGCCAGTACTCACCTCTTCCAATTCAAGAGGTGAGTACCAAGCAAAATGCACTTGTAAAAACTGAAATCTAGACACATCATAAAAATTTAGATCATCACCAGATTTTTTAAAAATCTGAGTAACAAACAGCTTCCAGATAGACAGTGGTTAACTTCAAAGTAAAGAGTAAGACTAGCCTCAAGAACTTTCACTATCAACAGCTGAGGCTATAAAAGTATGGCGCTATTATCTTCAAAAATCTAATTAAGAATAGTTCTAAGGATTTCCCTGGGGGTTCAGTAGTTAAGAATCCACCTGCCAATGCAGGAGAGACAGGTTCAATCCCTGCTCCAGGAAGATTCCACATGCCACGGGGCAATCTTGTGGAATGTGCACCTGTGTGCCACAACTACTGGGCTGGTGCTCTAGAGCACATGCTCTCCAACAAGAGAAGCCACTGCAAGGAGAAGGCTACACACTGCAACTAGACAGTAGCTCCCCTTCGCCCCAACTAGAGAAAGCCCCGCACAGCAACAAAGACCCGGCACAGTCAAAACTAAATAAAATAAATAATAAATGAAACAGCGTTCTAAAATTAGAATCCTAGTATCCAAATGAGTTGGCAAAATGAAAACATTTCAACATCCAAAGACTGAAAATTCACCTTTCATAGATTTCTCCCTGAAAAAAGAATCCAGATAAATAGTTCAGCAAAACATAAAATTAAAGTAGGTGAAATGGTGCTCGCTTCGGCAGCACATACACTAAAATTGCAACGATACAGAGAAGATTAGCATGGCCCCTGCGCAAGGATGACACGCAAATTCATGAAGCATTCCATATTTTTAAAGTCTACAAGCAATAAATGCTGGAGAGGGTGTGGAGAAAAGGGAACCCTCTTACACTGCTGGTGGGAATGCAAACTAGTACAGCCACTATGGAGAACAGTGTGGAGATTCCTTAAAAAACTGGAAATACAACTGCCTTATGACTCAGCAATCCCACTGCTGGGCATACACACTGAGGAAACCAGAACTGAAAGAGACACATGTACCCCAGTGTTCATCGCAGCACTGTTTATAATAGCCAGGACATGCAAGCAACCTAGGTCCATCAGCAGATGAATGGATAAGAAAGCTGTGGTACATATACACAATCGAGTATTACTCAGCCATTAAAAAGAATACATTTGAATCAGTTCTAATGAGGTGGATGAAACTGGAGCCGATTATACAGAGTGAAGTAAGCCAGAAAGAAAAACACCAATACAGTATACTAACGCATATATATGGAATTTAGAAAGATGATAATGATAACCCTGTATGCGAGACAGCAAAACAGAAACAGATGTTTTGAACAGGCTTTTGGACTCTGTGGGAGAGGGAAAGGGTGGAATGATTTGGGAGAATAGCATTGAAACATGTATAATATCATATAAGAAACGAATTGCCAGTCTAGGTTCAATGCAGGATACAGGATGCTCGGAGCTGGTGCACTGGGATGACCCAGAGGGATGGTATGGGGAGGGAGGTGGGAGGGGGGTTCAGGAACACGTGTACACCCATGGTAGATTCATGATGATGTATGGCAAAACCAATACAATATAGTAAAGTAAAAAAAATAGGAAAAAATAAATAAAATTGGTGAAATGTAAAACATCAGAAAAGGCAGTGGGCAGGAACTTCCCTGGTGAAAAAATGGTTAAGAATTCACCTTGCAATCCAGGGAACACAGGTTCGATCTCTGTTCAGGGCTTAAGATCCCACATGTTAAAGAGCAACTAAGCCTCGAATTCTGAGATTGCAAGCTCCGGAGCCCTCACACCACAACTAGAGAGTCCATGTACTGCAATGAAAGATCTCGAGTGCCACAACTAAGACCTGACGCAGCCTAAAAAATATTTTTTAGAAAGAAAGAAAAAGCAGTGGGCAGATAAATCAGTAAAATATATTTAGCCCAACTCCCAACATAAAAGTAATAGATCTGGAACTGAAATCTGAGATGACCTAAAATGGAAGAAATATGGGAAAGGAAGAAGTAAAACAAACTTGTCTTATTGTAGAGATCACATATGTAGCACACATAGATTTAACATATAAAAATTACATATAAAAATTTTAACAACCACCAACAGGAAAAAAGGAGTAAGATAAGCAACTTTCAAGTAACTAAAGAAGTCAAATATAGAAAATTCATCAAAAGGAAGAATGATTTTGAAAAACAAGAAAAAAGGAAAGAAAACATAAAATGTAAAATAAGAATGAAACTAAATATATTTTTAATCACAATTAACATGAAAAAATTTACTCCCTCTGTTCAAAGACCAGTTTTCAGCCTGGGCTCCAAAAAGAAAAAGTATAAAAGATAAGCTTTTTAGAAAATGGGAACACACTGGCGAGGAACTATTATGGAAAAGATAACAGTGTGTTTCAAGTCTAGGAAACAAAATCAACAAAGGCTCCTCATCCTTTGAAAATATCAACTAACATATTTTGCTTCAGATTACTCCATGCAGCAATTAAGATAACAAAATTATTGGCAACTATAATAAGGTCTCTACTTCTAAAGCTGAAGGTACATTAATGTCTATGTTGACTTGTGAGTCCCTGAAAATCAAATAGAAAACTCTCTAAAAGGTAAAAGATTTTTTTTTAAGTTAAAGATATAATTTCAGCATACATATGTATTAAATCTTTTGAAACTCCTCTCAAAAATAACCAAAGCTCTACCACCCTCCAAAGAGTGTAAAAGTATTCCATTTTCTCCTCTCACCATCACACAAATGTTTAAAAAGTCCTAAAAAGAATGAAAATACTGGCATATTTTATTTTAGGGCAAAAAATAAAATCACAGCAAATAAAAATGTCAACACAGTGAATTCTGTCCATTAGCAAAATATTAATATTACCTTTTCACATGCATGTTGAATAGAAATACAAATCCTACCAGGGTACTGGCCCAAGTTGCTTAAATATAACATCCCAGTGTCTAACCTGAAATTTCCAACTACAAAGTCAGAAATATGACATATTGGTTTACTGTACTACAGAAATGGAAGCTTCTGTTAAAAGTATATTTAGGAAATTCCAAACATAAAGGATTTGCTTAATCTGCAGCATTTACATAATACAGAACTATTTCTAAGGCAAATATAAACATACGTTGTAAAAATCCTCATTCCCTAATACAATATTATGACTTTATTAACATGGTATACAAATTATCCAACTATGTACAAGCTAGTCAATTTACCTATAATGCAACTATTGTATATTATTTTCACAAAAATGAGAAACATTGACAACTGTAAGCAAGAACAGTGGTCTGGAAAAATACCTATAGCACAATGAAACCATCAGTGCCTGAACCCATATTAAAAATCAGAATACCACTGACTTCAAATTTTAAACATGTCAATTCTTTTCTAAATAATAATTAAGAAAAACAGAAGAGAAAAAATAATAAAGACAAAAGTTGATTCTTTGCAAAGGTCAATAAAATTGATAAAACCCCAGACCAGGCTATTTAGAAGAAAACAGAATGACTGATTTCAGGAATGGAAGACTTCTGAACATCACTATAGATCTTATAAAGACTAAAAGAGAATATAATACAGAAACAATTTTATGCCAAAAGTTTGGCATTTGAGGTGAAATGAACCAATTTGATGAACCAAGTGATTCAGATTACTGCATGCAGCAATTAAGATAACAAAATTATTGGCAACTATGATAAGGTCTCTACTTCTAAAGCTGAAGGTACATTCATATCTATGTTGACCTGTGAACCAAATGAACCAAAACACAAATGACCAAAGCTCACCCAAAATGAAATAAATAGCCTCAATAGCCCTATACCTTTCAAATAAACTGAATTTGAAGTTAAAAATCTTATAAAGAAAACTCAGGGCCCAGCTGGTTTTACTGGTGAAATCAACTACTAAACACAAACTCTTTCAAAATATTAAAGAGGAAGGAATAATTTCCAAATCAGTTTATAGGGCAAAAAATTATCTTGATACAAAAACAGCCAAGACATTACAAGAGAAAACGATAGGACAATATCCCTCCTAAACATCAATGCAAAAATTCTTTAGAAGTTTAGTAACTCAAATCCAACAACATATAAAAGTATGCCATATAGAGACAAAGTTGAGCTTTTCCCAGGAATGCAAAACTGGTTGCATATATTGGTTGAATATCTTTCTAAAAAATTAATCAGTGCACCGGCTTCCCTGGTAGCTCAGAGGTAAAGAACCTGCCTTCCAAAACAGGAGACAGGTTCAATCCCTGACCCGGGAAGACCCCACAAGACACCAAGCAACTAACCTGGTGTACCACAACTACTGAGCCCACGTGCCACAACTACAGAAGCCCACATGCCCCAGAGACTGCTCTGCAACAAGAGAAGCCACCGCAATGAGAATAAATACTGCTCACCACAATTAGAGTAAAGCCTGAGCAACAATGAAGACACAGCACAGGCAAAAATTATTAAATATAAATAAAACTAAAAAAAATCAATCAGTGAAATTCACCATACTGGCAAATTAAAAAAGAAAAGCCATACAATTATCTCAAGAGACACAGAGAGTTCATTTAACAAAATTCAACACCCATTCCTGAAAACCTGAGTAAACTAAGAAGGGGATTTCCTCAACTTTATTGATAAAGGGCATCTATTAAAAAAAAAAAAGCCTACAGTCTACGTCATACCTAATGGAAAAGACTTTTCTCTTAAGTTCAGGAATAAGGCAAGGATGTCCACAGTCCATCACTTTTATTCAATCTTGTATTGGAGGTTCTAGCCAATACACAAAAAAAGAAGAAAATAAACAAGAGGCATCCAGATTGGGAAAAACACTATGAAACCTTATTCTGGACAGCAAGGTCTGTAGAAAGTCTAGTGGAATCTACAAAAGAATAATAGAACTAGTAAACTATACACAAGTTTAGCAAGATTGGAGAACATAAGATCATTACGTAATTATTACATTTTATATCCTAGCAATGAACAATGAGAAGCTGAAATGTTAAAAAATCACCATGTACAGTTTCAGTTCAGTTGCTCAGTCGTGTCAGACTCTTCACAACCCCATGGACCACAGCACACCAGGCCTACCTGTCTGTCACCAACTCCCAGAGCTTGCTCAAACTCATGTCCATCGAGTCAGTGACGCCATCCAACCATCTCATCCTCTGTTGTCCCCTTCTCTTTCCACCTTCAATCTTTCCCAGCATTAAGGTCCATTTCAAAAGAGTCAGCTCTTTGCATCAGAGGGTCAAAGCATTGGAGCTTCAGCTTCAACATCAGTCCTTGCAGGACTGATATTCAAGACTGATGCCCTTTGGGATTGATGGGTTTGATATCCTTGCAGTCCAAGGGACTCTCAAGAGTCTTCTCCAACACCACAGTTCAAAAGCATCAATATTTTGGCCCTCAGCTTTCCTTATAGTTCAACTCTCACATCCATACATGACTACTGGAAAAACCACAGCCTTGACTAGATGGACCTTTGTTGCCAAAGTAATGTCTCTGCTTTTGAATATGCTGTCTAGGTTGGTCATAGCTTCTCTTCCAAGGAACAAGCATCTTTTAAGTTCATGCCTGCAATCACCATCTTCAGTGATTTTGGAGCCCAAAAAACTAAAGTCAGCCACTGTCTTCACTGTCTCTCCATCTATTTGCCATGGAGTGATGTAACCGGATGCAAAGATCTTAGTTTTCTGAATGTTGAGCTTTAAGCCAGCTTTTTCACTCTCCTCTTTCACTTTCATCAAGAGGCTCTTTAGTTCTTTTTCACTTTCTGCCATAAGGGTGGTGTCATCTGCATAGCTGAGGTTATTGATATTTCTCCCGGCAATCTTGATTCCAGCTTATGCTTCATCCAGCCTGGCATTTCACATGATGTACTCTGCATATAAGCTAAATAAGCAGGGTGATAATATACAGCCTTGACGTACTTCTTCCCTGATTTGGAACCAATCTGTTATTTCACATCCAGTTCTAATTTGACCTGCATACAGATTTCTCAAGAGGCAGGTAAGGTGGCCTGGTATTCCCATCTCTTCAAGAATTTCCCAAAGTTTGTTGTAATCTACACAGTCAAAGGCTTTGGTGTAATCAATAAAGCAGTAGATGTTTTTCTGGAATGCTCTTACTTTTTTGATGATCCAACAGATGTTGGCAATTTGATCTCTGGTTCCTCTGCCTTTTCTAAAACCAGCTTGAACATCCGGAAGTTCATGGTTCACATACTGCTGAAGCCTAGCTTAGAGAATTTTGAGCATTACTTTGCTGGTGTGTGAGATGAGTGCAATTGGGCAGTAGTTTGAACATTCTTTGGCATTGCCCTTCTTTGGGATTGGAATGAAACTGACCTTTTCCAGTCCTGTGGCCAGTGCTGAGTTTTCCAGATTTGCTGGCATATTGAACGCAGCACTTTAACAGCATTGTCTTTTAGATTTGAAATAACTCAACTGGAATTCCATCGCCTCCTCTAGCTTTGTTCGGAGTGATGTTTCCTAATGCCCATTTGACTTCACATTCCAGGAGGTCTAGCTCTAGGTGAGTGATCACACCATCACGGTTATCTAGGTCACGCAGATCTTTCTTTTTTGTACAGTTCTGTGTATTCTTGCCACCTCTTGTTAATATCTTCTGCTTCTGTTAGGGTCATACTGTTTCTGTCCTTTATTGTGCCCATCTTTGAATGAAATGTTCCCTTGGTATCTCTAATTTTCTTGAAGAGATCTCTAGTCTTTCCCATTCTATTGTTTTCCTCTATTTCTTTGCACTGATCACCAAGGAAGGCTTTCTTATCTCTCCTTGCTATTCTTTGGAACTCTGCATTCAAATGGGTATATCTTTCCTTTTCTCATTTGCCTTTAGCTTCTCTTCTTTTCTCAGCTATTTGTAAGGCCTCCTCAGACAACCATGTTCAAGAGCACTCAAAGTTATGAAATACTGTGGAATATATCTGACCAAAAAAAATGTGTAAGATTTGAACACTGAAAACTATAAAGCACTGCTGAGAGAAACTTAAGACTATCTCAGTCTGTTCAAGTTGCTGTAACAAAATACTTTAGACTGGGTGGCTTAAAAAAACAGGAATGCATTTTTCACAGTTCTCAAAGCTTTGGAAGTTCAAGATCTAGGCAAAAGCAGACTCGGTGTCTGGTTACAGACTGCTTCCTGGTTCGTTGATAGCTGTTTTTTTGCTATAACTTCACATGGCCATGGAAGGGGGTAAGGGACCTCTTTTAAGGGTACTAATCCCATTCCTGAGGGTTCCTCCTCATGACCTCCTCATTATCTTCTAAAAACCCAATCTCCAAATATCACAACATTGAGGATTAGGTTTCAACATACAAATATCGGCATACACAAATTTTCAATCTATAGCAAAGACCTAAATAAATGGAGAGACAGATATATCATGTTCACAGGTTCTAACTCAGTATCTTTAGGGCACTGACTCTCCCCAAATTGATCTGTATATTCAATACAATGGCAAACAAAACATTAACATGTTTTCTGTAGATAGTCTAACAAGCTAATTCTAAAATTCACAGAAAAATGTGAAAGGCCTGAACAGCCAAAACAACACTGGGAAATTTCCTGGTTTCAGAATTATACAGCCACAGTTATCAAGATAGTATGATGGCATACAGACAGATAAGTAGATCAAAAGAACAGAACAGAATCCAAAATCAGATCCTCATACACACAGACGAAATATTTTTAAGGTGTAAGAGCAATTCAATAGAGAAAGGGTAATCTTTTCAACCTAAGGTGCTGGAACAAATAGATATTTATATTGTAAAAAAAAAAAAAAAAAAATTGGAAGGAAAGTTATGACCAACCTAGATAGCATATTAAAAAGCAGAGACACTACTTTGCCAACAAAGATCCGTCTAGTCAAGGCTGTGGTTTTTCCAGTAGTTATGTGTTGATGTGAGAGTTGGGCATCCAAAGAAAACTGAGCACAGAAGAATTGATGCTTTTGAACTGTGGTGGTGAAGACTCTTGAGAGTCCCTTGGACTGCAAGGAGATCCAACCAGTTCATTCTAAAGGAGATCAACCCTGGGATTTCTTTGGAAGGAATGATGCTAAAGCTGAAACTCCAATACTTTGGCCACCTCATGCGAAGAGCTGATTCATTGGAAAAGACTCTGATGCTGGGAGGGATTGGGGGCAGGAGGAAAAGGGGACAACAGAAGACGAGATGGCTGGATGGCATTACCTACTCGATGGACGTGAGTTTGAGTGAACTCCGGGAGTTGGTGATGGACAGGGAAGCCTGGCGTGCTGCGATTCATGGGGTCGCAAAGAGTCGGACACGACTGAGCAATTGAACTGATGGTAGTTCAATTTTTAATTTTGGAGGGAATCTCTACACTGTTTTCCATAGTGGCTGCAACAATTTATATTCCTACCAACAGTGCATGAGGGCTCCGTTTTCTCCACATTGTCACCAACACTTGTTATTTGTTGACTTTGTGATAATAGCCATTCTGAGAGGTGTGAGGTAATATTTCACTGTGGTTTTGATTTGCATTTCCCTAATGTTGAGCATCTTTTCATGTGCCTCATGGCCATCTGTATGTCTGCACTGAGAAATGGTTGCTTTCAAATATAGATAAAGAACTTATAGGATAAACCTGGGCCATTTGCTGTACATGAAAATAAGAAAATTTCAAAAGATTTACAGGTTATATCAAAAGGCTACCAAATTTTTAAAAACTTGTGCATCAAAAATAATGACTATAGTTGTTTTAAACACACATTATAAAGCCACAAGTCTATGATGATATTCAAAGATCCATAGAAAATTATCAGAAAAAAAAAACAAACCACAAATAACCTACTAATATTAAGAGATTAACTATCATACCAACTTTGAAATTGCTAATTAAAAGAAAAGAATTAAGCATTCCTCATTCCTTTCCAGTAGGAACTACACTTCAGGGTAACCCTGCTGATGAGGGAAAGCTCTTCTTCATAGAAGAATGGCACCTCGTAAACATAAATGTGAAAAAAACAGCGTGATGATAAAAGTTCATAACTTCTAATTACATAATTGATTCAAGTAAGTACCATCATGGATGTTAAATTATTAGGTAAAGATTAACAGGGAGCTTTATAATAGAAGGATGGGGCTGACACCATCTGAACATAACTAGAATCACAAAAAGTGGGACCACCATTCATTACGTACCTCCTGATGGGATGTAAAAAAAAGGACACAGCACCACTTCTATGATGGCTGCTTCCCCCAACCAAACAACAGAAGCATGAATCAAATCAAGCTTCGAACCCTGTCTTTCCAAGAATGAGAGGAGCAAGCAAAAAAGACAACACAAGAATGCACAGACAAATCCTAAATTTGGAATACCTTCAGGACAAACGGCCTGGTTTCGCCAATGAAAAGGTGATAATTACCATATCACAGAAGAAACGTAACAGACCTGAAAACCAAATAAGTGATAAGTATGGACCTGACCTGAGTTGTGAATGGAACAAACTATCTGTAAAGTGACACTTCTAAGACAATAAGAGAAATTTTCCTATAGGATGGTTATTATATTAAGGAATTACTAACAATTTTTAGATAATAGCATGATAAACATATTTTTTAAAGAAAGTTAACTGTTTTATCAGTTAGAAACACATTATATTTATAGGAAAGTTTGAGATTTGCTTTAAAATATTTCAGGTACTTCCCAATCCCCAAAAAAGGGAGGAGAAAAGATTTGAAAAAGATCAGTCAAATGTTGATCTTTGTGCAAGCTGGGCAATGGGCACATGGGAGTTCATTACACTTTCTCCTTAGTCTCTGGTTCACTTTTAAATTCCCATAATACTGAAAAAATGAAAAGAAAGCCTAAGATATTTTTAAAGTGGTTTTACTGGACCTAGAACTGAACAATCCATTTTGTACAATTAAGAATTTGGTTAGCCTTTGTCTCTGGTTTTGCGAAGTGAAAGTGAAAGTCGCTCAGTAGTGTCCAACTCTCGACCATCCCATGGACTGTATAGTCCATGGAATTCTCCAGGCCAGAACACTGGAGTGGGTAGCCTTTCCTTTCTCCAGGGGATCCTCCCAATCCAGGGATTGAACCCAAGTCTCCAGCATTGCAGGTGGATTCTTTACCAGCTGAACCACAAGGGAAGCCTCTTTTTCTTGCAGGTATCCTCTAAATCCTTGGAATTTCCCAAGTGATACAAAATTCTTTGTTTTTCTTGGTGGGCCCCTAGACCATACTTGGATGTTTATGCTAACAAGATGACTTAGGACAGAGGATGACCATACCAGAAAGACAAATCATGTGATTAGAAGGTAAAGATTTTAAGCCATGTAATACGTTCAACCTTGAGGGAGGGGAAGAGGAGGGCCAGAGATCAAATTCAACCTTGTGGCCAATGAATCATGCCTATGTAATAAGTCAATAAAATGAAATCTGGACACAAACTCTGCTGAGCTTCCCTGGTTAACAATATTCTGTGGATCTGGTGACACAATGATGTGTCAGGAGAGTGACACAATGATGTGTCAGGAGAATGACACATCCTGCTTCCACCAGGAGAGTATTTTCATGTTTCTGACCTTCCCAGGTTTCACCCTATGGCATCTTCTGACTAGTTCTGATTTGTATACTTTTTGCTATAACAAATCTGTAATCATAAATATAGCACTTTTCTGAGTTCTGTAAAGCATTTTAGCAAATTATCTAACCTGAGGGCTGTGTGGGAACCTCTAAATCTGTAGCCAGTTGTTTCAAGATGTTCTGGGAACCCTTGAGCTTGTGGCTGATATCTGTGGCCAGTCTTCTGAATGCCTATGCCTTTTAACCTGTGTGCATGTGTGTGTGTTTAGTCCCTCAGTCATGTCCGACTCTGCAACCCTCTGGACTGTAGCCTGCCAGGCTCCTCTGTCCATGGGACTTTTTGGCAAGAATACTTGGGCAGGTTGCCATTACCTCCACCAAGGGATCTTCCCAACCCAGGGATCAAACCCACATCTCCTGCATTGGCAGGTGGATTCTTTACCACTGTGCAACCAGGGAAGCCCATTAACCTAATTCTAGGTAGTGTCAGAACTGTACTGTGAACTCATAAAAGACATTTAGGGGACAAGTGAGGAAATGTGAGTAAATACTGACATAATTTGATAATATGAAATTATTGTTGGGAGTTCCCTGGGGGTCCAGTTGTTGGGATTCAGCACTTTCACTTCCATGGCCCAGGTTCAATCCCTGGTCAGGGAACTAAGATCCCACAAGCTGTGTGGCATGCCCAAAGGAAAAAAAAAAAGAGAGAGAAACATTGTTTACCATAGATGGTTGGGCATGGTTAACAGTAGTGTATTTATGAAGAAAAATGTCCTCATTTTTTAAAAAAAAGTTATATAACATTCTAGTGTAAAATGACTATAATTTAACTCTAAAATATTTCTGAAAATAAATCAGACAGCAAAATAGTTGTTAAATCTTGTTAAAAGGAAACCCACAAGAAATTGTACACAATTAACTAAAACGAGTCAAAAGAGCACAGTAAGAAAACACAGGAATATGCAAATAGAATTCTAAAGTGAAGAGGTACGTTATTTGACTTTCATTTCCCCCCACCAATGGAAAAACTAGCTATATAATTACTTTTGTGTATGTGTGTGTTAGTCAGTCATGTCTGACTTTCTGCAACCTCATGGACTGTAGTCTGCCATGCTCCTCTGTTCTTGGGATTCTCCAGGCAAAAACTGGCGTGGGGAATCATTTCCTTCTCCAGGGAATCTTCCTGACCCTTTGTTCCCCACTTAAAGCTGGTTCCCAATCAACTCCTGTTGATTTAAAAAAAAATATCCCTGCCTGGTCACAACAAAAGTCAATTAATTTCTCAGACTTATATGTCTCATTCATTCAACATTTGTTTAAGGTGTGCCTACTATTACTGCCTGATACTTCTCTAAGTACTTTGCCCACAAAGGTTCATATGGTCAAAGCTATGGTTCTTCCAGCAGTCATATACAGACATGAGAGGTGGAACAACTGATGCTGAAGCTGAAGCTCCAATACTTGACCATCTGATACAAAGGGCCGACTCACTGGAAAAATCCCTGATGCTGGGAAAGATTGAGGGCAGGAGAAGAGGATGCCAGAGGATGAGATGGCTGGATGTTATCACCAATGCAATGGACATGAACTTGGCCAAACTTAAGGAAATGGGGAAGGACAGGGAGGCCTGGTGTGCTACAGTCCATGAGGTCACAAAGAGTCAGATATCACTTAGCGACTGAACACACACATACACAAACACACACACACTTCTCTAAGTGGCAGCTATAACAGGACAAAACACCTCATTGAAATTAATTCTAATGGGGGACGTTCTCTGGTGGTCCACGTTGGGAACCGCCTGCCAATGCAGGGGATGCAGGTTCAATCCCTGGTCTGGGAAAATTCCACATGCCATGAGGCAACTAAGCCCATGTGCCACAACTACTGAAGCCTGTGCTCTACAACAGAAGTCATGGCAACAAAAAGCCCTCGCACCACAATTAAGGAACAGCCCCCACTAGCCACAACCAGAGAAAAGTCCACACTCAACAACAAAGACCCAGCACAGCCAAAAATTAAACAAACAGATAGACTATTAAAAGAAAAATGCAAAAAGACAAACAAACATAAAAGAATAAATTAAACTTACTGAGAATCAGTGGATAAAATGTAGTACATTACCTTTAGAAAATAAGGATATTAGCCGACAGTGGAAAGGTATTATGCTTGTATTGAAGCACATGTTAAAAACTTTACATTATTTTCAAAACTATATGTTGAAATCTTAGTTTTGAAAATACCATCACATACATCATCTTATCCAAACCTTACATTCTATGAGATATAAGCAAGTAATCCTATTCTTGTTTCACAAACTAAAAAGTTCAAGTCTGAAAGAGATGGTTAGTTTTTAAAAAGGAAACCTGGAACTACAACTTTAGACCTTGAAACTCACTCTAGAGTTCTGACCATTGCAATATAATCTCTCCAGGCAAAAGACACTAATTAAAAAGCTTATAATAAATTTAAAAATTTAAAAATCTCATAAAAAGTCCCAAACCAACCTCACATTATAGTAAATTCAAAAGTTTACTATTCAAAGTATGATCCTTGGGCCATCAACATAACCTGAGAATTTCTTTAAAAATGCACAGTCATAAACCTACCCAGAACTACTGAATTAGAATCTACATTTTACCACAATCTCCAAGTGATCTACATGAACAATAAAATTTAACAAGGATTGAGAACAGTTTGAAAGAACTTTTCACAATGATAAAAATGTTTTATATATCCACTGTCTATGTGGCTATCATATTGGACAGATCAAGGACATTTCAAACTAGAATTCTGCCTAAATATAATTTCTTACCCACTAAATAAAATAAGCCTGTTACCGTAACATGTACTCTTTTCACTGAATTCTGTCAGCAATACATACAGACCAAAACCACCTTTTTTTAAAACATGATTTAAAATGTATAGCTTCCTAGAGACATTTGGAGTAAGACCTACATTATTATAGAGTAAGTCATACATTATTACTGGCTGCATTGTATAATTACATTTATAAAAGACTCATTTAATAATCTTTCAGTAATTTTAATATGGGCTTTCAAAGAAGAAATGTTCCATTATCTTTAAATTCTGCTTATATAAAATGCTGAGATCTCTGAATAAGCCAGGTAAGTGAAATATTATTATAAAAACTACCTACTACAAGGATAAAGTTAGATTCCCTATTAAATTATAAGAACGAGGTGGAATTTCCTGTTTTAGAAGATGGGACATTTGAATGAATGAATAACAATAAACAATCAATAAACAATTCAAGACATTAAGTGATTTTGAAGTATTTCAGAACAAAATTTGTGGCAGGTTGCTTGGTTTCCTATTGTTATTATCACTTGGAAATAGAATAACCTTTGACAGAAGAAGATTTCACTAGCTACCCCTAAAACCTACTCCACATCAAAGTGAAGTGAAAGTCAAAGTCACTCAGTCATGTCCCATTCTTTGCCACCCCATGGACTATGGAATTCTCCAGGCCAGAATATTGGAGTGTTTAGTCTTTCCCTTCTCCAGTGGATCTTCCCAAACCAGGAATCGAACAGGGATCTCCTACATAGCAGGCAACTGAGGTATCAGGGAAGCTCTAAAATCCACTCCACATAATAATTTGTAATCCAACATTGGACTTTCAATTCCGCCCACAGAAAGGAATCATTTATCATACATGGTGTGGAATAAGGTATAATCTACCAGAAGGAGGAAAAAAGGAAGCTACTGCCCATATATCCTTCCCCAATGAACTCTAAAAGGAAATGTTAACACTCCCAACTATAGGAAGATATTACGATTAGGAAGATCTCATTCTTACCAAATGAAGGAAGAAATGAGAAAGAGGATATGAACTCTGCCTGGGACTAAGGCCATGATGATGAGATGCAGCATAAAATAAGCAAAGCCAGTCTGACCTTGAGTTTCCAAAGGATTAATAAAGGTTAATAAAGGTCAGGGATACGCCATCAAGCCTATCCCAACAAACAGTAAGAGACTGAGAATGAAAGGTAGCCAAGGATGGAATTTAGCATCAGGATCTTTAAGTTTGTTTTTCTTATCTGTTTATCCATCAAACCTGAAGGTAAGTAAAAATTTTGTATTATACTTTTCTATAAACTATGAAGGACATTCCACAGTATGGTATTTATGCAAGGACTCTCAAAAATCTAAGAAAATAGCTTTCACAAATATCAAAGGTGTACTGTATAACACTATACAGTATTTGCAGTATAAGTAAAGCCCGGTGGATGTTTTATATTTCAATGTGATCTTTGCCAGGATCAGGACATCCAACTCCCTAGAAGAACAGTTCCTTCTCATGAAAAGAAAAAAAGTTTTTAAGAGGTTTTAATACACAAAAGAGAAATTCAAACCCCTCAAGATTTTAATAAAAATAACCTAACAGGTTAAGAGTTTAATGTGGATAGGAGACACAGCCTAAAGAACTGGGCAGAGAGTTTAAAAAACAAAACAGAAAAACTATATCCTCCATCACATATGTTCTAGCTGATTCACAATTTTCATCATAACTTTTTTCTGGTCGTGCTGCACAGCTTGCAAGATCTTAGTCTCCTGACAGGGATTGAATCTGAGCCCTCAGCAGTGAAAGCACAGAATCCTAACCACTGGACCACCAGGGAATTTCCCATCATAAATCATAACTTTAAATAGTTTCTCCAATACTAAGAAGTTATTTCATTCTTTTAAAAGTATCTAATAAAATGTAAATACCATAAACATATGATACTAATCCCACCTCCCCAAAAAATACCCCCCCACATAAACAACTCATTAACTGTGAAAATGTACATATTTTTTTATTTAATCATGTAATTACATTCCACCTAATTATATAATACTATATTACTTGAAAATAAAGACAAAAATACTCTTCCAAAATGTTTCCAAATCAGCCCTTTGACAATTCACAATTATTCTTGATAAAACCCAACACTAGACAGACTAGACATCAAAAAATCTTTCTGAACATATTTTAGTAGAAATCCTACTGCTCAGAATAAGTGATTAATTATGAATTGTTCAGACAAGAAAACTCTCTCACTGTCAAACCACATGGTTAACATTTATTAAAACTTATGTGTTCACTAAGTTGCTTCAGTCGTGTTGGACTCTGCGACCCTATGGACTGTAGTCTGACAGGCTCCTCTGTTCATGGGGATTCTCCAGGCAAGAATACTGGAGTGGGTAGCTATGCTCTCCTCCAAGAGATCTCCCCAACCCAGGAACTAAAACCAACTCTCTTACATCTACTGCACTGGCAGGCAGGTTCTTTACCACAAGCGCCACCTAGGAATCCCAATAAAATGTATACGTCATTCACAAACCTGTTAAGTTTCCCAGCTTGAGGAAACATATATAACCTGTGTGTACAATTCAGGTTGTGCTTTTAAAATCCTTTTAAAACCCTCTGGCCTGGGATTTCCCTTTTGGTCCAGCAGTTAGGATACCAAGCTTCCACTGGATGGGGCATGGGTTCAATCCCTAATCAGAGAACTAATATCCTCCATGCCACACACACAGCCAAATAAATAAATATTTTTTAAATAAAAAATAATTTTTAAAAAACCCTCTGGTCCTTAAAACTCCAAATACAATACGAGCACAACTCCTGAGAAGCTGGCCTTTCTCATCAAGCAAATATTGGTATTAAATGTCAGATTAGATGCCACATGACACATAAACTTTAGTACTTATTAAAATAGCATGCTTAGCAGAAGAGGATTTCCTAAATATGATATAAAAAGCATAAAAGTCTGAAAAGTTCATTCAGTTCATTAAAATCATGAACATTTCTCATCAAAAGACTATGAAGAGATGGTAAGACAAGTTAAAAACTGGGAGAGAATATTTGCAAACCATAAATTAACAAATAATTAGTATACAAAATACATAAAGAACTCTCAAAAATCAATCAGAAAAAAAGATGATTCAAAAATAGGCAGAGAACTTGAACATACATATCACAAAGATACAAATGGCTAATGAACATACAAAAAAGATGCTCAACTTCAGGAAATGCTAATAAAACACAGTAGATACTCTTTCAAACCCAAAAGATTAGAAAAAAAATTAAAAGTCTGACAATATTAAGTGCTGGGAAGGAAGTGAAGCAACCAAAACACACACTGCTGGCTCTTGACTCAGTAAACCACCGATTCACAAATACCATATACCAACTCAGTGAGTCAAACACTGCAAGTGTTTAGTAAGCATTAAGCAACTGACAATGACCAATCCAAAATTCTGAGAACACAAATGGATAACTGCCAAATACAAATTTTGGCCCTTGATGAACCAGGTCTAACCTGACTCAGCAATTACAATTATAAAAACTTTTAGTCCTTTATCCAGTTTACACAGTTTATTTTGTTAAGTACAAAATATTCAGGTATTTATTTCCTCCTAGAACTGCTGACATCTTAAGTGACTTAAACTGTAATGAACTATTTGTCATTCCAGTTACGCTATTTCAATGAGAACAAGCAGTTTAAAATGGCATTACTTTTAAAACTCATGCTTATAGTTTAAATTTACTTCATAAGAATTGGAGTGGGCCTGTGACCATGTAAGAGGGGCAAAATGATGTAACTATTATAGAGTCAGTGAAGTTCAGTGAAGTTGCTCAGTCGTGTCTGACTCTTTGCGATCCCACGAACTGTAGCCTACCAGGCTCCTCCATCCATGGAAATTTTCAGGCAAGAGTACTGGAGTGGATTGGCATTTCCTTCTCCAGGGGATCTTCCCGACTCAGGGATTGAACCCAGGTCTCCCACATTGCAGGCAGACGCTTTACTGTCTGAGCTAACAGAGTAAGGGCACTGAATTCAGAGCAGTACCTTAGTTTGTTACTTAACTTGTCTGATCTGTTTCCTCAATACCTAAAAAGCAAGCCTATCTTTGCCTACCCAAACAAATCGTATGAATAAAAGTGAGATGATGTAAGTGTTTAACGATGCCTAAGCTCATTGATATAGACCCAGTGCTAGCACCTATCCCTTTGTAAATCTGCTGCTAAGTCGCTTCAGTCATGTCTGACTCTGTGTGACCCCGTAGAAGGCAGCCCACCAGGCTCCCCTGTCCCTGGGATTCTCCAGGCAAGAACACTGGAGTGGGTTGCCATTTCCTTCTCCAATGCAGGAAAGTGAAAAGTGAAAGTGAAGTCGCTCAGTCGTGACGGACCCCCAGCGACCCCATGGACTGCAGCCCACCAGGCTCCTCCGTCCATGGGATTTTCCAGGCAAGAGTACTGGAGTGGGGTGCCATCGCATCTAGCTCTCATCTAAAATTTTTAAAATCTGAAATGTTAACTCTCAATTCATAGGAAAATAATATGCTTACATTCAAATTATTTTCAAATACTATAAGACATTGTATGCTAAGAAAAGCAACACCCTGATTACATCTTTCTCTAACTGAAAGGCTCTTTTCCTATAAGAAATTAGATTCTGGAAAAGAGGACAGATTCTAGCTCTCATCTAAAATTTTTAAAATCTGAAATGTTAACTCTCAATTCATAGGAAAATAATATGCTTACATTCAAATTATTTTCAAATACTATAAGACATTGTATGCTAAGAAAAGCAACACCCTGATTACATCTTTCTCTAACTGAAAGGCTCTTTTCCTATAAGAAATTAGATTCTGGAAAAGAGGACAGATTTTCAGTTATCTTCATGACACAGAAGTAAGGATTCTCATGCTATGTGGGAAACTAAATCCAATTGATTTTAAGCTTCAATTCAAGGTTTTCTTGATTCTAAGAAGCTTATTTAATACTTAATGGTGGAGGTGGTTGTTTAGTCACTAAGCTGTGTCCGATCCTTTTGCAACCTCCTGGACTGTAGCTCTTTAGGTCCCTCTGTCCATGGGATTTCCCAGGCAAGAATACTGGAGTGGGTTGCCATTTTCTTCTCCAGGGAAGATACCTGACCCAGGGATCAAACCCGAGCCTCCTGCACTGGCAGGCAGATTCTTGACCAATGGGCCACCAGGGAAGCCCTAATACTTACAGTACTGCATGTTAACTTTTGCATTTCTTGAGAAAGGTTATCTGAAGAAAATTATCTGTAATGATGACCAGATAGTAGCTTGCTTTTGGTTTTGGTTAGTCTGTGGAAAATATTGTTATGCTTAAAATAATCTACATATGGAAAAAAACCTCAAAACATTCAACAATATAATTAAATAACAGGAAAAACATATAATACTGACAACTACACTCTACAGTAATGAAGATACATTTATAATGCTGAAAAAATTCAGAGAAATTTGAATTAAACTTCAGGAATCCTCATTTTAAATACTTTACCATAGTCCAGATATCAAAGAAAAGTAGCACAAGATAAAGTGATATTTGCCAACCTAAGAAATGGGAACTAACAACTACTAATGAGAACTCATCACAGACATAATACAAACATATCAGGATACTGTCTTCTTCAAAAGAAAAAGAAAAGCTTTCAGATATACAAAAAACATGTCATGATGAAAAAAAAAAAGTATGTCATGATGAAATATTGAGTTAAATACTACACAACAGAAAAATTCAGGAAGTTCTTATATTTACATAATTTTCTTCCATAGTCTTCATTTCTAAAAAAACATTGTTTCTTCCAATGAAGCTGTACAGTGATAGAGTCTCACTAGAGAAACATTAATTTTCCCATTTCCATAATTATAATGACTTATTAACACAACACAAAGTAGGCAGTAATAAACATTGAATAAATAAGTAACAGAATGAATAGGATGGATTAGAAACAAAACTTTAATTTATAAAAACCTACTGTAAAAACACCAAACAAATCCTACTTTATAAAGTAGGTTAATGTAAACAAAGGAATTCTTTTAGACCTCGGACATTTTACATTCTTTGCTACAAAATACAGAAACTTTCAGTCTGGGACACTTATAAGAACGAACTGGCTATCACTAAAGACTAAGTGCCCTGTTTTTCTTATCATCAAGTCGGGCAAAATTCTAAAGAGAAAAATCCATCAAATCTACCCAAATTCTAAAACACTAATAATTAGAACTGAGGAAAGAAGCCCTATTAAGTGGAGTTNCCAGTTGTCCCAGAATAATTACTAATAGAGACTACTTTAACTTTTCAAAGTCCTGGTTAGAGTAACTTTACTCTCTCTCTCTCTCTTTTTTTTTTTTAAAAAACAGCTTGATAAATTTAACTTTCTATTTCATATCAGAGTAAAGCTGATTAACAATGTTGATTGTTTCAGGTGGACAGCAAAGGGACTCAGCCATACATACACATGTACCACTCTCCCCCAAACTCCCCTCCCATCCAGGCTGCCACGTAACATTGAGCAGAGTTCCCTGTGCTATGCAGTAGGTTCTTGCTGCTTATCCATTTAAAATATAGCAGTGTGTATATGTCCTTCCCAAACTCCCTAACTATCCCTACCCCCCTTTCTTTCCCTCTGGTAACCATAAGTTCATGGGAATAACCCTCTTCATACATTACTGAAAGCTTAGGAAATCCTAGTATTGAGAGAAAGGTTGAGCATTCTGCCCATCTCCAGGTAACTTATAAAGGCACATTTGTTCTATTTAAAAAATAGTTTTTAATATGAAATATGGTGAATAGCAGCCTCAGGATAACTAACAAGAACAACTGGCATGCACCTATTCATTTCTCAGCTGTCGGGCACCAGGCACATGACTCCAAGCTGAGCACGCTTGATCAACAACACAGTTCACAACAACCTTGGAAGCTTGAATCTGCTTACAGAGGAGTAAACCGGCTTAGAGAAGTTACGTGACTGGGTTAACGAAGAGCTGACAAGAGTGGAGCTTATTCCCTGGATAAAGAAGCTGTGGTACATGTAATCAGTGGAATATCACACACCACTAGTAAGAATGACATAATGCCATTTTCAGCAACACGGATGCACCTAGAGATTGTCCTACTGAGTGAACTCAGTCAGACGGTAAAGGGGGAAATATCATAATGACATCCCCCCATCAAGCTAAAAGAAATGACACAAAGGAGCTTACGAAACAGAAAAAGACTCAGAGACTGAGAGAACGAACTTATGGTCACCGAGNATTTCAAATAAACGACTCTCTTGTTTACCTGGATGTATTAGTTGTATATATGCTGTGCTTATTCCTTCTGTATTCTTGGCTAAACAGGTAAATGGATGCAGGAAAAATTTACTTTCCACTGCCGAAATATTAAGCCGTGCGAGGACTGTACTCCTTCTTCTGTTTAAAGGATTCTCCACTCTGTTCAAAAGAGTAAGTAAAATTGTATAGATGGCATCAGTTATAGAAACATTTACCTGGTTTATCTCTTTGTCTCATAAACTGCAGCAGTAAGCACAGCCTAAAGCACAGGTGTAAGAGCAAGGCTGTAAGCAGCACACTGATCTGATATTTGATAGCTCTGGGACCACTTCCTAGCAGAGAGAAATCAAATCAAAATGACCAGCTTCCAAAAAGAAAAAATGGGGATACAGGCGTTCTGGGCTCCATGGGACACAGAGAATATATGAAATAAGAGTAGACAGAGACAGGTGGGCAAGGTTCCCAGGTGATGCTAAGGGTTGGGAGTCTCTCCCTGGAGAAGTGACAGGGAAGCCATCAGAGGCTTGAGCAGGCGCGTGCTCTAATTCTTGGTTACATTTCATGAGTCTTCTCTAAACTACTTTAAAAATGAAATGACATGAAGTGAAATTCAGGACGATTGCATCATTGGAATGTTGCACTTTTTAACTGAATTTAAGAGAAAGCCTTCCAAGTGGTCTGGAATTGGTACCATAATAACATATAGTTGTACAAGATCTTATGAATCCTACTTAGCTTAGCAAAACTCAAGGGTCAATCAAAGACCCACTTGGAGAAGGAAATGGCAAACCACTCCAGTATTCTTGCCTGGAAAATCCCATGAACAGAGGAGCCTGGTGGGGTACAGTCCACAGGGTCACAGCAACTAAGCACAGTGACCACTCATCCTTGGTACTAACCCTTGCTTTGTTATTTAGCCACTCAATCATGTCCAGCTCTTTACAACCCCATGGACTGTAGCCCCCTGGGCTCCCTGTCCATGGGATTTCCCTGGCAAGAACACTGGAGTGAGTTGCTACTTCCTCCTCCAGCGAATCTTCTCAACCCAAGGACTGAACCTGCATCTTCTGCACTGTAGACGGATTCTTTACAAGTGAGCCACCGGAGAAGCCAACCCTTGCTACCCTTGGAATTTAATACCACAGTTTGTCTAGGGCACAAGTGACTCCTGGCATACTTACGTGATAAAGTCTTCCTCTAGCACAGGAGTATATGTACTAATCATTGACCCATTCCACTTCCAGTAGACATAGTTACTTAGCCGGCCAGTAACATTGCAGATCAATTGAAGCCAGGATCCTGCAAAGCAATGTATTTTTAAATCATAACATTAATGGACTCTGGTCTATCTAGATTAACAAATGACTGTTGAATAAAAATTTTAAAGTATAAGAAAGGAAAAGAAATTGCTCTTACATCTACCACTGAGAGATGACCACAATTAGTAACTTCATGTATCTTATTCCTTACCTTTCTGTGCACTGTGCAGCTTTTAAAATGGGGCATTATCATCTACTCTACTGAGAATTTTGGCTCACATGATCAGCCTTCCAAAACAGGCTATTTCAATGCAGTTTAGTATGCCATCATAGAGACATATTATGACAAGCTCCTTTCCTATTCAGTTCAGTTCAGTCGCTCAGTCATGTCCGACTCTTTGCGACCCCATGAATCGCAGCATGCCAGGCCTCCCTGTCTAGCACCAACTCCTAGAGTTCACTCAGACTCACGTCCATAGAGTCAGTGATACCATCCAGCCATCTCATCCTCTGTCGTCTCCTTCTCCTCCTGCCCCCAATCCCTCCCAGCATCAGAGTCTTTTCCAATGAGTCAACTCTTCGCATGAGGTGGCCAAAGTACTGGAGTTTCAGCTTTAGCATCATTCCTTCCAAAGAACACCCAGAACTGACCTCCTTCAGAATGGATTGGTAGGATCTCCTTGCAGTCCAAGGGACTCTCAAGAGTCTTCTCCAACACCACAGTTCAAAAGCATCAATTCTTCGGCACTCAGCTTTCTTCACA
>SJYX01008766.1:164037-225833 GCA_006410675.1 Oreotragus oreotragus | reverse complement strand
GAAGACTCTTGAGAGTCCCTTGGACTGCAAGGAGATCCAACCAGTCCATCCTAAAGGATATCAGCCCTGTGTGTTCTTTGGAAGGACTCATGCTAAAGCTAAAACTCCAGTACTTTGGCCACCTCATGCAAAGAGTTGACTCACTGGGAAAGACTCTGATGCCTGGAGGGATTGGGGGCAGAAGGAAAAGGGGACAACAGAGGATGAGATGGTTGGATGGCCTCACCAACTCGATGGATGTGAGTTTGGGTGAACTCTGGGGGTTGGTGATGTACAGGGAGGCCTGGCATGCTGTGATTCATGGGGTCGCAAAGAGTCGGACACGACTGAATGACTGTACTGAACTGAACTGAATTGAACTGAAGATAATAAGGAAAGAAATGTATAACACATCTTTGATGAGGGTAGTGACAGCTAGTATTTAAACCACAATATAGTTGGAGGAGAGGCCAAAATTAGAGAAGATAAACTAAAGCCAGAAGTAAAGAGGGGACGTCTATTGCTGAAAAGCTCAGAAATAAGCTGCAATATATATTGCTCATAGGTAAACAACACATGGTTATCAGAGTTCTCAAAGAAAGAAGACCAGTAGATTGTTATATATATACAAATATGCATATGAATATTATATATATAAACATATTATTATTCTGCTCACAAATATATGAATAAACAGTTTTTTAAATAGGAAATTGGCTCATTCATTTATGGAGGAAAACAAGTCTTAAGATGCGCTGGGTCAGTTAGAAAGCTAGCGACTCAAAAAGACACTGGTTTTGCTTCAGTCTAAGTCTAAAGACCTGTGAACTAGGAGAGGTGAGGGTGTAACTCCCTCCCAAAGGCCAGCAGGCTGCAATCCCAAACATATGTTTATGTTTGTGTAGAAAGGCAGTCACACAAGAAGAATTCTTACAGGGGGTAAGGATAGTCTTCTTGTTCTGCTCAGGCCTCCCACTGATTGAATGAGGCCCATCCACATATGAGGCAATTTTAATCACTCTAATGATTTAAAAGTTAACCTCACCCAAAAATATCCACAGAAACACCCCAAATAATGTTTGACCAAATAGCTTGGCACCTCATGGCTGAGTCAAGTTGACACATACAGTTGACAGATATATTGACGTATAAAACTGAAGTCACTTGCCAAAAACAGGAGGCACAGCATACATAGATCTGTAACAACATCATTCCATTTGTTCCAAAAAACAGAAAAGGAAGAGCTAACTGACAAATAAGACAGACAAACCAAATTTGTAGGAAGGAGTCTGACCCTGGGCAAGTGGGACTGTAAGGCAGAGAGGCAGGAAGGTAGGAAGAAAGGGAGGGAGGGAAACAGGGAGGGGAACTTGAAGGGAGATGGGGAGGCAAAGGGAAAGGGAATTTCCAGACCTGGAATGAGCCCTGGTGCCTTTCGCACAGAGGCCTCCAGCAAGACCTGGACCTAGAAAAATGCACTTGTTTCTCAGATGAAAAATTTAAAATGACTCAGAAGAGAATTCATTCTCATGATACTATATCAGGAAGGGGGTGAGGAACAAACAAAATAGGGGAGATGAGAAGCATTCTTCAGATAATATTGCTACAGGGCATTTGAGAATGACAATAAAACATTTTGCCACAAGTTTTAAAACATAATGAAATCGTGCTTATATTAAGCAAGAATACAAAACAAAGATGACAGAGCTCTGGAGAGAGACAACAAGACAGTCATAAGCCATTAACTAATAAGCCATTAGCCAATTTAACTAAGAAAAAAGGGATAGGCGAAAGCACAAATATAGAAAATAAGTGGAAAATAATCATAGGTTAAAAAGAAAACTTTTAAATTTTACTTTATTTTACTTTACAGTACTGTATTGGTTTTGCCATACATCAACATGAATCATGTAAAGTAAAATAAAGTAAAATTAGACATGAGTCTGAGTGAACTCCAGGAGCTGGTGATGGACAGGGAGGCCTGGCGTGCTGCAATTCATGGGCTCGCAGAGTTGGACACGACTGAGCGAATGAATTGAACTGAACAGGATAGCCATACTTAACTGTCCCTCCTCTTGGTTACTAATAGATAGTTTGATAGTTTTAAAGTCATATTAAAATCAAAATAGAATTTTACCATTTGAAATTGATTATGAGTCATCAGCTAATGGCTTAATATTATAAAAGGAGAGAAAAATTATAAAGAAATATACTTTGCAGTAACCTTTGGAAGCTCTTAAAAGATTTAAAATAATTGAAAAAAAGCTAAATTAAATCTTATTTTTTTCTCAACAATTTAGACACATACACGCACACATACAAAGCAAATGTTTAGTCACAGCAAAATCATGAAAAAGACATTTTATTGTAAGCATCACACAAATCTTATAAAAATAAGCATCATTAGGAGTTCCCTGGTGGTCTAGTAGCTAAGACTTGTGCTTCCAGTGCAGGGGGCCCAGGTTCAATCCCTGGTCAGGGAACTAGATCCCATGTGCTGTTCACATGTGGCAACTAAAGATCCAGCATGCCACAACTGAGACCCAGCACAGTCAAATAAATAATAATAATAATAATAAAATGAGCATCATTTAAAAACAGCTTATTTCACTACACATGGAAATTACATAGAAAAAAAAAATGACATCTCCTTCTTGAATCACACCATGGTGTCATTTCCATACACTAATGATGACTGAGGCATTTAATAGTCTTTTAAGAAAAATACTATTATACACAACTCTGAAGACTTAGATGCACATTACAACATTACATCATAAACAAGCAGGGTTGTTTTTTTTTTTTAAGCACTTCAGATTAAATTGCAAAGAACTAATCACAGAATTTATTTCGAAAAGATAAGTCCTTTTTTTGCAACGTGATCTAAATATCTAAATTAGAAATAATAACATCTAAGTTCTTGCCACTTTAGTCTCCTGACTTAAGGTGCATTAGGAAAATTATACCCATCTTATGCCAGTAGTGCCATCAGACTGAGTCCTGAATGAATAACAAAGTTCACTATTTACTGATCAACACTCATAAAATGAAGCAATAATAAAGGTTATTTTTAGCTTGGAACCTACTACTGGTAATTAGTAAGGTGTCTGTCACTTAATGATTTCTAGAACTGATGTGAAAATTAAATAAGATACATACAGCATGTAGCACAGTACTTGGACTACTATAAAAAGCTCAATAAACAGTGGCAGTATTAGTACACATAAATAATTTTTATGTAGCCATATCTTATGTAACATTTTTTGGTTTAAACCTAAAAAAGGTGGTGGTAAGGAGACAAAAACTGAGTATCTTCCTCATGTTCTCCTTTAATTTCTGAAGAAAATAATCAATGCATTTTATTTATTTATTCTTGGCTTAATTTATCCATTTTATTTTTTTCATTTTATATATATGTATTTTATTGAAGTACAGTTGACTTACAATGTTTCAGGTACACAGCAAGGTGATTCAGTTATACATATACACATATATTATTTTTCAGATTATTTTCCATTATAGGCTATTACAAGATATTAACTATAGCTCCCTGTGCTATACAGTAAATCTTTGTTGCATATCTATTTTTTTAAATTAGAAATCTAGCATTCTATTCATACTAAGTCAAACAAGTTGAGTCAAATGTCATACATTTTTTAGTTAGGCAATATTACTTCTATATATGTATACAAAAACTTTTCTACTACGCTTGATAAGGGCTTGAGAAAGAATATCACAAAAAAGAGAAGATGGAGAAATTGGAAAACATAAACTAAGTGAAACGGGGGCACTGAACATGAAATAGAAAAAAATGAAACAAACTAGATGAAAGTAACAGATCGTAAGTCCAGTTGTTTTTAAACACAGCTGCTCATTGGAAACATATCTGGAGCTCTGGGGGAAAAAAAGCAGATTTGGGCATTTGATTTTTCAAAACATTCCAAGATAATCTGATACACATTTGGATTTTAAAAAGTGATTACAGGTTTTTCTATTAAGTGGTAGTTTTGGTGATATAGAATTCTATTATTTTTCTGTTGAAACAATCATGATACAATGGTATTAAGTGAGTAATAGTTGCATAATCACAATAGTAAAAGATGTTTATCAGTTTTCACAATCAATAGCCAGACAAAAAATAAAAGATAATTACAACTGCAAGCCATAATGGGAATATGATTAATCTAATAATATAAAATAATTACATACAATCTGGGGGGTTAAGTAGAGTGACGTGGTAAGTGGAAGTGCATACATGGACATGTTTTCATCTGCTCAGCCAATCTATGCCTTGTGGTTGGTGCATTTAATCCATTTACATTTATGGTAATTATCAATATGTATGATCGCTGGACTGTGAAGAAAGCTGAGCACCGAAGAACTGATGCTTTTGAACTGTGGTGTTGGAAGACTCCTGAGAGTCTCCTGGACTGCTGCTGCTGCTGCTGCTGCTAAGTCACTTCAGTCGTGTCCGACTCTGTGCAACCCCATAGACGGCAGCCCACCAGGCTCCCCCGTCCCTGGGATTCTCCAGGCAAGAACACTGGAGTGGGTTGCCATTTCCTTCTCCAGTGCATGAAAGTGAAGAGTGAAAGGGAAGTCGCTCAGTCGTGTCTGACCCTTACTTAGCATGGACTGCAGCCTACCAGGCTCCTCCATCCATGTGATTTTCCAGGCAAGAGTACTGGAGTGGGGTGCCATTGCCTTCTCTGCTGTTTCCCCTAGTCCTGTGAAATTATAATCCAATCCCACTGGCCTTCAAGGCCAGATTCCCTAGGGATTCTCAGCCCCTCTGTGGGATCCCCAGGCTGGGAAGCCTGATGTGGGGTTTAGAACCTTTACAATAGTGGGAGAACTTCTTTGCCACTACTGGTCTCCAGTTTTCGGGTCCCCCACCTGGCAGGTATGGAAGCTTGACTTCACTGTTATTGTGCCCCTCCCACCACCTTGCTGTGGCTTCTTTGTCTTTGGATGTGCAGCATCTTTTTAGGGTGGGTCCTAGCATCCTCCTGTGAATGGCTGTTGAACATGCAATTCTGGTGTTCTCGCAGGAGACTGGTGAACATCCTCTTAATTTGTTCTAGAGCTAAAAGGCTCTGAATCTTACTGGTAAGCTTTACAGTGATTTAATTAACAATTCTGAACAATAATTGGGTGTAGGATTTCAAGTTGAGCTGAAAATTATAACCTTTCTAAAATGAAATATAAACCCCATATCTTTGTATCTGCTAAAGCTGTGTATTCTTTTAGCTTGATAAACTTTATGTGCTTCCAGAACTTGAGATGTTACTTTGATAAAATTTTATAGAGACCACTATACTTCCTATAACTTTGCCTCCAAAATGATTATTTTAAATGAATATATTTTATTTTATTTTATTTTTTTTTGTATTTATTTTTTTACACGAACTCCCAAACATGAACCCCCCTCCCACCTCCCACTAAATGAATATATTTTAAAAATTGGATATGTAAGCAGTGATCTTTTAAAATAAAAACATTTCTCAACTATGACTGAAGATTTAACAGAGATGATGAGAAACTTTAAGTTCAGATGAAAGACCGAGTGAAATGTTTACATTTTTAAGTAGTAAAGAAACCAAAGTTCTACAAGTGAAAGGTAAAAAGAGATAAAATAAAAGTCTATGACAGTGAATGGGAGTACATTTTCCACATGCCCAAATCGAATTCTACTATATAGTGTTTATCACAGTAGTATCTAAAAGAACCTCTAAAAAAAAATTTTTATCTAAGTAACTCTCTAGATCAATGTATTGTCTTTATGGAATTCTCTCCTACAGGTTTTTTTTGGAAGAAAGGGGATAGAGGAAGTGGGAAAATGAGACTTCTGTTGGCTGAAATACATCAAGACAGAATAACCTGATGAACAGAATAACTTGATTAAAAATTAAGCTTCATTATTTGACACATGTTGATTGTATTAATCTGGCTCATAACAAACTCTCCATCATATAACTAAGAAAGGTATTATATAATTCCACTGCATTAACATTTACCACTCCTATAAATACCACATATAATGAATAATGCTGTCATGAACAGGTAGATGGCATCTATAGCTTAGAAATCTTAGAGATATTTTTCTAAAACAGTTCTCATTTGAATATATTTTACCAATAAAATAATAGCTTACAAATATTATTAATCCTTATTTTATAATTCATACAAGGATGATTAAGATATTATTTCATAGCTATAGATAAGAAAGAATATTAGTTATGGGAAGGAAACTTGAAGAAAGTCACCAGTAAGTGAAAGAGAAATAATGAGAATCCATATTTTCAAATATCAGGTTTATATCCACTGAAAGGTTACTCCACTGGCAGTAACTTCTCCCCAGATTATATGAAAGCAAATATATACAAAAAATTAATCACTTTCAACAAATGAATATGACAGACAATATTCAACTTCGATTACTGGCTTGATTCAGTAATTTCACTTCTAAGAATTGATTCCTACTGAAATATAAAGATAAATAAAAAGGCTGCCAGGTGGCACAGTGGTAAAGAACCTGTCTGCCAATGAAGGAGACACAAGATATGCAGGCTTGATCCCTGAGTCAGAATGTAGGAAATGGCAACCCACTCTAGTATTCTTGCCTGGAAAACTCCATGGACAGAGGAGCCTTGCCGCTACAGTCCACAGGGCTGCAAACAGTGAGACACGACTGAGAATGCACACATGTCATGTCATGTCATGTCATGTCGTCATATATAAATGAAAAGATTCATTATAACATTACTTGAAATTTTGAAAATTTTAAGAAAATCTACATGATTATCACTAGGGAAATTGTTATATTACGGTATATCCACTCTTTGAAATAGCATGCAGTTATTCAAAGAATAAGTAAATATGGGCATGGGAAAAACCCAAGAGTTACTGTTGTTTAAAACACTGAAAGCAAAGGGGGTATAAAATAGGATCAAAGATTTTTAAAAATGAGTAATATTTTTTACTTTTCTTTTACTAAATGTCTTCTCTCAAAAGAAAATTGAAAATGAGCTCAAAAGACATACAGTCGATATAGTATTAATTTCCTTAGAATCCTACATAAACCAAGTTTTGTCTGTCTAGATATGTCTCCCAAGATCAATGCCTTGAAGTCTTTTAGAGTAGAGCCTGTCCATTCTTTCATAATCTATGTACTACTGGGAATTTATAGTAGGATAGAGGTTACGGGAAAATAATGAATGCTCCCTACGGCCATGTGCAGTCTCTGCTTTTCCTTCTGTGAGACTTACGCTACCCTGCTCTACCACCTCCTGTTTCTCTTCATGGGCATCATTAAATCATTCAAGAAACACAGTACCTACTATGTGCAATGCAAAGTACCTTCTAGGGTCAGGAATATAAATTCCAGTAGAGAAGACCCACTACTAGGTTGAATTAATGTGTTGATTAAATTAATGTTTGATTAAATTTATGTGCTGTCTGGTAAAACAAGTTAAAGTGCAGAGCACTATAGGAACACATAAGCAGCACCTGTCACACACAAAAAATTCAACAAATGTCTGATGAATAAATGACTACTAATGTCTAAGAACATAACAATTTATCATAGTTTGTATAATGAGGGATATAAATTATCAAGGGAAAGCAAAGAATTATGTAATTCAATTTTGGCAAGGAAAAAACCTTTACAAATGAAACAGAGAATAACATTTTACCAGTCACATAGAGAGACAAAGCTTATTAAAGAGGAATTCAAACATAGTTCAAACAAAACTAACTCCTTCCTTGTTACTCTTACCTGACTGTGTCATAGATAATGACTCATCTGACCAACTATAACAATGTTGATGGGACTTGACGGGCAGACGACCGTGTCCTCCAGTCCTATGACTTCCTTTGCTAGACTCTTGCTTTGACACAGACATGCAGCTCTTGGGAGGTGACTGTTTAAACAGAAATCAAGTAAGAACTGTTCTGTGATACAATTATTAAATTCTATTTAAAATTTAAGATACTAACAAGTTAAAGATAATATTTACAAAGAGTTTTAAATAACTTCATGAAATAAAAAGTGAAAAAAAGTTTGCAAATTACACAAAAGATTTCAACTTTTTAAAGTATATGGAAAAAGTTCCTTAAAAGCATGCTTTTAAAGATGTTTATGATAAACCATGAGTGGCTACTGAATCAGTGATATTTATCCCTTTATTTAACTTTAAAAATACTAAATATGGGTGTATAGATATTTCTTTGACATAGTGATTTTACTTTCTTCTGAAACATATCCACAAGTGAATTTGCTGGATCATTGGTAGATCTTCATCAATAGATGAATGAATAAAGAAAATGTGACATCCACCCCCCCCCCAACACAAATACTATTCAGTCATTAAAAAAAAAAAGGAAATCCTGTCATTTGAGACAGAAGAAAGTCAAAGAGAGAAAGACAAATATTCTATGATTTCACTTATATGTGGAGTCCAAAAAAACTCCAACTCATAGAAAAAGAGATTAGATTTGTGGTCACCAGAGGTGGGGAGTAGTGGTAAGGGAACTGGCTGAAGCTGGTCAAAAGGTATCAGTTTCCAGTTATAAGATATATAAATACTGGGTATATAACGTACAACATGATGACTCTATTTTACACTGCTGCATGGTATACTTGAAAGTTGCTAGAAGAGTAGATCCTAAAAGTTCTCACCACGAGGAAAAAAATGTTTGTGTAACTATACAAGATGATGGATGTTCACTAAACTTACTGTAGTGATCATTTCACAATATGTGTATGTCAAGTCATCATGCTGTACACTTTAAATTCAGTGCTAAATGTCAATTATATGTTAATAAAACTGAAAACTTAATACGAGATAGGTACTATCTTTATGGAAGAAAAGAAGATAAGAAAGGGGGTAGGGAAGAAAATAAGAGCATATGAAGACTGCCCACACTAGATTATTTATTACAAAGGGAGTAATTTCTACCCTGGTATCAAGAGGAAGTGAATAAGCCTGATGTGGTTCCTAACTGTTACAGCATCGCTTTCTATCCCTGCGATGGTGGGCAAGTTACTTAGTCTGCTAAGCTTCAGAGTGGGGCTTAAAACATTATCTAAAGAACTGCTGTGAGGATAATCTACATAAGGCATTCAGCACACTACCTGGCACTTGATAAACACCCAATAAAGATTACTTTTTATTATAAAATGACTTTAAGACACACTAGCTTTGACTTTCTTATATGGTCCATTTTGAACTTAGGTGGATTCTTTTTTCAAACACAAAGTGGCTTTTAACAATGTTTTTGTTCACTTATAGTATTTAATATTATTATGCTAATCCTTCATACACATTATAAAATTAAGCTTAGAAAAAGCTAAATTTCTAGCTTAAGTTTTTACTAGGCAGTTTTTTTTTTTTACTAAAGTATAGAATTAAGGGCATTGTGAAAAACCTCTTTATTCTGAAGTGACTACTATTCTAATTTAGAATCCATATCCATTTCAGATCTGCCTTAAAGAGATGAAACCACTACTTTGATGAAGATATAGAGTAGTTATTAACTAAATTGGTGGCTCAGAGGTTAAAGTGTCTGCCTGCAATACGGGAGACCCAGGTTCGATCCGAGTCGGGAAGATCCCCTGGAGAAGGAAATGGCAACCCATTATAGAAAAGGCATACTGGTATGGTTTAAGGTCTTATTGTTTATATTATGTGACAAATCGCAGACTTTAATAAGAACTTGCCCCACACATTATCTTTATTAAAGACTTTAGAAGTTCCTATCTCTGTTTATTAAAAACTTCATAGCATATAATTTTATAAATGCCTCTAAAGCTAAAATTCATATATTTATAAATGTTTAGGAGTCAATGAAAAGCTTTATTTCTACTCAAATGTCATGTACTGTACGTTACAGGTATGGGTGATAGTCAATGCTTCCTTAATAGCAAGAATATAACAGTTAATAATATACCTTTCAGATAGGTTTTTTGTAAAGAACCTTTAAGATATAAACATATATTTACTTACATGTTTACTAGGCGAGGTAGAAGATTCCAGTTCTTGTGAAAAAACCATGTCTTCAGTAAGTATACTATGATCTGGACTCCCAGGATGCTCCTGAACTATGGACTCAGATGGTATATACTCAACGGCAGGGCTGCCCAATTCTTCTGGAATAGAGCTTTCACTGTGTAGATGAGAGTAGGAAGGTATTGGAGATTCTGTTTCACTCACTATTTCTAGAAGAGAAGGTGGAAACAAGAAAAAGTACACAATCACGGTCAAGGGAAATGTTCATCTGTTAAACTTTACATTTGTTTTTAGCATGATTTCACTAGTTGCACTTTGATATATCTTTTAATCCCATCACTTAATGAATCACATTTACTATAACATTCTTAAGTCTAAGAATTTTGGCTGATGCAAACTGAGAGACATTATTTGTAACATATAGTCAGCAATGATAATGATAGACAACCTAAGTGTCTATAAAGATGCAATTACAACTCATATATTTGTTTAGGAAAATGCAAACATATGGAAATCAGTCCAATCACTTTGGAAAGCAATTTGGGAGTATTTGGTAAAGATGAAAAAACACTTTATGATCTAGAGATTCTACTTCTAGGTATATGTCCTAGAGAAATCTTGTATACATGCAGCAGGAGACATATACATGGTTATCAGCAGTATTGTTATAATAGTAAAAAACTAAGTAAAATGAAAGCAATTGCAGCCATGAAATTAAAAGATGCTTACTGCTTGGAAGGAAAATTATGACCAACCTAGATAGCATATTCAAAAGCAGAGACATTACTTTGTCAACAAAGGTCCGTCTAGTCAAGGCTATGGTTTTTCCAGTGGTCATGTATGGATGTGAGAGTTGGACTATAAAGAAAACTGAGCGTCAAAGAACTGATGCTTTTGAACTGTGGTGTTGGAGAAGACTCTTGAGAGTCCCTTGGACTGCAAGGAAATCCAACCAGTCCATCCTAAAGGAGATCAGTCCTCGGTGTTCATTGGAAGGACTGATGTTGAGGCTGAAACTCCAATACTTTGGCCACCTTATGTGAAGAGCTCACTCATCGGAAAAGACCCTGGTGCTGGGAAAGACAGGGCAGGAGAAGGGGAAGATAGCGGATGAGAATGGTTGGATGGCATCATTGACTCGATGGACATGGGTTTAGGTGGACTCTGGGAGCTGGTGATGGACAGGGAAGCCTGGCGTGCTGCAGTTCATGAGGCCGCAAAGAGTCAGACACGACTGAGCGACTGAACTGGAGTAAAATGAATAAATTGTGGTATATTTATAAACTGAAATGTTACACAGTAATACAAATGAATGAACTGTATGCATCAATGGAGATACACTATGAATTTTACTCAGCACTTTTGGAACTTGTAGCACTGTCTTGCCTCTGAAATTTCCTGTCCACTGTGGCCTTGGCTCTAAGAAAACAAATACTTTTGACAGTAAACAGAAAATTCTTGACATTATACTTGTATAATCTTAAGAATGCACACTGCTTTCATTCTGTCACCATGGATATAATGCCCCACAAGGATTAAGTTATACTTTGGCTCAATATTGATAAAATTAGATATCAGTTACTAATATTATCACCATGTGCTTAGTCGTGTCAGACTTCTTGTGATCCCTTGGACTGTAGCCTGTCAGGCTCTTCTGTCCATGGGATTTCCCAGGCAAGAATACTGAAATGTGTTGCCATTTCCTTCTTCAGGGGATCTTCCTGACCTGGGGATTGAACCCGTATCTCCTACTGGCAGTCAAATCCTTTACCACTGAGCCACCTGGGAAGCCCAACAGAAGAAATACCTATACCCCAAAGAATGTTTTACTTTAATAAACATTTACAAAATCACATTTAATAAACTGCCTGTATATACCATATTTTGTTTATTTATTTGCTGACAGAAACTTGGATTTTTCATCTTTTGGCTATTGTGAATAATGCTGCTATAAACATGGGTGTACAAATAGCTCTTTGAAAACTTGGTTTCAATTCATTTTGGTATATATGTATAAAAACCCAGAAGTGGAATACAGTAATTCTATTTTTAATTTTTTGAGGCACTGATATACTATTTCCATAATAGTTACAACTATTTTACATTCCCATCAGCATTGCACACAGGTTCCAATTTCTCCAAATGCTTGTCAACTTTTTTTTTTTGAGAATAGCTTTCCTAATAGATATGAGTGTATATTTCACTGTATTGCTGACTTTTGAAGAGTTATATTTCAATAGGAGTCTAAGAAATATGGACTATAGCAGAAAAACACCAAAACTTTGTAAAATGTTTAATCTGTAGGTGTTGCCCAATATGGTAGCCATCAGTCTCATGTTGCCACTTAAATAGCAATTAAGTTCAATTTCTCAGTTCTACCAGCTAAATTTCAAGTGCTCAGTAGCCATTAAAAAAATCAGGCTTTGGAAAAAACTCCCAAGAGCTCTTCTCTGAATATTTTATAATGTTTTATGAAAGAAAGATACACTCCTTCATGATGGGTATCTGTCAGATTTCTTGGACGCCAAGCTTACTTTTAATCCCTCATTGATTACCTGATGATTTCCTGCCACATGAGTTCCTTGTCACCCAAGACAGAACCCAGAAAAGCCAACTGGCAGCTTCCCTGCTGGGCACTGGAATTGGGCATTGAAACTAGGTGTCCCAGCAGAAGACCTCATAAGAGAAGTGAATAACCTGAAAAAGAAGGCTCCATGTGGACTCTACTACAGGTGGCTTTTGGTAGTGACAGTGGATTTTTCAGAGGCTGCAAGGTGGTGCAGAAGTGGCATGAATGGGGAATGACAAAAACAGTAGTTTTCTTTAGTGCTCTGGTGAGTAGCTGGTAGAGCAGTCTTCTCATCAAGCCAGCTCTCTGCTGTGGTTTTAGAACTTCCTCTAGAAGCTCAGTAGAGCTGGCTCTCCAGTCAACTCAAAATTTTATTAACCATGTGGTCTTCAGAAAGTTACTTTTCTGCTTGGTCTTAGGAAACTTCAGTTATTCCAACAATGTGCCCTAATGGGTACACACAATTCTTTTTCTTAATTTTTCTTTTACTTACGTCATTTAGCTCATTAACTACACTACTCCTAAGCAATATTTGGTGAGATTGAAACTGTCTTTATCACATTTACCCAGTAACACTTTCCATGATCATATAGGTCAACAGTTCCTGACAGATGGAGGTTTGAATAACAACAACTAGTCTTGATTTGCCCTCCAGACATAGTTGGAAATGTTTTCTACTTCTATTACAGCCAATGATGAAACCTGAGAAATTGTATCTGTTTACTAGGTCCTCTTAAATTTCCTTTCAAGATGGACAAGTCTAGCAGAATTTGAGGCTACAGAATGAGGATGTGGAAACTGACACAGAAGTAAACCTTTACTGAAGAAATTAAATTAAAATTGTTAAGGATAAAAAGGAACACTACAGATGAACTGCATTTACCGCATCATTAGTTTTATGTATCACTTGGTATGTATAGCTAAACAATATACCATTTAGTTTTGTTTGCTTTTAATTTTCTATAAAAGAAATCAAACTGCTTACAGTCTGTGATTTGAGATTCTTATATGTTGACTTGTATACTGTAATTTTTTCATCTTTACTGAGCATGACATAACATGTAAATATATGACAATTTATTAATCCATTTTCCTATTTAATGTGGGAGGTTTCCCTTTTGTCCTCTGCCATTTCAAATACTGCTGTTATGAACAATGTCACATATATCTTCTAGTATAGATAAATACTTATAGATATCTATATATATATCTCTATAATATCAGTATTTATAGATAGCTTTATTTATATCCATTTATTATCTACGTAAAAGTTCTCTACAGCAGTGGTTTTAAGATTTTTTTTACCTTTATCATAGTATTTATCCTTACTATGTATGACATAATGATATTTTCTATTCTATTTCAATTTTAAACAATGCTGACTATAATCCTCTAATGGGACAAACCAGAACTTGAAAAACAATGCTATAAGACAGCAGTTCCCAAACACTTTGGTCTCAGGACCACTTTATACTCTGTAAGTACTGAAGACCCCCTCAAAACTTTAGTTTATGTAGTTATAGACACAGTTGTATCTATCAGTATTTACCATAACAGAAATTAAAATCCATAAAATTTTTAATTAAAAAATAAGAGTAATAAACGTTTATGTGTTAACATAAATTACATTTTCTAAAATTCAACACAATACTTTTTTTGAAAAAATGAAGTTTAGTTGAAAGGAGAGAAACTTTTATTAACACAGTAAAATAAAATCTTTAATGGCTGGCTTAACAGAAGACAGGTGGATTCTGATATTTACTTCTGTATGCAATCTGTGGTTATATGTTGATTTGGCTGAAGCGTATGCAGAAAATCTGGCTTCAAACAAATGATACATAATAAGAAAAAGGAAGAGTATTTTAACAGTATTTACAGGTAATTGGATATCCTTTTTTAATGCCACACCAAAGGTGGACAATTAGTTTCTTAAATGTTAGCTGTAATGTGAAATCTTACACCATTATCAGTGAACTTTTCATAATCTGTTACATCAAAATCCATAGTCTGATCTTTCACCTTAATAGGATCTTTTACCCATACATGATTTTCTTTTTTTTTTTTTTTTCATACATGATTTTCTAATCCTCACTAGTCATTTGGAAAATATTGGTTCACTGAGTTATTAGGAAGATCTTTTCAAATATTCGCACATTTTATCACACAATATGAAAAGATGACTTTGACTGATATCATCACTCATACTGGAAAAGTCTGGAAAGCAGTCAAGCTCACAACAGGGAAAACAGCATTGCTAAAAGCCCTAATCTTCACTTGAAAGTTTTAATTTTATTATCAACAATAAACACTATCAGTTGTTCTTCTTGAAAAGTCAGAGCTGCTTCATTTATTTCTGAAAATTGCTTATAAATACTCAAGACTGAATAACCACAGTTTGTTGGTCATTTAAATAAACATGGTACAGCATGAAAAAAAATGGCTAGTTTAGCTTGCAAATCAAATAATTAGCTTTTCTTCAAGATAAACGTCATGCTCTGGCAAACACAAGTGCTTTATGAATATTTTCTATTTGGTCACACAGAATATTAAAAATATATGTACGCAAAGTTGAGATTCAATAATTAATATTTAAATTAATTATACAAATGTTTAAAATTACATAAAATGTAAGAATGGCATGTTTCTACTGTGAGTACAGGGTTGTGAACAGTACGACAACCACTATGTGATTTGGCTCTACTGCCTTGATTCATATTAACACATCAGCAATTTTACCCACCATTATTTTTATACTATCAGTGTGATGCTGACACAGTAAAAAAGGCAAACAACATGTCAGTATTATTCAGACCTTCTGAAAGGATCTCAGAGACCAAGGACCATACTTTAGGATTTATACTTGGCAATGGAATTGCTGAATTACAGGGCATACGTTCCTGGTTCTATTATTTTTATTATTTTATTGATGATTTTTAATGCCTCATCTTTCAACCTGTTTTTCAAAGTAGGTTTAACAATTAACACTTACATCAGCAGTTCTTTGTTCCACCTACAAACCAACAGGTTTGATGGGTGTTTTCAATGGGGTGAATGATGGCTCCCCCCAAAATATGTCAATGTCTCAATCCCCAAAACCTGTGAATACAATCTTATTTGGAAAAAAGGTCTGTAGATGTAATGAAATTAAGGATTTCATGATGAATCATCTGGGATTATCTGGGTAGGCCTTAAATTCAATGACAAGTTTCCTTATGAGTCAGAAGAGGAGAAAGACAGACACAGAGAAGACTATTTGAGACTGAGTTAAAAGCAGACACAAGGCATGCCTGTAGCATACCACCAGAAGCTGGAAGACCAAAGAAAGAACTGTGTCCTGGACCCTTCAGAGGGAGCACACAGTACTGCCAACACCCTGATTTTGTACTTCTGGCCTCCAGAAGTGAGCGAACAACAAAAAACCCCCACCAAATTTTTGGTAGTTTGTTAGGGCAGCCCTAGGAAATGAACATCGGCATGCAATGGTATTTAAGATTTTATGCTCTGATTACTAATGAAGTTGAACATCTTTTCATATGTTTACTGACTATTTATAGAGTATATTTGTGAACCATTTGCTCTTTTGTCTATTTTTTAAATGTGGTTGTCACTTATTATTGATTCACAGGAGTTGTCTATATATTTTTGATACTATTCCTTTGTCTGTTGTATGTGCTGCAAATACGTTATTTTACTTTATGGTGTATTAATAAATAATTTATTAAAATCAAATTTATATATCTTTCCTTTTATGATTTTTGTCTTATATAATGTGAAAGAAATCTTTCCAGCCCCTTGATGTCATAAAGATATCCTTTTATATTGTCTTCTAAAAGTTTTACAGCTTAAATTTCACATTTACACTCTTTTCCCCCACTAGAGACAGATCTTTTCATATTGTCACGTAGGGACCCAACTTTATTTTCACTTCTCACTAAATTTATTGGAGAGTCACTCCTTTCTTCACTAGTCTCCTGAGTTATCTGTGTCAGAAGTCAACTTTCATATACTCACAGGTCTTTTTCTGGGCTATTTGTTTAACAGTCTATTTGTCTATCTCTGATAACAAAAATCGGAAGCCTAGCAAGATTTCTTTGCAAAGTTTGACAGCCCCCTTTAAAATTTATATGAAAAAGCAAAGGACTGAAACACAATGCAAGAACTTAGCAGTTTCAAGACTTTTAGATGGAGCTGTCAAACCTTGCAAAGAAATCTTGCTAGACTTCTGCTTTAAACTGTCTTGAATCTATCATTAAATTCATAGAGAATTAACATCTTTATGATACTAAATCTGTCATGAATATGGAAAAGTTCTATTTATTTTGGTCTTCTCTAATGTTTCCTAAGAAAATTCTAAATTTTTCTCCATAAAGATCTTGTATACTTTTTAAAATTTATAAATGGTATCTCTTTTAAAAATTAGATTTTTCTAACAGATTTATGCTTATCTATAGACATGCAATTGAGTTTTATTTATGGATTGTATATCCAGCAACTTTCTATCCCTCTTTAATTCTAAGAATACATGTAAATGCTGGATTTTCTATGTGCATAGCCCTCTCATCTGCAATAATGAGAGTTTTGCTTCTTCCTTTCATTCTACAGATGAAAATAAGCAACTCTGATCTCCAGACTCAAAGGGAAAACTTTCTAAGTTTTATCATTAAAATATGAAGTCTGTTGCAGGTTTGGTTTTTTGTTTTTGTTGATAACCTATATTGGGTAAAGAAAGTTTCCTTGTACTGCTAATTTGATTTGAGATTTGTTTTATTACAAATGTTTTGGATTTTATTAAGTGTTTTTTTCTGAATCTTTGAGATATACGTACTTTTTCTCCTTTAATCTTTTACCACATTATCAATTTTAGTATGTGTTAAACCCTATTTGGTCCTAGAATAACCTATTTCCATTTCATGGAATTTACCCATTTGTTCTAAGTTTTCAAGTATATTAGCATAAAAGTATTTACCATATTCTCTTACCTTTCCAATTCTGAAGCATATACGTGTGTATCACCTTCTTTACCCTTAATCATTCATATTTTTTAAGATAATGAGGTAAATCTTTCATTTATGTCAGGCTTTAGAACGTAGTCTGGACAGTTAGTATTTATTACCTTTCTGTTCGGCTCTCTGGTCCTCCGGCTCTTTCTTAGGAGTTTTAGGTTTTATCAATTCTTTGTCCCAGGCAGCCAAAGCTTGTTTTTCCATTTGACGAATTTCTGCTTCCTCTGCATCTAAACGTCGCTTCCACTCTAACAGTTCTTCCGCGTGTTGTCGCCGCTGCATTAGTTTTTGCTCTCGTTTTGTCAGAAACCTATGGTCGCACCGTGAAGAACAGTGAGAAAACAAATCTATAGGCAGAAATCACTTAAAGAGGCTTATTACTCATTATATTATCAACAAACTGTGTAACAACAGGACATTCGTAATATTCCTCTGAAAACAGTTTTTGAGAGAACAGAAGCTTTGTAAGTGATCTTATTCAGGAAATGAGAGAATTTATGTTCTACTTGTAGTTAACTGTTTGGAAGATTAGCAAAGGAAAAACAGCGGTAAATTCAGAAAAAAATTTTTTCAGAATATTCAGCCAACCATGACTGATAGTACTTATACATTCATTCTTCATAGGTGATTCTTTTTTCATATTCTGAAGGCTCAGACCAAAAAACACACAAAACTCAAAACAACAAAGACCAAAACAACAACAACAAAAACCCCCCAAATCCCAAGCAAGCAAGCAAACAAAAAACATATTCTTGTCCCTTTTGACCTTTATTTCAAATTCAGTCTGGTTTTGCTTCAGGTATAGTGAAGCATTACCTGGGAGATACCATGTCAAGTGATAATCTATACCTGTTTTTCGTGGAAAGAAACAATGAGCACCACAGTCAGATGCCTTACGTATAAAACATAACTATTTATTTACTTGAGTAAAAAATAAGGATGCACCAAATCCTCAAACTTCTCAATTTAACCCAATCTCTGAAATTAGATAGCCTAACAGATCTTGGCTCCAAAGGGTTAGAGAATAGCATTGATTTAGGAAAAGTTATTTGAGAAGTTAAAAAGCTTCTATTAAGCTCTCCTCAAATGTAGATGCCATAGCTAAATAAAAGGTGGGCTGCTCATATTGCAAGTGTTAGATCTGTAGTGGCAGCTAATCAACACAAAGGCATTCACATATCCAACACACACTTAATAAAAAGCACAAGAACTGTCACTCTACTTTTTGAACAATCAGCATGTCAACTAATTGTGGGAACAAAAAGGTAAAATCTATAGGACATTTGACAAGAGGCCCCTAGGCTGTTAGAAAAAAGAAAGAAAGAAAAAAAAAAAAAGCAATAAAAACAAGCAAAAAAGAACAGAGCATGCTCTATCAAAGAGTGCACTGAAAAAGGTGCAGTTACCTGACCAACTGGTTGTAGATATACAGCTGGAATTTGGGATGGAGGTTGGGAAAACAGACACTGAGAGAGGCCCAGTGATGAGGCGTAAAGACAGAGAAGAAGTAGTGAACAGGAGAGCAGTGTCTACAAAATAAGGAGGGAGATTTTAAAACCAAGAGATCAAGACACAGAGAGTGAGAAAGGGAGAGCGCAAGAGCCGAGCACAGACTTCACATATGCTTCCTGAACAACATTGTAAGCCACTTGGTTACAGCAAGTGTTACACTTTGTGTGACATATAAAGCATTTGCTTTTATAGATCTTACCCATGATTTCTGAATATACATGCCTTTCTTCTCCTATGTTGCTTAACCATCATCTATACTTTCAGGTAAATTTATTTGTGAGTAAAGTAATGAGGAGTGTGAAGCTAAGTAAGTTTTTTTCTCATAAGCTTTAACATAGAGTACAACAATTATGGCCATGAACCTAGCATATCAGCAATTCTATACATATATGTAATCTTAAACAAATAATTTTTCTATCTGTGTCTTACCATATATTTTAAACTTGAATTTAAATTTAAAAAGCACTACATTTGCCTTACTTAACTCACTGTCATAATCTCGCTTGAAAATAGTTTAGAAAATTAATTTATAATACAGATATCTTGTTCATATCTACAACATAAAACTTACTGCTAACTGGACCTAGTGGAGCTATCTTGCTTTATATTTAACAAAGGCCCATTTAAACAATAATACTGGAATACCCATTCTATAAAATATTAGGATACATAATTAAGAATAAACTAAGTAGGAATTCCCTGGGAATCCAGTGATTAGGACTCAGTGCTTTCATTGCTTCACTGCAATGGCCCAGGTTCGATCCCTGGTCGGTGAAGTAACATCCTGCAAGCCACATGGTGTGGCTCCCCCAGCCCAAAAAAGAGAGAATAAACTAAGCTAGTTCCAGTAAATACTACCAGTAGTGTAAAAGAAAAAAAAAAAAAAAATCATGCTGTGGACAGTTCAATCATAAGGTTAAAAGTAGTAAGAAATTCCATACGTTAAACTTTTAAAAGTAGGAAAAAAGCACTAGTTTCTCTTTTTAAAAAAATTTTAAATAGATCATTGTATATATGAAAGGATACATAAGTCTAGTAATAGGTTTAAAAAGGTTAATTCTCTTTGACAGAGCATGCTCCTGCTCACATGCACACAGTAACTTATAGATCAAGGCCAACACTTACTGCCTTGGAAGAGCAAGGAATAATATATCAGTAAGTCAGAGATGTGAGAAAATCTAGGTATGAATCCAGTCACTCATTTGGAATTTAAAAAGTATGTAGAATCTTGACTACATGTATATCTTTAGATAACTACATGTATAGATGATTTCAAGTCTGTTTCCCCACATACAACTTAATATTCACTTTCTCTCTCTCTCCCTCCTTCTCCCTATTGTTTCTGGATTGCCTTGATTTTCTGCACTGAAGTGCAAGGAAAAACAATTTTACCAACTTTCAATAAGACACTGCACTCTTCCTTGCTCCTCTTTATGAATGTATAATAAGCTTATTTTGATGCCAATTATCAAAATATTATGCAAAAACAAAATGTACTTCAAAAAAGATTCAAAAATTCTATTCATAACATTCAAATATCACCCACCCTCTTAAGTATATAACAGCTAAATGCATGCATGACCTAGCAGAAAAAGTAGAATATTGGAACATGTGAAATAAACTGTAAAAAAAAAAAAAAANCAGCCAAAGCTTGTTTTTCCATTTGACGAATTTCTGCTTCCTCTGCATCTAAACGTCGCTTCCACTCTAACAGTTCTTCCGCGTGTTGTCGCCGCTGCATTAGTTTTTGCTCTCGTTTTGTCAGAAACCTATGGTCGCACCGTGAAGAACAGTGAGAAAACAAATCTATAGGCAGAAATCACTTAAAGAGGCTTATTACTCATTATATTATCAACAAACTGTGTAACAACAGGACATTCGTAATATTCCTCTGAAAACAGTTTTTGAGAGAACAGAAGCTTTGTAAGTGATCTTATTCAGGAAATGAGAGAATTTATGTTCTACTTGTAGTTAACTGTTTGGAAGATTAGCAAAGGAAAAACAGCGGTAAATTCAGAAAAAAATTTTTTCAGAATATTCAGCCAACCATGACTGATAGTACTTATACATTCATTCTTCATAGGTGATTCTTTTTTCATATTCTGAAGGCTCAGACCAAAAAACACACAAAACTCAAAACAACAAAGACCAAAACAACAACAACAAAAACCCCCCAAATCCCAAGCAAGCAAGCAAACAAAAAACATATTCTTGTCCCTTTTGACCTTTATTTCAAATTCAGTCTGGTTTTGCTTCAGGTATAGTGAAGCATTACCTGGGAGATACCATGTCAAGTGATAATCTATACCTGTTTTTCGTGGAAAGAAACAATGAGCACCACAGTCAGATGCCTTACGTATAAAACATAACTATTTATTTACTTGAGTAAAAAATAAGGATGCACCAAATCCTCAAACTTCTCAATTTAACCCAATCTCTGAAATTAGATAGCCTAACAGATCTTGGCTCCAAAGGGTTAGAGAATAGCATTGATTTAGGAAAAGTTATTTGAGAAGTTAAAAAGCTTCTATTAAGCTCTCCTCAAATGTAGATGCCATAGCTAAATAAAAGGTGGGCTGCTCATATTGCAAGTGTTAGATCTGTAGTGGCAGCTAATCAACACAAAGGCATTCACATATCCAACACACACTTAATAAAAAGCACAAGAACTGTCACTCTACTTTTTGAACAATCAGCATGTCAACTAATTGTGGGAACAAAAAGGTAAAATCTATAGGACATTTGACAAGAGGCCCCTAGGCTGTTAGAAAAAAGAAAGAAAGAAAAAAAAAAAAAGCAATAAAAACAAGCAAAAAAGAACAGAGCATGCTCTATCAAAGAGTGCACTGAAAAAGGTGCAGTTACCTGACCAACTGGTTGTAGATATACAGCTGGAATTTGGGATGGAGGTTGGGAAAACAGACACTGAGAGAGGCCCAGTGATGAGGCGTAAAGACAGAGAAGAAGTAGTGAACAGGAGAGCAGTGTCTACAAAATAAGGAGGGAGATTTTAAAACCAAGAGATCAAGACACAGAGAGTGAGAAAGGGAGAGCGCAAGAGCCGAGCACAGACTTCACATATGCTTCCTGAACAACATTGTAAGCCACTTGGTTACAGCAAGTGTTACACTTTGTGTGACATATAAAGCATTTGCTTTTATAGATCTTACCCATGATTTCTGAATATACATGCCTTTCTTCTCCTATGTTGCTTAACCATCATCTATACTTTCAGGTAAATTTATTTGTGAGTAAAGTAATGAGGAGTGTGAAGCTAAGTAAGTTTTTTTCTCATAAGCTTTAACATAGAGTACAACAATTATGGCCATGAACCTAGCATATCAGCAATTCTATACATATATGTAATCTTAAACAAATAATTTTTCTATCTGTGTCTTACCATATATTTTAAACTTGAATTTAAATTTAAAAAGCACTACATTTGCCTTACTTAACTCACTGTCATAATCTCGCTTGAAAATAGTTTAGAAAATTAATTTATAATACAGATATCTTGTTCATATCTACAACATAAAACTTACTGCTAACTGGACCTAGTGGAGCTATCTTGCTTTATATTTAACAAAGGCCCATTTAAACAATAATACTGGAATACCCATTCTATAAAATATTAGGATACATAATTAAGAATAAACTAAGTAGGAATTCCCTGGGAATCCAGTGATTAGGACTCAGTGCTTTCATTGCTTCACTGCAATGGCCCAGGTTCGATCCCTGGTCGGTGAAGTAACATCCTGCAAGCCACATGGTGTGGCTCCCCCAGCCCAAAAAAGAGAGAATAAACTAAGCTAGTTCCAGTAAATACTACCAGTAGTGTAAAAGAAAAAAAAAAAAAATCATGCTGTGGACAGTTCAATCATAAGGTTAAAAGTAGTAAGAAATTCCATACGTTAAACTTTTAAAAGTAGGAAAAAAGCACTAGTTTCTCTTTTTAAAAAAATTTTAAATAGATCATTGTATATATGAAAGGATACATAAGTCTAGTAATAGGTTTAAAAAGGTTAATTCTCTTTGACAGAGCATGCTCCTGCTCACATGCACACAGTAACTTATAGATCAAGGCCAACACTTACTGCCTTGGAAGAGCAAGGAATAATATATCAGTAAGTCAGAGATGTGAGAAAATCTAGGTATGAATCCAGTCACTCATTTGGAATTTAAAAAGTATGTAGAATCTTGACTACATGTATATCTTTAGATAACTACATGTATAGATGATTTCAAGTCTGTTTCCCCACATACAACTTAATATTCACTTTCTCTCTCTCTCCCTCCTTCTCCCTATTGTTTCTGGATTGCCTTGATTTTCTGCACTGAAGTGCAAGGAAAAACAATTTTACCAACTTTCAATAAGACACTGCACTCTTCCTTGCTCCTCTTTATGAATGTATAATAAGCTTATTTTGATGCCAATTATCAAAATATTATGCAAAAACAAAATGTACTTCAAAAAAGATTCAAAAATTCTATTCATAACATTCAAATATCACCCACCCTCTTAAGTATATAACAGCTAAATGCATGCATGACCTAGCAGAAAAAGTAGAATATTGGAACATGTGAAATAAACTGTAAAAAAAAAAAAAAAAATTAAATGTTTTTGTTCAATTCAATATAGAGAATAATAACTTTCTCTCTTAGAACAAATACTAACCATTTACTTCTCATTTACAAAGATTAAAGCATATTCAAAAGCTCTAGGGTAGAAATGAACAACAAAAGAAATGCTAAAAATAGAAAGCAGTATAAGAGATAGTTTTAAGAAAAGTTTAAAGCTGGAATTTCTTCCCACAAACATGTTCCTTACTTAATATATATATATTCTAGAATTCAAGAGGGTCCTCCAAAAGTTGATTAAAATTGAGATAAAAGCAGTAATACTTCACACTAGAGTTAAAAATCCTTCAAGATGCTGCACAAGTAAGACAAAATTATGAATGATGGAGACACAAATGCCTACTCATAGAAAATGCTACTGATACACCTTATGGCTGTTGTCAAGGCATTCCTCAACAAGGCCTCTGGTGGTTACAGAACACTGGATGAGAATGAGATATATGACAGATTTAATCTAGTATGGAAATAATGTTCCTATAATGCTTAAGCCTAAGAAATTCAAAAGAAAGTCAAAATGTTAGACTCCAGCCATGCAGCTATTGAACCTTGGTAATCAGCCACTGAGCACTTGCCCAGCTTCAACAAATGCTATTTAGAAGGTCAATTTCTACTAAGACAACTTTAAGTTAAAAAAAAAAAGTTACAAAATTGAAAACAGATATGCTAACTTAATTTTCACTGTAGCTGGCTGAAGTCCACAGGGCAGGGTTCTAGTTCGAGCTCTGCCATTATGCTACCTGTGTGACCTAGGCAAGGCACTCAATCTCTATTGGCCTCAATTTCATCCTGTACAACCAAGAGACTGTAATAGACAACTTCCCTAAAATTCCCTAGTTTCATCATTTTATGATTCTTTCTTCACTTAAGTACCTTCTCACACTTTTTCAAAAATACATACCTCAGCACATTGCTAGACCATGTGATATGAGAACCCTTTTTTCCCACTGAGCTAACAGTGCATTGTATTCCAACAGATTCTAAAACTACGTTACAATTTGAAAGAGCAGAATTATGATCTAAATTTTAAATAAAACTTTCAGTTCTAAAGTCATCTGATTCTGAAAGATATTAAACAACATATAAAACCTAACATCTTAAATTATTTTAATTTTTTTTCTGGATCTAAACAATTCTTTAATTCTATATTGTTACAGGTAAAAATGAAACAGTGCTCTTAATTTTAAAATGAATCAATTCTTTCACTTCTAATGATATTCAAAAAAAGATAATGAGCATATGGATAGTACTGACATAAAAGAAAACACAGTCTATTTTTCCTACAGCAAAATCTATTGAATTGTTTAATAATCTGCATATACTGTACTTAAATAAATGAAATAATACAGGTGCATTATCCTTAATCTAGGAAGTAAAGGAAAAAAACAGCATATTATTAGACTATTAGGATTTATTCATCCACTACACTTAGTCTAGAACTTTCTCTAAGAAAACTGTATATCTAATTTAGGCAATGATATTTAATACATTGCTTAAAATTTTAATTAAAATGTCTTATTTAATGGAATAGTGCAAATCCAAAGTATTTAATTTTGAAAACTCATCAAGAAAATCTCTGTAATATGTACTCTTTTTAGTAAAAATGTCTCTTCTTCTGAGTTTTCTTAGCATTAGACTTTTATACATTTTATTTTACTAAAGGAATCTGATATTTATTCTTTTTTCCACCTCGACAGTAAGCTTTTCAAGAGCAGGGTTTATGTTTGATTCATCTTCATGTCCCTCAGAACCTACTATATTCACACAATTCTCAGTAAATAATTGCTGAGAGAATAAGTATACAATTAATAAAGAACAAGCTACTGTTAACAAATGAAAGAAAAAGTGCACTATGTCCTATTTTAACACTTAATGAGGAAGATAACATCATTCTTTCAGTGTTTCATTTGCTCAGTAAATAATTTTCCTAAAACTGAATTGTCAACTTAACAGGAAGTCAAATGCATGGTTTTTCCCCGAGTATCTGTTTCACAACTTTATACTGTAAATAATTCCCCTCACAGCAGTAAACAAAACTCAGATTTCATTTACCAGTAATTATCAAAAAACTGAGGTCTAGACAGTGTGGCTTTTGCAAACATACTGATATTTTCATTGTAACTAACTTTTTCCATACTTTAAATTTCTTTTGCTTTTCACTATATTGAGAAATGGAAATTATTTCTAAAATGTCAACTTGTTAAATAGGTCAAGAAAAGCCACAGATTAGAAATTTTAACAAAGGTATTATTGTTTCAGGGAAACGTTAATGAAGGAAATCTTTAATTGTAGCCAAGAATAGTTTCAACATTTCAGAAAAAATATTTATCACAGAATCAAAGTTCAAAGAGTTAACAATAAGCAGTAATACATAATGAAAAAGTTCCTCCCAAAGTTATCTTAACTTATTGAGAAGGTTGACTATTTTCTGACAGGTATTTTGTAATAATAAAATAGTAATCTCTTGGAAGACTGCCTTTTCCAATCTACAAAACAAATGGTGCTTAGTAGCAAAGGCTTAAATGATTTTGTCATTAGTTATTTACTGTAGCAAATGACTACAAAATTAACTCATTCTATTTATTGAGCTGACATCCCAACATTGTTGAAAGAGACTGAACTCTAAAGTTTTGGTAATCTGAACAGTATTCAAAAATTAGTTTTCACTTTACAGTAGGGGTTTGAACTCCATAGGTCCACTTACATGTGGATTTTTTTTTTCAATAAAAAAAAAGTACTGTGGTTGGCTGAATCTGAAGATGTACAACTGCAGATACAGAGGAACCACCTATACGGAGAAATCACAAATATTAAAAAGCAGAGACATTACTTTGTTGACAAAGGTGTGTATAGTCAAAGCTATGGTTTTTCTAGTAGTCACGTATGGATGTCAGAGTTGGACCATAAACAAAGCTGAGCACCGAAGAATTGCTGCTTTTAAACTGTGGTGTTGGAGAAGACTCTTGAGAGTCCCTTGGATTGAAAGGAGATCAAACCAGTCAATCCTAAAGGAAATCAGTCTTGAATATTCATTGGAAGGACTGATGCTGAAGCTGAAACTCCAGTACTTTGGCCACTTGATGTAAAGAGCTGACTCACTGGAAAAGACCCTGATGCTGGGAAAGACTGAAGGCAGGAGGAGAAGGGGACAACAGAGGAGGATGAGATGGTTGAATGGCATCACTGACACGATGGACATGAGTCTGAGCAAGCTCTAGGAGGTGGTGACGGACGGGAGGCCTGGCATGCTACAGTCCATGGGGTTACAAAGAGTTGGGACACGACTGACCGACTGAACTGATCATAAAAGTTATAGGTGAATTTTCAACCGTGTAGATAGTTAACATTCCTAATACTTCTGTCCCTCACTGTTCAAGGATCAACTGTACATTGTTCTAGAGATTTTAAAAAATCGCATAACAATAACCTCCCTTTTTAATGCATTGCTAGTTTTGAAAAATACACCTGTTCATCCACAAATTTCAGCATCATCTTCCGAACATTAAAACTAATTTCTTTGCTGTCTTTACCCCATCCCTCCCATAAACACAAAAGTATTGTTTCAAACAATAAATCAAGAAGTCACTGAATGTTTCAAGGCCTATTCTCTTTGACAAATTTCTCAAAAATTTATTGTAGTAGTTGACAAAGGAAGGGAGAGCAATGTTTCAAAAAATTCTAGGTGTTTAATATTTTGGGCTCTGAGAAAATAACAAAACTTAGAACAAAGTCAATATATTCAACTTTTAATTTGTTATTTAGGATTTTTAAAACTTTAACAAAATTGGAAATAAATACCACATAAACTGACTAATCTTACAAGCAAAATAAGTACTTCCTTCCACAGATGTGATTATAATTATTAGAATATTATTCATAGAGACCAGCAATGAAGATTTTACTGGTATAGACAAGCAAGAAATCAATGAAGAAATTTCCTGTGAAGCTATTTTTCCTCCAACACTTATGACCCAAAGGCATTTACGAGGCAGACAGAAAATGTTTAATCAGTTATGAAAATGTATGAGATAGATTATTCTGAATTAAAGATCGCTGAGCAATACAGTATGCCCACACAGGCTACTGGAAAGTCTGTCAGGAAAGGAAGAAAGAATTCCTACTTGAATACGTCTTAACTGGTCTAGTCCATGGAAATCTTAGAAAAGGCATTCTTACAAAATATGTAAATATTCAGTTTTCACTCCCTTATACTTTTTATTTTTAAAATTTATGTTTATTTTTAATCTTATTTTCATAATTTATGTATTTTTAAGTTGTGAAATGCCAATTTTAAGTTACTGAAATGCAATTTCAATTAAGCAATGAAGTGCCAGTGTACAACACTGTACTTACAGTAAGATTTGACTTAGAGCTGCTTGACTGTTCAGAACCTAAATCATAGGCTAATATCACATATAAACACAGAACATCATTAAATTTGGTGATGCATAGGATACTGCCAAAGGATATCAAGGTACAATTTAAGTTCAATCTGTGGCCCAAACTGCTAACATAAAATAGCAATCAACAAATATTTTAAAGGACCTCTCTTCCATATTTAAAGAAGGTAGAAAATAGTCTACAAGCAGCTACTTTATAAGTATATTTAATTAAATGTACATGCAAAAAAGAAAACTGTCAGGTAAATATTGGTCAAAGCTGGCATAAGACTGAGCTATATCCCAGCAGTAGCAGCTTTCTCCAAGAGTCTTTAAAAAATAATCCTTGGAAATATTTTAGAAGAATGGTAGATAGCCAAATCATTCAACATCCTGGGAGAATTTCAGACTTCATGGTTTCAATTGAGCAACTCAGAAACACTCACGAGTTTAAGAGTTCACTCTTCTACTTGAGTAAGCCTGAGAGTTGTCAGAGTCACAGGATAAGATCTCAAGCTATACCACTGAATTGTTTTCCCAAGTTAGTGGACATGTCCTCAGATTTCAGAAAATATAAAAATTTCACACTTACTCATAACTTTTAATAAAAGCAAGGAGAAAACATTATCATGGGCATATCTGCAAATACTACTGTAGTTTTAAAATAAGAAACCTGGCTGTATTTAAAATAGAGAAAACTTATTTTATAAATAAGGTCTATAGTTAATTGACTTCCAGGATGACTTAATCTACTAAAATGCAGCTAAAGCCATAAAATATTATATTGTATCCATCTAGTCTAATGAAGTACATTAAAAATATTATTTGTTGCTACTATTTTCAGTGTAAATGAGATATTTTTAAAAATGAATTACTTTTCATCCATGCGGCTTCTCATTTTCTTCAGTTTCTGCATGATGCTGCTTGTTTCACTGCTGGAGATTGAAATAGGGGAAGGACTGCGGGTCTCCAAGTCAGTTGGAGCAGGACTGGCTGCTTTATTATCCTTTGTATCATCATCACTATGAGACTCCTGCAAACAAAAGGGGTCAAGTGTTATATTGGAATTTAAGATCTCAAACTGATTTAAACACTGTCATCTCAAAATTAATTTATCTTCTAAACAGTATTTGTAAAATAGCTGAAATTAAGGTATTACTTAAAGGACAAAATTATACTGCACAAGTAAAATGTATATATATGTCCTAACACAGTCCCTAGATTTGTTGCTTAGGAGGAACAAAACCGGAATAGCAATGAGCATGCCTAGCACCAGATCTTGATTTCTAAATAAGTATCCTCTTCGGAGAAACAGTTGAAACCACGGTTGAGGCAGGAAAAGTAAAAAATGACTGAAACATCTTGTTTCAGAAAATATGAAAGTGCTCAGACTGACGAGTACATGTCAAAAGGACACAGAAACCTGCTTAGGAGGCTCTGAATGGCCCAACTTAAGAAAAAGTGAGCATCACAATAAATAATGATAGTAATAGATTTTAATGCTGAGTAAAATAGGAATCCGTGAGTCCATGCTGACATAAATAAAAGAAGAAATTTAACTCTGATGAAGAACAGGAATTAATGTAGTCTTAAAGCTCAACATTCAGAAAACGAAGATCATGGCATCCGGTCCCATCACTTCATGGGAAATAGATGGGGAAACAGTGGAAACAGTGTCAGACTTTATTTTTGGGGGCTCCAAAATCACTGCAGATGCTGACTGCAGCCATGAAATTAAAAGACGCTTACTCCTTGGAAGAAACGTTATGACCAACCTGCATAGTATATTCAAAAGCAGAGACATTACTTTGCCAACTAAGGTCCGGCTAGTCAAGGCTATGGTTTTTCCTGTGGTCATGTATGGATGTGAAAGTTGGACTGTGAAGAAAGCTGAGTGCCGAAGAATTGATGCTTTTGAACTGTGGTGTTGGAGAAGACTCTTGAGAGTCCCTTGGACTGCAAGGAGATCCAACCAGTCCATTCTGAAGGAGATCAACCCTGGGATTTCTTTGGAAGGAATGATGCTAAAGCTGAAACTCCAGTACTTTGGCCACCTCATGCGAAGAGTTGACTCACTGGAAAAGACTCTGATGCTGGGAGGGATTGGGGGCAGGAGGAGAAGGGGACGACCGAGGATGAGATGGCTGGATGGCATCACGGACTCGATGGACGTGAGTCTGAGTGAACTCCGGGAGATGGTGATGGACAGGGAGGCCTGGCGTGCTGCGATTCATGGGGTCACAAAGAGTCGGACATGACTGAGCAACTGAACTGAACTGAACAAAATACCATCATGCAAAGTACTTATTAATCACAAAGGGAAAGAGGGTAACTATATAGTGAAAAATGGTAGATGCCACCTTCACTGTATAGTTACCCTCTTTCCCTTTGTGATTGAGTCAACATCAACCCATTCCAGTATTCTTGCCTGGAAAATTCCATGAGCAAAGAAGGCTGGGAGGCTACAGGACATGGGGTCACAAAGAGTTGGAGCGACTGAACACGCATGCACACACATCAGTAATGAGATACATCGAAATCAGGTACCACCAGATCGAATGCAGAGAAGAACTCAGCATCACATCTGTGATATTCCGCCAAAGATGCATAAACTGAATCTAATTATGAGGAAGCTTCAGACAAACCCAACTTGACCATTCTACAAAGTATTTGGCATGTAATCTTCCAAAATGTGAAGGTCATGAGATCAAGGAACCTTTCCAGACTGAAAGAGACTAAAGATATAAGAAAACTAAATACAATATGTGCTTCTGAACTCACCTTTTGAAATAAGGAACACTATTGTGACAACTGGAGAAACTTGAATAGTGTTTGCAGATTAAATGGTAGTAATGTGTCAATATTAATTTGTTAGCAACATAACTCTTGCTCAGAAAATCAGAGCTCTTTTTATGTGTTTGAAACTTTCTATAAATTTGAGATTGCTTCAAACTTTAAAGTGTATTTTAAAAATCAAAGCAGTGAATATTCAAGTTATATTTAACTATATTTCTATACAGTCTGAATCTTTCAACACTACACTGACACTTTACAATATTTCAGAATAAATCCAATTTTGTTTTTGTCTGAATATCTCCTTTAGCCTTGTATCATTATATAAGACATTAGACAACTGAAAGAGGTATCATATAAAGAGCAAAAAAATTAATTCCTCCCATTAATTCTGAAGAATATATTTGGATTGATTAGCAAAAAGCAAAGCTCTTTATCCCAACTGAGTTTATAAATGGAAAACATTTTGAAACTAATATATGACTTATGTGTCCCATTCAAAAGAATAATCCATGGGGAAACTAAAATTAGAACTCTCATGTTATATAAAGGCACATACATACAACTTTATCCTGGTGCATTACCATATCACAGTGTTCGGATGAACACACATCCATCACGTAAAGAGGCAGAGTTAGGTGTTAGCAAGCAACATGAGGCAGAAAACAAACAAGAATTTCATGTAATTTACCAATTTATTCTCCCCTGCAGACTTCAACTTCTCCTGCAGTTTTATGGTGGTCTGTCGGATCCTTTCTATCTCCTCCTGCTGTTTAAGAATCAGTTGTCTTTCCTTCCGAGCTGCCTTATTGGCTTCTTGAAGACGTTTAATTTCTGCCTAAGGTTTAAAGATTTAGGAGAGGGTTTAAAATTTGGAGAAGACAAATTCAAACTAATATTTTAAAAAGAAAATCCAATCATCACATATACAAAACTACATACATAAAGAACTTCAAGATAAAAATAACACTGAAAAATTTTTTAGTAGTGAAGGAGGAAAAATCTCTATCACTGTAAAATAATTTAACATGATTTAATCCTTAATTTAAGTAATCATAACCACAACACAGTGATAATTTCGTATCTCCTTTTAAAACTTAACATACCTTTCACATTTTTCCATAGTGCCTTTCAATCTTTACAGTTATTTGTTTAATAATTGCATATCATGTAAAGTAATATAACCATTATTCTATTGTAAACTCCATCCCAAATAATGCTTTAATGCCTGTAATTGTTTCATACCATGGGCTAGTTCTTTAGGAGAGATTCCAAAAAGTAGGACAAACAAGTCAAAGAGAATGAATCATTCTATGGCCCTTAGTTTTAAAAATTGCTTTCAGAAAAGAATTTTCTCCACATAAAATGCCAACAGAAAACACTTAAGCCAACATTGCATCAAACATTCTCCACACAGGAGAATTTTCTGTTGCTGCTGCTGCTAAGTCGCCTTAGTCGTGTCCAACTCTGTGTGACCCCATAGACGGCAGCCCACCAGGCTCCCCCGTCCCTGGGATTCTCCAGGCAAGAACACTGGAGTGGGTTGCCATTTTCTTTTCCAATGCATGAAAGTGAAAAGTGAAAGTGAAGTCGCTTAGTTGTGTCCGACTCTTAGCGACCCTGTGGACTGTAGCCCACCAGGTTCCTCCGTCCATGGGATTTTCCAGGCAAGAGTAATGGAGTGGGTTGCCACTGCCTTCTCCGTTTCTCTTGCTAACAGTGCACAAAAGCTGACACACTTTACCATTAATAATCATTAAAATTTAACAATTATCCTCTTTTATCATAAATTTCTTATAATCTGTTTTCTCATCAACAAAGCATAATAAAGATATGAATAACTTATTATAATTTCTTTAAATCATGTTTGAGAAATTTTGAAACTACCTGAAAATGCAGGAAAGTGCACAATAAACATCTAATTTCCAAAATTAACACCTGTTAATATTCTGTCATATTTCCTCTTAGTCTTTAATTTTATAAAGAACTAAAATATTACAGATAACACTAGTTTGCAATCCCCTACCCCACTCCCTAAAGGTAACCACTACCATGGTATATACACTTCCATGGTATACAGCTTTTTAAAATTCTTCTACAAATATTTGTAGTTACCTGCAAAAATAAATATAGCTTGGTTTGTATAATGTTTTACAATATTTTATAAATAATATCATACATATTTTCAATCTTGCTTTACTAGATGTTGCTTTTATATATAGTCTCCATGTTGATCTGTCCCCAAATCCTGCATAAAATTACACTGGAGGTATATATATTTCACGGATTTGTTACCCCTATGGTTCGATGAGGTTGCTGTCTACTATTACAAATAATACTAAAATCAACAGCCTTTTACTTTTTTGTCTCCTTGGGCACATGTATAAAATTCCTCTCAAGCACAGTTCTCAAAGTACAGTCCATGGTTGTTAGGGGTTCCTGAGATCCTTTCTGGAGACTCTCAAACTATCCTCGTAATACTAAGACATTATTTGTCTTTTCACTCTCATGTGTACACAATGGCATTGTGTACACTTTTAAGAAAATAATTCTATTTTCTAAAACAAACAAAATTAGTGAAAAGAGTAGTACTCAGATGTTTGCAAATCTTTATTATCTGGCTTGATTTTTTTGTTCTGACTTGAGTTTTGGGATTAAAAAAATTCTTTTTAGATAGAAGTATAGTTGATTTATAATACTGTATTAGTCTCAGTATATAGCAAGTGATTCAGTAACACATATTTTCTTCAGATTATTTTCTATTATAGATTATCATAAGATATTGAATATAGTTCCCTATGCCATATAGTAATTCCATGTTGCTTATCTATTTTATGCATACTAGTTTGTATCTGTTAATCCCATACTCCTAATTTATCCTATCCCACCCTCCACCATGGCTTGATTTAAAAAAAAGAAAAAATACCATGCACTGATTATTTGGAAAATGTTTAGTTCACTCAGGTATGAAGATCTTCCAAATGTTCATATATTTCATTATACAGTACAAAGAAAATCACAATTATTATCACTATGATCTTATAAGAAAAATTCTTTAGTTTTAGGTGGTAGAGAGAAATTTTTACCATTGGCAACAAATACTGTCAATTGTCTTCTTTGAAGTGCAAGCACACTGTTCATTTTTAAGAAAATGACTGTCAAATACCCTATTCTGAATAAACATAGTTTGTCTCTGGATAACTCTTTCAGGTAAGAACAGTATTCCACGAAAAAATGTGGCTAGCTCAGCTTGCAGCTGAAACAACTGTACAAATGCTTTCCCATGAGTTAATCACCTTCCCCAAATATCCAGGAAACGTGCATTGTAGGCTTCCCATTCCTTTCACGCAGAATATGAAAACAAGTACTCAAACGCCAACAAAATAAAAATAATTTTACTAGACTTAATCAAGACATTCTTTAGTGAAATTAGCTTTTTTTCGCTGCAAGGGTATGGCAATGGAAGATACAAAGACTACTAGTAGTTTGGTGCCACTGCCTTGATTTGTGCTAAATAAGGCCTCAGCAGTTTTACCCACCGTTGCTGTTGCACCATTTAGTGCAAATATCAATACATAAAAACAGCAAATTCACATCTCACTGTCCTCATGAAAACAGTTTTGATCTCCTTGTCTCAGGAAAAAGGTCTAAGGGATTCCCAGAGCTCTCCAAATCACCTACTAGCTTAGGCCCGAGTTTCTAAATCAATTAATGTATAATTTCACCCAATCCCAGACTAGCAGAAAGAAAATACTTTTTTAATGGGTTTTAACCCACTCCAGACATTACTTTGCCGACTAAGGTCCGTCTGGTCAAGGCTATGGTTTTTCCAGTAGTCATGTACGGATGTGAGAGTTGAACTGTGAAGAAGGCTGAGTGCCGTAAGAATTGATGCTTTTGAACTGTGGTGTTGGAGAAGACTCTTGAGAGTCCCTTGGACTGCAAGGAGATCCAACCAGTCCATTCTGAAGGAGATCAACCCTGGGATTTCTTTGGAAGGAATGATGCTAAAGCTGAAAACTCCAGTACTTTGGCCACCTCATGTGAAGAGTTGACTCATTGGAAAAGACTCTGATGTTGGGAGGGATTGGGGGCAGGAGGAGAAGGGGACGACCGAGGATGAGATGGCTGGATGGCATCACTGACTCGATGGACATGAGTCTGAGTGAACTCCGGGAGATGGTGATGGACAGGGAGGCCTGGCGTGCTGCAATTCATGGGGTCGCAAAGAGTGGGACACGACTGAGCGACTGAACTGAACTGAACCCACTCCAGTGTTCTTGCTTGGCAAATCCCAAGGACGGTGGAGCCTGGTGGGCTGCTGTCTATGGGGTCGCATAGAGTCGAACACGACTGAAGCGACTTAGCAGGAGCAGAATTTATTAAATATTTACCAGGCAATGTGAAACACATTTTATATATGTTACCTCATTTAATCCTCACAACCACCATATGAAGTATAACCTCACTTCAATAGATGGGGAGACTAAGTCTCAGAGAGTTACTTAAACTTGACCATGATTACACATTTGCAAGTGGCAAAGCTGGAATTCAAGTAATAACAACATTTATTGAGCATTTACCTTTGTGCCAAGGTCTGTTCTAAATTTATTGTATATATTATTCATTTATTCCTCTCAACAACAAAGTATGTTATTGCTATTATGATCAGTTTATAGAAAATGAAACTGAGGCACAGATAAGTAACTTTTCAAGATTATAAAAAAAACTAATAATTGGTGGATCTGGGATTTTAATCTAGGCAATCTGAATTTAGGGCTTCCCTGATGGGTTAGTGGTAAAGAATCTGTCTGTCAATATGGGTCAGTCCTTGGGTCAGGAAGATCCCCTGGAGAAGGAAACGGCAATCCATTCCAATATTTCTACCTGGGAAATCCAGTGGACAGAGGAGTCTGGTGGGCTCCAGTCCAGGGGCTTACAAAGAGTTGGACACGACTCAGTGACTAAACAACGACAGACAGTTTGAATCTAGAGCCTGAATTCTTAACCATGACACTACACTGCCTCTCCGGGATTCAAATCCCAGGGCTTACTAGGTCCACTAAGCCTAAATATTTGTCAATTTGTAATTCATGCAACTTAAAAGTCTATTTAGGGAAACAATGACTAAAAAGTTAAGCCAACTAGACTCACAAATATTATAATTTTTAAAATACACATATCAAAACACAATTGTACAATATTTTACACAGCAAATGAAAGCAGAAGGTTTGACTTAATATGGTATTCTATTAGCAGTGAAGTACAATTCTAATTTAGAAGAAATACAGTAGGCCATTAAGCAACTCTTGCAATTATAGTAGTAGGCATAAAGAGTGGTTAGTATCAACTGAATCTCCTTCAATGAGATAATAAGAAAAAAAGATTAGGCAAAATAATAGATTTCACCATCTAATTTGTTTCCTTTGTTTTTCCTAACATACCTTTTCTTGCTGCAACCTTAAGAGCAAACCACGCTGTTTCTTCCGGAGTGGGGGCATTTTATCATCTTCACCTTTATCTCGTAGATGTCTGCAATCATTCCCATTGAGACAAAATTAGTTTAAATTACTATTCTAATATCAAGAATTCTCAACCCCTTAAAGTTTTTAAACCATTTAACATTTTCAAATGTAGAAAACAGTTGCTTCATCCAGCAATTCCTATCAAAACCAATATTTTATTGGATATGTGATATAAGCAAATCTTAGACTATGTCCTTTAAAGATAGAATAGCTTTAAGAATCTATAACACAATAAAGTAAGCATAAAATAACAATATAAGAGTCAGTTAAGTGATGAGAGAAATGCAAACAGAATTTACATAAGTAGGAGGTCTTGAAAGCAACGTGATTCAACAATGACTGCTATACTTCTAGCCTGAGAAACAGGTTGATCAAATTAAATGAGGAAACAAAAACATCTTTAAAAACAAAGCATTTCATGAAAGGAGAAACTGTGAACAGTCAAAATTATGTTCATTGAAAGAACTTACTTTTTCTGATGCTCTAACCAGGCTAGTTCAGCTTTAGCTTTCTCCTTCAAGGCCTTTTCACGGAGACGCAGGAGTGAAGACTGGTGAGCTGCTCTCATTTCCTCTTCTTTCATATATTGTCGAACCATCTCCATAGTAAATTTAGAAAAGCTGTCTTGCCCTCCTGAGAATGGCATGCTCAGCTCCTGAGTTAGAGAGTTTAAGTCATCTTGATCACTGTCTATACCTTTTGGAACTTAACTTCATTAAAAAGAGGTATGCACTTATAAAAATAAATTACATATATAGAAAGGCTGCCAACCATGTTAAAGAACATTCTTCAAAAAAAAAAAAGGCACATGAGAGAGAAAGTAACACTCAACTGCTAATTTATTCACCCAATAAAATTTTAACAAATAACTAGAGTAAGTCAGGCACTGTCCCAGGGATGTAAAGATGGTAAGAATTTGTCCCTCTTATCCAAAAGGCTTAAAATTTAATAAGAAGAATTATATAAATGCAATTTTTTAAATGGAATAAAGTGTTGTAAGACTGAAGTGAATGAAAAAAGCTCAAGACTTAACTTTGGCTCACATCCTCAAAGGTCTTATGTATTGTTTCGAGGAATATGTTTGTAAGCTACTTTATAAGGAAAGAAAAGCTAAATTCTATACTCGCCGGTCCCCCCCCACCACAAAAAAAAACCAAAATTGGTACCTTAGGAAAAATATTCTGGTAGCTGACAACTGAGTTCAAATACAAAATGATACTTCATACCTTTGAGAGAGCATATCCACAGCTATATATGAAGTATCTCCACGAGTAAACTGAAACACACCTTGGCAGAGGACAGTGTAGTCTTTTCTGGAGAAGTTTCCTCATCAGAGTCATCATGGTGGCCTCTTTTCTTTTCCATGTTAAATCTGCGATGACTCTCAGAAGGTAGTAAAGATCGAAATGATTTTTCTTCTATTTCATCTTCTGTCATGGATTCATCAAATTTCAGGGAATATTCTGTTGCAACAGAAGTTGAATCTAAAAGAATATGGAGCAAGTAGACGTTATCATTACAAAAGTTTCAGTAGATATTCAATTAGTAGCCCCTGTTGCATCTTTATAGGACCATCTAACAAATTAAAGAACTGATCACTAGTTATTAATAGGCATGGAACAATAAGCAAAATTCACTCACTTTACAAACAAGAAACAGAAAAAGCCCTGAAATATCTAAAAATACTAGTACAAGAAATATGGCAAAAGTATAATGTACTTCACATATAAAGAGCTCTTATAAATCAATGAGAAAACCAGTCGATGGGGTCACAGAGTTGGACACAACTGAGAAACTGAACAACAAATACCCCTACAGAAAAATGAAAAATTGGAATGACATGATGCTTCACAAAGGAAATATTAATGGCCAAAATTAAGTTTTTAAAAAAAGATTAACATGACTAGAAGTCAAAGAAATGCAAATGAAAAAATTTTTAGAAATTCCTCAATCTCATGCTTAATTAAAAACATAACAGCTCTTTTAGGTTGGTTCCTGTGCGCCTTTGAGATTCCCCCTCCCCGTCAATCCTTTCTTTCACTTCATATTTTCCCTGTATAGTCCTAGAGTCAGTCATTTCTCCAAAGAGCTCTGGTTTTTTTTATTGGAGAATATTTAGAAACCATAATCTTGGCATGGTTGTCCTTAAAACTACTAGGACATTGTTGCTTCTCCATTCTCTCTCAGTGGACAGAGCTTCTCTCTTCACTCTCAGTGGAGAGAGTGAAGTAATATTAATACCTGCAGGTATACTAACCCATCGGGGAAGGCAATGGCACCCCACCCCAGTACTCTTGCCTGGAAAATCCAATGGACGGAGTAGCCTGGTGGGCTGCAGTCCATAGGGTCGCCACCAGTCGGACAGACTGAGCGACTTCACTTTCACTTTTCTCTTTCATGCATTGGAGAAGGAAATGGCAACCCACTCCAGTATTCTTGCCTGGAGAATCCCAGGGATGGGGGAGCCTGGTGGGCTGCCGTCCATGGGGTCACACAGAGTCGGACACGACTGAAGTGACTTAGCAGCAGCAGCATACTAACCCATCTACACACACACACACACACACACACACACATTCCTGTATCCATCCACCCATCCACACACACACAAGTTCCTGTATCCATCCACCCATCCAGAAACACACACACACACACGTTCCTGTATCCATCCACCCATCCACACACACACACACACATTCCTGTATCCATCCACCCATACACACACACACACACGTTCCTGTATCCATCCACACATACACACACGTTCCTGTATCCATCCACCCATACACACACACACACACACATTCCTGTATCCATCCACCCACCCACTCACACATTCCTGTATCCATCCACACCCCCCCCACACACGTTTCTGTATCCACCCACCCACACACACACACACATTCCTGTATCCATCCACCCATCCACCCCCCCCACACATTCCTGTAGCCATTCACCCAGACACACACACACACACACACACACACACACACGTTCCTGTATCCATCCACCCATACACACACACACACACCTTCCCTTTTTCCATCCACCCATCCAAACATGATCCATACTGATGTTTCTGACTCTAATCCTGTATCACACACACACACACAGAGTTCCTGTATCCATCCACCCATCCAAACATGATCCATACTGATGTTTCTGATTCTAATCCTGTATCATACACACACACACACACACACTCCTGTATCCATCCACCCATCCAAACATGATCCATACTGATGTTTCTGACTCTAATCCTGTATCACACACACACACACACACACGCTCCTATATCCATCCACCCATCCAAACATGATCCATACTGATGTTTCTGACTCTAATCCTGTATCACAGGATTCATTCTAGTCTTCCTTTCTTGTATGTCTATAATCTCTATCTCCAACACTGAGAAATCTATTTCCCACAATTTAACATCCATTTACTTATCTGTTCAACCCCAACAAATATGAAAACAAATTTACCAACTAGAATACAGAGCTTTTATACTATTCCTTTTGTATTTAAGCTTACAATTCCTACTGGAAAATACCACTTTCCAAACTTATCTGGGCCAGCTCCTTTTCCCTCCACCCCCACCCCTTCAGTGTGGTTACACTATTCATTGTACTGCAGTTAGGTTGATTTGTCACAGACTGCATCCTGGGACCTCCCCATTCCAACATCCTGGTTGGTGTGTGTGTGGGGGTCTTTAGTTTGCATACGTTAAAGCTTACTCTTTGCAATGTACCGTTTTAGGGTTTTGACAAATGCACATCAGACAATACATGTTGAACACACAATACTTTATTACGTAACAGCTGTTTCACACTAAAAGTTCTTCTGTGCATCTCTTTGTAGTCTATCACTTTGTCTTCCACTTGACACCTGGGAAATATTCACCTGTTTTCCACCCCTATAGTTTGGCCTTTTCCAGAATGTCATATAAATGGAATCATATGATATACATGATTTGGGGGCTTGCTAACTGCACTCAGTAAAATTCACTTAAAATTGATTCGTGTTGGTCCATGAATAAAATTGTTCCTTGCTGAATAGTATTCTACTGCATAGGTTTAGCAGTTTGTTTACCCATTCCCCTCATGAGACATATTGATTACTTCCAGTTTTTTAGAAATTGTGAAAAACGATGCCATGAACGTTAAACATATAGATTTTTGTGTGGACTTAAGCTTTCAGATCACTAGGTAAATACCTAGGCATATGACTGCTGGGTCATTATAAAATACTGTGAATATGTCATCCAGAGGGACCATGCCATTTTACATTCTCATCAGTGATGAATTCAAGTTTCTGGTGCCCAGGATCCTTGCCACCAATTTGTTGTTATTTTGGATTTCAGTCATTCCGATAGGCAAGTTACACTATCACTGAGATTTTAATTTTCATTTGTATGTTTTCTTCAATGAAATATCTGTTTAAATCTCTGCATATTTTTTAACTGGGTTGCTGATTTTCCTGTTGAGTTTTAAGAGTCTTTTATGTACTCTGGAGATAAGTCTATTATCCAATATGTGTTTTTGTACAAATATTTTTTAACAGTCTGTGACTTTTCATTATCTTAATAATCTCTCTCACAGAGCAGAGTTTAAAAATTTTTAGTAAAGTACATCTTGTCAATTTCTTCCTCCACAGATTGTATTTTTGGTGTTATATTTAAGAAATCATTGCCAAACCAAAGTGACTTAGATTTTTTCTTGTTTTCTTCCTCATATTAGTTTTCCAAAGTTTTAATTTCTTTGGATCTTGGCTGCCCCATCAATTCTAGCCACCTTAATCTTCTATAGGCATGTTCACTGTTGTATAGCTCTAATGTCTCATCCCATAGAATCCCAGAAGTCTGAAAGCTTTCCTTTTTCATCCTGTCTCTTGCCCTTTAATCCAAACCGGTTGTATGTCTGCTCATGTAATCCCATCTATACTCCTGGCTTCAGCTGAACACGCTGAGGTGGCTGATTAAGTCCACGGGCAATTTCTTTATGAAGTAACCATCTACTTGTGCCCTTAGTGTTCTCTCTGGAACCCGCTTTCTTTTTTTTTTTTTACAACATGCACAGGCTGAGAATTTTCCAAATCTTGAAATTCTGGTTCCTTTTTGCTTAATAATTCCTTCAATTTATTTCTTATTTCACATTTTACTATAAGCAGTAAGAAGAAACTAGGCCAGGCCTTCCATGTTTTGTTTAGAAATCTCCTCAGCTAAATAACCAGGGTCATCACTTTTAATTTCCACTTTCCACAAAACATGGTCCACTGGAGAAGAGAATGGCAAACCACTTCAGTATTCTTGTCTTGAGAACCCCATCAACAGTATGAACAGGCAAATACGTGTGACACTGAAAGATGAACTCCTCAGGTCAGTAGGTGCCCAATATGCTACTGGAGAAGAGTGGAGAAATAACTCCAGAAAAAGTGAAGAAATGGAGCCAGAGCAACACCACCGCCCAGCTGTGGACGTGACTAGTGATGGAAGTCGAGTCCGATGCTGTAAAGAGCAATATTGCATAGGAACCTGGAATGTTAGGTCCATGAATCAGGACAAATTGGAAGTGGTCAAACAGGAGATGGCAAGCGTGAACATTGATATTTTAGTTATCACTGAAATAAAATGAACTGGAATAGGTGAATTTAACTCAGATGACCCTTGTATCCACTACTGTGGGCAAGAATCCCCTAGAAGAAATGAAGTAGCTATCATGGTCAACAAGAGAGTCCAAAATGCAATACTTGGATGCAGTCTCAAAAATGACAGAATGATGTCTGTTCATTTCCAAGGCAAACCATCCAATACAAGTAGTAATCCAACTCTATGCCCCAACCAGTAATGCTGAAGAAGCTGAAGCTGAATGGTTCTATGAAGACCTACAAGACCTTCTAGAACGAACACCCAAAACACATGTCATCTTCATTATAGGGGACTGGAATGCAGAAGTAGGAAGTCAAGAGCTACCTGGAGTAACAGGCAAATTTGGCCTTGGAGTACAAAACGAGGCAGGTCAAAGGCTAACAAAGTTTTGCCAAGAGAACGCACTGGTCAAGCAAACACCCTCTTCCAACAGCACAAGACAAAACTCTACACATGAACATCACTAGATGGTCAATACCACAAACAGATTGATTATATTCTTCACAGGCAAAGATGGAGAAGCTCTATACAGTCAGCAAAAACAAGACCACGAGCTGACTGTGGCNAGTTTTGCCAAGAGAACGCACTGGTCAAGCAAACACCCTCTTCCAACAGCACAAGACAAAACTCTACACATGAACATCACTAGATGGTCAATACCACAAACAGATTGATTATATTCTTCACAGGCAAAGATGGAGAAGCTCTATACAGTCAGCAAAAACAAGACCACGAGCTGACTGTGGCTCAGATCATGAACTCCTTATTGCCAAATTCAAACTTAAATTGAAGAAAGTAGGTAAAGCCAATAGACCATTCAGGTATAACCTAAATCAAATCCATTATGATTATACAGTGGAAGTGACAAATGGATTCAAGGGATTAGATCTGATAGAGTGTCTGAAGAACTATGGACAGAGGTTTGTGACATTGTACTAGGAGACAGGGATCAAGACCATCCAAAGAAGAAGAAATGCAAAAATGCAAATGGTTGTCAGATGAGCCCTTACAAATAGCTAAGAAAAGAAGAGAAGCTAAAGACAAAGGAGAAAAGGAAAGATATACCCATTTGAATGCAGAGTTCCAAACAACAGCAAGGAGAGATAAGAAAGCCTTGCTCAGCTATCAATGCAAAGAAATTGAGGAAAACAACAAAAAGGAAAAGACTAGAGATATCTTCAAGAAAATTAGAGATTCCATGGGAACATTTCATGCAAAGATGGGCATAATAAAGGACTGAAATGGTTATGAACCTAACAGAAGCAGAAGATACTAAGAAGAGGTGGCAAGAATACACAATAGAACTATACAAAAAAGATCTTCATGACTCAGATAACTACGATGGTATGATCACTCACCTACAGTTAGACAACCTGGAATGTGAAGTCAAGTGGGCCTTAGGAAGCATCACTATGAACAAAGCTAGTGGAGGTGATGGAGCTATTTCAAAGCCTAAAAGATGATGCTGTGAAAGTGCTGCACTCAACACACCAGCAAATCTGGAAAACTCAGCAGTGGCCACAGGACTGAAAAAGATCAGTTTTCATTCCAATCCCAAAGTAAGCCAATGCCAAACAATGTTCAAACTACCGCACAATTGTACTCGTCTCACACACCAGCAAAGTAATGTTCAAAATTATCCAAGCCAGGCTTCAGCAATACGTGAACCATGAACTTCCAGATGTTCAAGTTGGATTTAGAAAAGGCAGAGGAACCAGAGATCAAATTGCCAGCATCCATTGGATCATCAAAAAACCAACAGAATTTTGGAAAAATATCTGCTTTATTGACTGCCAAAGCCTTTGACTGTGTGGATCACAACAAACTGTGGAAAATCCTTAAAGAGATGGAAATACCAGACCACCTGACCTGCCTCCTGAGAAATCTGTATAGAGGTCAGGAAGCAACAATTAGAACTGGACATGGAACAACACACTGGTTCCAATTCAGGAAAGGAGTACGTCAAGGCTGTATACTGTCACCCTGCTTATTTAACTTATATGCAGAGTGCATCATGAGAAATGCCATGCTGGATGAAGCACAAGCTGGAATCAAGATTGCCAGGAGAAATATCAGTCACCTCAGATATGCAGATGACACCACCCTTGTGGCAGAAAAGTGAAGAGGAACTAAAAAGCCTCTTGATGAAAGTGAAAGAGGAGAGTGAAAAAGTTGGCTTAAAGCTCAACATTCAGAAAATGAAGATCATGGCATCTGGTCCCATCACTTCATGGGAACTAGATGGGGAAACAGTGGAAACAGTGTCAAGACTTTATTTTTGGGGGCTCCAAAATCACTGCAGAGGGTGACTGCAGCCATGAAATTAAAAGACGCTTACTCCTTGGAAGAAAAGCTGTGACCAACCTGGGCAGCATACTGAAAAGCAGAGACATTACTTTACCAACAAAGGTCTGTCTAGTCAATGCTATGGTTCTTTCAGTAGTCATGTATGGATATAAGAGCTGGACAAAAAGAAAGCTAAGCACCGAAGAATTGATGCTTTTGTACTGTGGTGTTGGAGAAGACTCTTGAGAGTCCCTTGGACTGCAAGGAGATCAAAACTGTCAATCCTAAAGGAAATCAGTCCTGAATATTCATTGGAAGGACAGATGCTGAAGCTGAAACTCCAATACTTTGGCCACCTGATGCAAAGAACTGACTCACTGGAAGAGACCCTGATGTTGGGAAATATTGAAGGCAGGAGGAGAAAGGGAAACAGAGGATGAGATGGTTGGATGGCATCACTGACTCGATGGACATGCGTTTGAGTAGGCTCCGGGAGTTGGTGACAGACAGGGAGGCCAGGCGTGCTGCAGTCCATGGGGTCGCAAAGAGTCGGACATGACTGAGTGACTGAACTGAACTTCCACAAACACTAGAACAAGTTCAATTAACTTCTTTGTCACTTTATACCAAAGACTGTCTTTCTTCCAATAACACGTTCCTTGCTGTTGTTTAATCACTAAGTGGTGTCCAATTCTTTTGCGACCCCATGGACTGTAGCCTGCCGGGATCCTCTGTCCATGGGGTTTCACAGGCAAGAATACTGGTATGGGTTGCCATTTCCTTCTCCAAGCGATCTTCCTGACCCAGGAATCGAACCTACGCCTCCGACGTTGGCAGGTGGGTTCTTTACCAGTGAGTCATTAGGGAAGCCCAAGATGTTCCTTATTTCCACCTTTATCAGACTCCATCAGAATCACCATATATATATATATATTCCTATCAATAATATCTGCAGGGCAATGTGAGCCTTTTTTTTTTTTTCCCCACGAACCTCAAAACTGTTCTATCCTTTACTCATTATCCAGTTTCAAAGCCACTTTCACACTTATAAAGTATAGCAGCACCTCACTTCTAGGTACCAACATCTGTATTAATCAGCTAGGGCTGCCATAACTATAGACTACTGTACCCCTATATTAGGCCTTCCCAGTGGTAAAGAACCCACCTGCCAATGCAGGAGACATGCAAAAGACACTGGTTTTGATCCCTGGGTTGGGAAGATCCCCTGGAGGAGGAAATGGCAACCCATTCCAGTATTCTTGCCTGGAGAATCCCATGGACAGAGGAGCCCCTCAGGGTATGGTCCACAGGGTCGCAAAAAGTCGGACACAACTGAAGCAACTTAGCCTGTACTCCTATTTTATACTCACTATGAGATTTACAAAAATATATATATTTAAAGGATGAATAAATTTAAATGTTTTCTTCTTACTTTCTAAAGACTGTCTTGCCCATCCTGCTTTGAACAGAGTTTTAGACTATCACTCAAAAACACTGCTTAATGAAGTTATTTAAGAGCATATCTAAAAATGAAGGCTGTTAATTTGTTGACTTAATGTCTTAAAGGTTCCATTTGTTGCCAAATTTTATTTTCTTTGCTGTATTATTTACTATTCATGATTTGATAGGTGTACACATTTAGTTTATGATCCAGGAGGAGTTAGGTAATGAATTTATTCTAATTAATATATCTGATGGCATCATCATTTATAAGAAATTGTATCCTTACTATATTGTTTAAAATTTAAAGGTCTAATAATGTATTTTCATTCTTATGGTCATGTTACATACCTACAATAGGAGAAAAGTAATTTTTTTCAGTACTGAATATATACTTTCCATTCACATGCACATTCTCCTAGATTTAGTTTTGCCTCCCTTTAGGACCATGACACACAATCATGTAAAATATTAGCAAGGTTACTGGCATGGTGCATTTGAAACAGTTTTACCTGAACACATTTAATATCAAACATGAAACCTGTCTGTAATATCACCATGTTCTAACTATATTAATTAGCTCCGTCACAAATATCTCAAAGGGTTCTAGAAGCCTCCCCACATAAGTAATTACACATATATGTGCAAACAAAGTTACCTTTTTCATCAGGAAGAGATGGTACACTATCACTTCGAAAAGAATCATCAGCAGCGGTCTGAACCTGTTCTTCAATAGAACTCTCCACCTTTTCACCATGATGTTTCTTCTCATTTTCCTTAGAAGATGGAACTGAAGGACTTTCTTGACGGCTGCTACCACTGCTACTCCTGCGTAGGCATATTTTGGAAACAAATGAGAAAAAAAAAAATTAAGGCAACAAAATACGGATATAATTTCAAAGTAACTTATTTGGCCAAGGAAATATGCCTTATGATCAAGATTTGAAACAATGAAAGACATAAAACATAAAAATGCCATTAGACATAAGTCTGAGAAGAAACTATTTTAGAAAAGATGAGTAGCAGAAAAGGTTTCACTTTTAAAAAGTGATGACGGGGAACCACTATTCTCAGGCTCTCATTCTGTTTTTGCCTTTCATTTTAAAATCAATCAGTCTATTGGGAAAGTGGGCTTCTACTTGCTGTTTTCATTTCCTTACTTTTCATCAACTTCATAATTTACTGAAGCCTGCCTCATTTCCCACTGTTCTACTGGAACTGTTCTTGTAAACTCTACCTAAATTCTAACTGTCACATCCAATAGATAATTTCTTTTTCTACATCAGGTGATATGAATCTCTTATCTCCTTCCTTTAAAAGCTTGCTAAGCAAATGTAGTAAAATGTTAACACACTAGAGGAATCTGGAGGAAAGATATTTGGGAAACTTGTATTAGTCTTATAATGCTTTTGTAAGCTTGAAATTATAACAAAATTAAATGATAAAAGGGCCCTTCTTCCTTATATTCCCTGACTCTACTCCCACCTGCTTCTCTCCCTACCTCCCTAGCAAGTTTTCCTATATTTCTTTCACTTCCTTTTAATTTTTCCATCTTTTCTTAAAATGATTGTGCTTCTTAGGGTTTTGGTTTCTTTCTCCTTTATGCTATATACTCTCCTTAGACAATCTTATGCATATCTATAATTTCTACTGCTATCATCTGGAGTAAGCCTCAAGTCTGTATCATTAGCTCTGCCCTTCTCCTTACTTTAAGCCTCGGGTTTCCAAATGCTTAGTGAACTTGTTTTAAAGTTTAGTATTTTCCTTCCTCCCTCTTTGCTTTCTTTATCTATTCACTAAATATAAATCCATAGCCAACCATGAGCCAAGTTTTAAGGTCCCCTGAATAAGCTATTTCCCTCCTGTGACACGCCCTACCTTTCCTCTGTGCTTAATGAATTCAAGACTCAGTTGAAGTAGCATTTCTGCACTGTTTGTAGACCCCTTCTCTACTCTCAAGGAGGGTTTGGTCACTTCTTTTTCTGTGTTTATACTGTGTGTGCAGATTTCTATGATGGTACTTATCAGAATATTACATAATTATTTGTCTGACTTAATAAATGTTTTTGAAAGGATAAATTGTATAATAAAGCTATAAGGTAAAAGAATGTAAGAGACCACAAGCGCTTTGGAATCAGTAGGGTATGTGGTTAATCTCAACTCTTCTACTTAGCAGTTATGTGCCAATCATTCACTCAATAAACATGTAGTAGACTGCCTACCTATGTACTTGGCCTATTGCTAAATAAGTTCTAGGGATACAGGAATGACAGTCTTCATTAGCCTATCAAGAAGTGTTAGTAAGGATGTGGAAAATCTTTATATTCCTGGTGAAAATGTAAAATGGAACAGCTATTTTGGAAAACAGTTTGGCATATCATCAAGATATTAAACAGAGTTACAATTCCTTTCCTAAGCATATACCCAAAAGAAATGAAATATAACCACACAAGAATTTGTACATGAATGAATCAGTACACAGTGGCACCATTCACAAGAGCAAAAAAAAAAAAAATGAAAAAAATCCTAAAGTCCATCAACTGATGGATAAACATGGGACATCCATGTAATAGATTATCTGGCTATATAAAGGAAAAAAGTACTGATACATGATAGATGAACTCTGAAAACATTATGCTAAGTCAAAGAAGCCAGTTCCAAAGAGGCACCTATTGAATGGTGCTATTCATATGAAATATCCAAAACAGACAAAAATCCATAGAAAACAAAAGAGTAGATTAGTTGTTGCCAGAAGCTGGGAAAGAAGGGACATATGAGCTGACTGCTAATGGGTACAGAATTTCATTGCAGGGGTGATGAAAATGAAGTCCTCAAAGAGCTCTAAGTTTAGTCTACAAGTAATAAGTAAAGGAGTAAGAATACAGAAGCTGGTAATGGCTGTAACAGTTACACTTGGACTGCTGTGGTGAACACAGAAGGGATCTCTAAAGCAGATGAGGGGCTAATACTGATTCTTAAAGGGGAAGTAAAACTATAGTAAATAGAATGGAGTAGGGAGGGTCTAGAAAGAAGGGACAGCATGTAATGGCACAGGAGACAAAGAGAGCAAGGCTCTTAGAGAAATGAAGTAGTTAGAACTAGTAAAATATGGTAAGAGGGGAAATGCCAAGTGACAGAGCTAGAGATGGACTAAAGGCTTAATAACAAAGGGACTTTCACGCTATACTAAGTGGCTCTGAGGAAACACTGATGTTTCAAAGAGGTAAATAACCAATCGGCTGCAAATTTTCAAACAATCACTCTGGTTGCCATGTGGTTAATGAATAGAGCAGGGAAAGGTTAAAGGACAGGGAAACCTATTAGGAGACCACTGCAGGAACTCAGGTGATGGCCTATATTAAGTGTCAGTGAAGGTTAAATGAAAGTCACATAGTTCCACACACAGAGTAAGTACTTAATAACTGTTGGTACTTACCCCCCATTAATTTTCATATTTTTCAGTCTCATGATTTAATACTCTAAATTGAGGCTTTAGTATACTTTGATAACATAGGTATCCTATCTCTAGGAATGATGGAAAGTAGCCTCTAAAACTTTTAAATCCAAGGATAGATCCATAACTGAAAATTACAGATGTTACCAAGTATCAGGTATCAATGACAAAGTATTCAATCTTCTTTCATAATGATAAAAATTAGTACATACAGTAATGTCAAAAAATATGGATATCAGCAAAGCAGTGTACTCTCAAGCCAGATACATCATGGTTCAATTTTTTGATGTGCTACTAGCTATGTGATTGTAGGTAAGTTTCTTAACATCTCCATGGTCCTTAGTTCCCTTACCTATAAAATGACAATAATACCTGTCTTGGAAGGTTGTTGTGAAGATTAAATGCAGGAAAAACAATTCTTACAGTACCTGTACAGTAGATTGTCAAGGAATGGTAGCTATATTATTACATGGAACAACTATTTTTTTTCGTAAACAGGCTAAAAATCAGGGAAGCCAGAACAGAAGGGAAAACACTATTTCATTTAAAGAAATAAGACAAAAGAATTTTTAAAAAGCAATGTCTAAGCCATTTGTCAGACTTTACTAAATCAAACTCTCTTCACCTTCTATCACGATTCTTGTATCTTGAAGACTCAGAATAACTATCATATGAAGGGGAAAATTTCTGATGCTTAGAGTCAAGGGTTCCTTCTTTACTTTGAGAAAGTGAACCAGACTGACTTTTCCTACAAAGAAAAGAAAAACTGATTAAAACATTTAAAGTCTCGAATAAGAGAAAGATTTTAAATACTGTTTAATATTAATATGAGATAAAATCTTGAATAGAAATTATGAAATGCAGGTTACAAACTATTTGAGAAAGGTATTTGTTCATAGAAAAGTATATAACACATTAAAGAATATCTATTTATTATGCAAAATAAGCACAAATCACCTCAAGTACAATGAATGTGAATAGACTTTTTAAAAATCTATGAACTAGAGACAAAGTTGATGTAAAAAATATATATACACAGACATGATGACATCACCCAGCACTGCCTAAAAAACTCTCTAGCGACTTTTCATTGCTCCTAGAATAAACTCCAAAATCCAAAGGATCTGCCAAGTTCTCCCAGGATCTGACTCCTGCATCACCTCTTATCTTTCTCCTTTTGCCCTCTGCCTCCAGTCTCTTTCTCTTTCTCCAGTGTTCTTTCACTTTCTTTTCCACCTCTGCATGCACTGACCTGCCTATTCCTTATCTCCTTTATATCACTGATTCTTTTTCATCCACTAGATCTCACCATTAGCTTTACTTCCTCAGGAAAATCTTCTCTGACTTCCATGTTATTCAAACTCCTTTGCTTTGTATCTCAAAAACAAATGTTCCTTTCTTTCATAATACTTATCTTAATTTGTGCTTATTCACCTAAAGGAACATTTGATTAATGTCTCTCTTCCCCACTAGACTATATGTCCATAACTATATTTTCAGTACCCACAACAGTGCTTGGGACACAATAGATATTCATTACATATTTGCTGAATGATTGGATATTAACCTATCTGTTTCAGCTCTTGTCCTTAGTTGTTTCACATAGTCTGGAGCGTGCTGCCGCTGGTGATCATATAGTGCTGCTAGGGGAGCTCCTGAAGCAGTGATGGCATCTGAGATATGAGTTCGAGTCAACTCCGCCATCTAAATACAAACAGACAGAAGGCAAAGAAGATGCAAAAAGGTAATGTCACAGAAAAAATGAGAGAGAGTAGAGTGTCTTGGAAAGATCACTGTATTGAAAGCAAGCAAATTCTACCATAATAGGTAACATATTGTGGGCAAGTCATTTAGATTCTTGAAGTTTCACGTCTTTATAAAATAAACAGAGGCAGACCACAGGATTTCTAAGGTTTCACCTAACTATAACAATCTATGAATTACTAAACAGAAATTCTTCAAGTCTAAAATAGGCCACAGTAAACCAAAAAAAAAAAAAATTAAAAGCAGAAGATATTAAGAAAAGGTGGCAAGAATACACAGAAGAACTATACAAAAAAGATCTTAATAACCCAGATAACCACAATGGTGTGATCTCTCACCTACAGCCAGACATCCTGAAGTCAAGTGGCCCTTAAGAAGCATCACTATGAACAAAGCTAGTGGAGGTGATGGAATTCCTGCTGAGCAATTTCAAATCCTAAAAGATGATGCAGTGAGAGTGCTGCACTCAACATATCAGCACATCTGGGAAACTCAGCAGAGGCCACAGGACTGGAAAAGGTCAGTTTTCTTTCCAATCCCAAAGTAAGCCAATACCAAAGAATGTTCAAACTACCCCACAACAGCACTCATCTCACACACTAGCAATTTCAAATCCTAAAAGATGATGCTCACAATTCTCCAAGCTAGGCTTCAAAAGTACACGAACTGAAAACTTCCAGATGTTCAAGCTGGAATTTGAAAAGGCAGAGGAACCAGAGATCAAATTGCCAACATCCACTGGATCATCAAAAACCAACAGAGTTTCAGAAAAACATCTACTTCTTCTGCTTTATTGACTACACCAAAGCCTGCATCACAACAAACTGTGGAAAATCCGTAAAGTGATGGGAATACCGAACCACCTGACCTGCCCCCTGAGAAATCGACATGCAGGTCAAGAAGCAACAGTTAGAATTGGACATAGAACAAGAAACTGGTTCCAAACTGGGAAAGGAGTACCTCAAGGCTGTACACTGTCACCCTGCTTATTTAACTTATGTAGAATACATCATGCGAAATGCTAGGATGAATGAAGCACAAGCTGGAATCAAGATTGCTGGGGGAAATATCAATAACCTCAAATGTGCAGATGGCACTACTATTATGGCAGAAAGTAAAGAGGAACTAAAGAGTCTCTTGATGAAAAGTGAAAGAGGACAGTGAAAAAGTTGGCTTAAGACCCAAAATTCAAGAAACTAAGATCATGGCATCTGGTCCCATCACTTCATGGCAAATAGATAGGGAAACAATGGAAATTGTGAGAGACTTTGTTTTGGAGGCACTGAAATCACTTCTGTTGGTGACTGCAGTCATGAAATTAAAAGACGCTTGCTCCCTGGATGGAAAGCTATGACAAATCTAGACAGCATATCAAAAAGCAGATACATTATTTTGCCGACAAAGGTCAGTCTAGTCTAAGCTATGGCTTTCTCAGCAGTCATGTACAGATGTGAGAGTTGAACCACCAAGAAGGCTGAGTGCTAAAGTATTGATGCTTCTGAATGATGGTTTGGACAAGCCCCTTGACAGTCCCTTGGACTGCAAGGAGATCAAATCAGTCAATCTAAAGAAAATCAGTCCTGAATATTCACTGGAAGGACAGATGCTGAAGCTCCAATACTTTAGCCACCTGATGGGAAGAACCAACTCATTACAGAAGACCCTGATGGTAAATAGATGGGGAAACAGTGGAAACAGTGGTTGACTTTATTTTTCTGGGCTCCAAAATCACTGCAGATGGTGACTGCAGCCATGAAATTAAAAGACGTTTACTCCTTGGAAGGAAAGTTATGACCAACCTAGACAGCATATTAAAAAGCAGAGACATTACTTTGTCAACAAAGTAATTTTTTTGCCATATATTATTCATTTGGTGTTAATTCCATCATTGCTTTGACAAACTGAAGTGTTTTAAAAATCTTTGTTAATTGTAACCTAAAATTTCTTGAGAAGAGACTCTATACTTATTTGCACAACCCCATGTACTCAGCATATAGCAGGTTCATGGCTTTTTAATAACAGAATCATTTCACAAAGATTCCTAAATAGTAACTGCTAAAATTAACTGAAACTTTATAGTATAGATCATGATATCCTATACAGAGACAGCAGTAAAACTATTTCTGGCTTTATACTTGGTACAATTAAAGGGGGAAAAAAGACACTAATATCACTTTGGATAACAATGAAACATCTACACACAAAACAGATGTGGGACTCTCTGGGACTGAGATTGGGGACTGACTGCAAAGTAGCATGAGGGAACTCATTTTAAGAGTGCTGGATATTTCTTGATTATAGTGGTGTTTATAGGGATAGAAAGATATGATAAAGAAATATACCTAGGACTTCCCTGGGGCTTGGTGGTAAAGAATGTGCCTGCCAATGCAAGAGACACAGGTTCGATCCTTGGTCCAGGAAGATCCCACATGCCATGGAGCAACTAAACCTGTGTGTCACAACTACTGAGCCTGTGTTCTACAGCCCAGGAGTCACAACTACTGAATCCATGTGCCACAACCAGTGAAGCCTGCGCACCTGGAGCCTGTGCTCAGCAACAAGCGAAGCCACCGCAATGAAAATCCCATGCACTGCAACTAGAGAGTAGCTCCTGCCCACTACAACTAGAGAGAAGCCCGCACAGAGTAACAAAGACCCAGCACAGTCATAAATAAATAAATAAATACACATAGATGCCTACACCGATGTATTTGTCAAAGATCATAAAACTGTATACTTAAAAGGGATACATATTATTGTATCGATTCCTGGGTTGGGAAGATCCCCAGGAGAATGAATAGGCTACATACTCCAGTATTTTGGGGCTTCTCCAATGACTCAGACAGTAAAGAATCTTCCTGCAACATGGGGTACCTGGGTTTGATCCCTGGATTGGGAAGATCCTCTGGAGGAGAGCATGGAAACCCACTCCAGTATTCTTTCTTTTTTTAATTAATTTATTTTTTAATTGAAGGATAATTGCTTTACAGAATTTTGTTGTTTTTCTGTCAAACCTCAACATGAGACAGCCATAGGGATACATCTATCCCCTTCCTTTTGAACCTCCCTCCCATCTCCTTCCCCATCCCACTTCTCTAGTTGATACAGAACCCCTGTTTGAGTTTCCCGGGACATACAGCAAATTCCCATTGCCTGTCTATTTTATATATGGTAATGTAAGATTCCATGTTACTCTCTCCATACATCTCACTCTCCTCTCCCCTATCCCCATGTTCATAAGTTTATTCTCTATGTCTGTTTCTCCATTGCTGCCCTGTAAATAAATTCTTCAATATAGTCTTTCTAGATTCTATATATATATGTTAGAATACAATATATATCTTTCTCTTTCTGACTTACTTCACTCTGTATAATAGGCTCTAGGTTCACCCACCTCATTAGAATTTACTCATATATGTTCCTTTTTATGGTCGGGTAATATTCCATAGAGTATATGGAACAAATAGATAGTGTATATACCACTATGTGTATATGTATACACACCATGAAACATGTATATTCCATAGTGTATATACCACAACTACTTTATCCATTCATCTATTGATGGACATCTAGGTTGCTTCCATGCTGTAGCTATCATAAATAGTGCTGCAGTGCAGGTTATATGCCTAGGAGTGGGATTGCTGGGTCATGTGGTAGTTTTATTCCTAGTTTTTTTTTTTTTAAGGAATCTGCATACTATCTTCCATAATGGCTGTATCAATGTACATTCCCTCCAACAGTGCAAGAGCATACCCTTTTCTCCACACCCTCTCCAGCACTTATTGTTTGTAGATTTTTTTCATGATGGCCATTCTGACTGCTGTGAGGTGATATCTCATTGTAGTTTTGATTTATATTTCTCTAATAATGAGCAATGTTTAGCGTCTTTTCATGTGTTGTGTTTGTTGGCATTCTGCATGTCTTCTTTGGAAAAATGTCTGTTTATGTCTTTTTCCCACTTTTTGATTGGATTGTTCATTTTTTGCTTCGGAATTGTGTAAGCTATTTGTATGTTTTGGAAATTAATCTTTTGTCAGTTGTTTCCTTTGCTATTATTTTCTCCCATACTGAGGCTTGCCTTTTCACATTACTTAGAGTCTTTTTTGCTGTGCAAAAGCTTTTAAGTTTAGTCAGGTCCCACTTGTTTACTTTCGTTTTTATTTCCATTACTCTAGGAGGTGGGTCATAGAGGATCTTGCTTTGACTTATGTCATCCAGTGTTTTGCTTATGTTTCCAGTTAGAACTGGACATGGAAAAACAGACTGGTTCACATCAAAAACCAACAGAGTTTCAGAAAAACATCTACTTCTTCTGCTTTATTGACTACACCAAAGCCTGCATCACAACAAACTGTGGAAAATCCGTAAAGTGATGGGAATACCGAACCACCTGACCTGCCCCCTGAGAAATCGACATGCAGGTCAAGAAGCAACAGTTAGAATTGGACATAGAACAAGAAACTGGTTCCAAACTGGGAAAGGAGTACCTCAAGGCTGTACACTGTCACCCTGCTTATTTAACTTATGTAGAATACATCATGCGAAATGCTAGGATGAATGAAGCACAAGCTGGAATCAAGATTGCTGGGGGAAATATCAATAACCTCAAATGTGCAGATGGCACTACTATTATGGCAGAAAGTAAAGAGGAACTAAAGAGTCTCTTGATGAAAAGTGAAAGAGGACAGTGAAAAAGTTGGCTTAAGACCCAAAATTCAAGAAACTAAGATCATGGCATCTGGTCCCATCACTTCATGGCAAATAGATAGGGAAACAATGGAAATTGTGAGAGACTTTGTTTTGGAGGCACTGAAATCACTTCTGTTGGTGACTGCAGTCATGAAATTAAAAGACGCTTGCTCCCTGGATGGAAAGCTATGACAAATCTAGACAGCATATCAAAAAGCAGATACATTATTTTGCCGACAAAGGTCAGTCTAGTCTAAGCTATGGCTTTCTCAGCAGTCATGTACAGATGTGAGAGTTGAACCACCAAGAAGGCTGAGTGCTAAAGTATTGATGCTTCTGAATGATGGTTTGGACAAGCCCCTTGACAGTCCCTTGGACTGCAAGGAGATCAAATCAGTCAATCTAAAGAAAATCAGTCCTGAATATTCACTGGAAGGACAGATGCTGAAGCTCCAATACTTTAGCCACCTGATGGGAAGAACCAACTCATTACAGAAGACCCTGATGGTAAATAGATGGGGAAACAGTGGAAACAGTGGTTGACTTTATTTTTCTGGGCTCCAAAATCACTGCAGATGGTGACTGCAGCCATGAAATTAAAAGACGTTTACTCCTTGGAAGGAAAGTTATGACCAACCTAGACAGCATATTAAAAAGCAGAGACATTACTTTGTCAACAAAGTAATTTTTTTGCCATATATTATTCATTTGGTGTTAATTCCATCATTGCTTTGACAAACTGAAGTGTTTTAAAAATCTTTGTTAATTGTAACCTAAAATTTCTTGAGAAGAGACTCTATACTTATTTGCACAACCCCATGTACTCAGCATATAGCAGGTTCATGGCTTTTTAATAACAGAATCATTTCACAAAGATTCCTAAATAGTAACTGCTAAAATTAACTGAAACTTTATAGTATAGATCATGATATCCTATACAGAGACAGCAGTAAAACTATTTCTGGCTTTATACTTGGTACAATTAAAGGGGGAAAAAAGACACTAATATCACTTTGGATAACAATGAAACATCTACACACAAAACAGATGTGGGACTCTCTGGGACTGAGATTGGGGACTGACTGCAAAGTAGCATGAGGGAACTCATTTTAAGAGTGCTGGATATTTCTTGATTATAGTGGTGTTTATAGGGATAGAAAGATATGATAAAGAAATATACCTAGGACTTCCCTGGGGCTTGGTGGTAAAGAATGTGCCTGCCAATGCAAGAGACACAGGTTCGATCCTTGGTCCAGGAAGATCCCACATGCCATGGAGCAACTAAACCTGTGTGTCACAACTACTGAGCCTGTGTTCTACAGCCCAGGAGTCACAACTACTGAATCCATGTGCCACAACCAGTGAAGCCTGCGCACCTGGAGCCTGTGCTCAGCAACAAGCGAAGCCACCGCAATGAAAATCCCATGCACTGCAACTAGAGAGTAGCTCCTGCCCACTACAACTAGAGAGAAGCCCGCACAGAGTAACAAAGACCCAGCACAGTCATAAATAAATAAATAAATACACATAGATGCCTACACCGATGTATTTGTCAAAGATCATAAAACTGTATACTTAAAAGGGATACATATTATTGTAAATATATATATATACACACATTATTGTAAATATATATTAGTATACATTACACAATCTTTTTAAAAAGATTACTCAGGGGGAAAAAATATCGAGTTCTTTTGCATCTTTTGCCCCTGTATCATTCACCTAAACAACACAATACAATAAATGATGCCTCATTTCAATAGGGTATGGCCCTCACTGAAAGTCTCTTATTAAAAGCATGCTTTTGCTAGATGTTAGAGAAGCATTACTGCTAAGACCAAAGGTACTCAAGCTGAGTAAAAAGACCTAAAGGAAAAGTGCTGTCAGTGGCTCTCACCTCACAGATCTGGCGTGCTGCACTTGTGGTCAGGCGAGCAGTCTCTGTCTGCTGAGTGGCTATTTTACATGTTGCTTCCTGCAGGACTTCAGTCATATCCCGTTGTGACTTAACCACCTGCTGTAATGATTCCGCATGAACCTGTTAATAAAAGTGGGGGAAAGATAACTTACTTTATGTCTAATCTCATCCTATCCAAATTAGTTTTAACATGTAAATCAGTTTCATGGATCAATTGCCTTGTGTCGGTGGGGGGACATACTTTGACTACTATCTGGATTTCACGTCTTAAAATTTAGAGTTTGAAGTCTGGAATCTTAAAATCACTGCTGTAGTTTAAGTCTTAACTCCACTGTTTACAAGTTGATGTGTCTATAGACAAGTAACTACCATGTACTTCAGTTTCCATTTCACTAAATTGAGGCTGAATCTTGACCTGACTACTTAAATTTCACAAGGCGGCTATTAGAGTCAAATGGCATAAAATTAACTCATGGGATAATGTACTAAAACATTATTGTTTACATCTTTCCTTTTTCCTCCTATAAAATTAAAAGAAATTTAAAGTGATTTCAAGGATTGAAATTTGCAAAAGGAGCTACCTGAGCTGCTTTGCTTCGGGTTTCTTCTAATTGTCTCTGACATTCCAGAGCCTCTTGTTCAGCCTTCAACTTCAAAAGGGCCAAGTCTCTTTCATGGCGTTGTTGCTGTGCCTTCAGACAGAAATGATCAACTATTAATTCTAAGATACTAAACTATTTTAATGCAGAAATTATATTAAATGGAAAGCTGTTTTCCTAACACAAACCTTTTGAAGGAACCCATGAGAGCCTAAAGGAAAGAGAGTAAACAGCATAGACATCAACCATTTATCATTTATCTAAAGTATTTAGTGACCATCTACTGTGTGTCAAATAATATAATAGAAAAAAATTTCAAAGGCATACATAACTAAGAACTGATATCAAAAAGCTGGTTTAAAATAAAAGCTACAGGCAGCTCTTGGAGGACATTAAAACATCCTACATGTAAAAATAAAAATAATGCTTCATATGTCACAATTTTACGACTCCCTTGACTTTGAAGGAGCAGCTTCATTAAAACGTCACCGCCAAAGGTCTCCTTTTTAACACTTTCTTACAATTATCCCATATGATGTTATCTGTAAATTTATACATTATCATCTCTTCTAGAATGGTGCTAAATAATATAGGTTCTCTAAAGGTGGTAAGTTTATATATGAAGTCATACAATGCCTTGGCCATATGTAGAAACCCAGAGTTATAATAAATCCCTAAAATAGTACATAGTATCAGTGGTTCAGATTTTAAGGAAAAGATGGCAGCTGCAAAAGGGCCATTTCTCAATCCAGTGATTTCTAACAAAGTTGGAATTGGCTCCTCCACTGCTCACCCGTGAGCATTTGAAAGTGTCTGAGAGCTTTTACTGTCACAATGAATGCACAGCACTGTTGTTATTTACTGGGAGGAGTGAAAGAAGGCTGAATAGTTCCACTCAAAAAAACTATCTAGATATTATAAGATGAACTAGAAAATGGAATTGAAAAAAAAAAAGATTTATCATCAAAAAGACATAAAATTTAAGGATAACTTTAAAAAAGTGTAACATATCTATACTGAAAATTACAGTTGAGAGAAATATCTAAAAAACCTAAACAAACAGAGAAAGATATTATGTTCATGAACTAGAAGATGCAATACTGTTAAGATGTGAATTCTTCCCAAACTGATCTGTAGATTCAATGTCATTCAAATCAAAATTACACCAGGCTTTTAAAAAATTTTGGTAGAAACTGACAAACTGACTCTAGAAAGTTAGACAGAAAAAGAAAAGTTGAAATCATCTTGGGAAAGAACAAAACTGGAGTAATTATACCCTGATTTCAAGACCCACTATGGCAGAGAGGGATAAATTTAGAGAATTGGGGTTAACATATACACACTACTATATATAAAATAGATAATTAAATAACTAATAAAGACCCACTGCATAGTGCAGGGAACTTTACTCAATAAACTGTAATGGCCTAAACGGGAAAAGAACCTAAAAAAGAGTGGATATATGCATAAGTATAACTGATTCACTTTGCTATACACCTGAAACAGAACACTGTAAGTCAGCTATATTCCAATAAAAAATTTTTAACTGAAAAAATAAAAGAAAGAAGAAAACAGACTCACTCTGAAGTTACTGTAAAATAGTATGGTACTAGACAAACAGGTCAATGGAAAAGAACAGAATGCAAAAGTAGACCAACACATATATGATTACTTAATTGATGATAAAGGTGTCAAGGTGATTTGAGAAAATTGTGCTAGTACAACCAAACATCGGGAGAGAAGGGATTACCTTTGACCCATTTCTCACAATTCTTAATTAACTTGAAATAGCTCACACACTTAAATATAAAGGCAAAACTATAAAGTTTGGGGGAAAAATATAAAAGAATATCTTTGTTAGAGTATCTTAATATCTTAGGGTAAGCAAAGATTTCTTAGAATACAAAGAGCACTACCCATAAAAGAAAGACATTAAAAACTAGACTTCATCAAAATTAAAATCTTCTGCTCTTCAAAAACAGAGGAGCCTAGTGGGCTGCCGTTTATGGGGTCGCACAGAGTCGGACACGACTGAAGCTACTTAGCAGCAGCAGCAGCAGCTCTTCAAAAAACAGGTCGAAAAACAGAGTTTAAAAAAATGAAAAGGCAAGGCTAGGATGTGAGTGAAAGTCACTCAGTCATGTCCAACTCTTTGTAACCCCATGGACTATAGAGCCTATGGAATTCTCCAGGCCAGAATACTGGAGTGGGCAGCCTTTCCCATCTCCAGGGGATCTTCCCAATCCAGGGACCAAACCCAGGTCTCCTGCACTGCAGGCAGATTCTTTACCAGCTGAGCCACAAGGGAAGACTAAGAATACTGGAGTGGGTAGTCTATCCCTTCTCCAGTGGATCTTTGTGACCCAGGAATCGAATTGGGATCTCCTGCATTGCAGGTGGTTTCTTTACCAACTGAAGTATCAGGGAAGCCCCAAGTCTAGGATGGAAAACAATATTTGAGATATATCTGAAAAGGATTTGTTCTAGAACATATAAAGAACTCCTACAACTCAATAATTAAAAGACAAATATCCCAATTATGAAAGAGGCAAATGATTTGCTCACATATTCACAAAAGAAGATATAAGATTAATCATAAATATACCAAAAGATCAACTTCATCAGTCATAAAAGAAATGCAAATTAAAAACCACAATGAGATACCACCTCACACTCACTAGAATGACTAGAATACACAATAACAGCAAAGAAACAATACAAATAGAACTCTCATATACTGCCATCAGAGTATAAGATGTTACAAGTATTTTGGAAAAAAGAATGGCAGTTTCTTATAAATATATACTTAACCCAAGCAATTACACTCCTAGGTATTTAAGCAACAAAGTAAAATTTTGTATCATAGACAGAGAATTGGAAAAAAAAATTAAAACCAGGAATATTTATGATAGCCAAAAGCTGGAAATAATACAAATGTACACCAACAAGAGAATGGATAAATGAATTGTGATATAATCATCAGTGGAATGTTACTCAGCAAAAAAACCAAAAGCACCATAGATGCCACAAAATGGATCAATCTTAAAAATGTTATGCTGCATAAAATAAACTAAACACAACACATTACAAAGTATACTTCCATTTTTATGAAGTTCTAGAACTGGCAGAAATAAACTATGGTGATATGAATCAGAATACTAATGGCCTCTGGGTGGTGAGATTAACTGAAAAGGCCTGGGTGACCCTTCTGGAGTGATAAAAGTATAATACATTTTGATTAGGGTGGTTGTTACATGCTCAAAATTCATCAAGTTATACACTTAAAATCTGTGTATTTTATTATATGCAAATGTTACCTCAGTTTTTGTTTTTTTTTTTTTTTTTAAGATACCAATAGCATCTCCACCAAGGAACTTAAAAAGCATCACTACGAACAAAGCTAGTGGAGGTGATGGAATTCCAGTTGAGCTCTTTCAAATCCTGAAAGATGATGCTGTGAAAGTGCTGCACTCAATATGCCAGCAAATTTGGAAAACTCAGCAGTGGCCACAGGACTGGAAAAGGTCAGTTTTCATTCCAATCCCAAAGAAAGGCAATGCCAAAGAATGCTCAAACTACCACACAATT
>SJYX01008766.1:139147-160559 GCA_006410675.1 Oreotragus oreotragus | reverse complement strand
AAAAAAAAAAAAAAAAAGTCATTTCTGACTTGTCATGCGAAAAGAGAAAATATTGAAAAATTTTGATAAGCCAGTTTTCACACTGTAACAAAAAAAGGTAAAGAATGTGGAAAATGAAGTATTTGAAAGAGAATGACTGTATTACTGTTCTGTTGCCAAATACTGCATGTTTAATTATCTTTTTAGCATATGACAGTTTTTCTCAAGATTATTTATAGGTACTATGTGACAAGACTATTTTTTCTACTTAGCAGTTTAAAGTTTTGTGTTTTCTTTTTTAACTCATCATTAAGACTATTTTAAATAGCAAAGAAAAGAGAAAAAAAAACACAGAAAGCTAAAGAAAATTCCACAAATACCTTTATGATCTGAGCCAGAGACACGCTCTCCTGTTGAGCAAGTGAAACTCCTCTAACTCTTTCTACATCTGATAGCTGACACACCGACTCCTCAATGGCACTCAAGTAACTGAGTTCTGCTGCCATCCGATGCTGGAGGCCAGCAGGAGAAAAGCGCTTAGAACCTGGAAGGCATATAATTGTCATATATAAAAGTTCATGTGATATTACATCTGATTTCTAAAATTCATTTCTTAAGGTCCAAAAACAAGTCTGCTATCCTTTGTAGGAAAGACACTGACGTTTTAGTACATAGTATTCTACTAGCTACTTTTTTTGAGTGTGTATGCATGTGAATGTACGTATAAGCCATGTCAGTGTACATAACACATACACAGGACACATTTTTCAAGTGTCTTTTTACTAATGCTGGCTAGATGGGAAAAGTCACCACTACTGAATCTCTCATGCTTTTCAATATTTATTTTCTGGCACAATTTTTGTTTAATACTTCAAACAGTAATTACATTCACTTGAAGTAACATTCCTCTATGGTTTAACTGAAATAAATTTTTAGAAATAAATTCATATCCTATTTTAAAAATTACAGCTGCATGGGTCTACTTACCTGGTGTTGACGCCATCTCTGTCGTCGTTCTGCTGGCAGCCAGGTTCACATCAGCAAAAGCTGCATTAGGCTTAAACCCTGTTGGAGTCACTACTATTGAGGATTTAGATCTTTCTAATGAAGTTCCTGGAAGGTCAAACTGCAACAGTTTCTGAGAACTTGGAGATATGGGAGAAGTTGGAGTTTTCTGAGATCTTCCCTTATCTGACGAGACACTACAAGTTTTGTTTCATAAAGACATTAGACAGGAAATCTACTTCAAAAACCATCTAAACAATAAGAACAACATGCAAAACTTATTAACATTAGCTTTAAAAAGCTTTGATTTATTCATTTTAACAGAGTTGCTACACTGAATGAATGACTATGAGTACTCCTTTTATTGCTAGATTTACAGAGGGTAACAAGCTAGGGACAAGCCCTGCTCAAAATAAAAGCAGTCTTTTGATTAAATTGGGACTAAACTCCTTCCTCTACAATGTAATTTACTATGACTCACTTATTTTAGTAGCAGGCAAAATCCTCTAGAATACTAAAATCTTATATAGCAATAAAATTACAAACATATAAAAAAAGCAAGGTAAAAAGATAATATCACTTTGTGTTAAAAAATTTAAAATGACAAAAACTACTTTTGTTATTACTTTTATTAACCAAAAAAATCACATACTGTGGTTAGTTTCATACTAACCATCTCTAAATACTTTATATATGTCCATTTGTTTCTGTCCACTTTTTAATGCTATAGTTCTTTCTTGAACTTTCTAAGAAGTAACCTCTCATAGCAGTTTTATTAAACAACTCAAAGTATTTAATTCAACACAAGGCACAGGTCAAGTCCCTCTTTGATAAATTAAGCTCATTAAAGGTACTGTTTCTGATAACAAGAAGCATGTTTCTTTGCATTAAAGATTTATTTGCTGACTCAAATATCCTATAAAGTATGTTAGCAGTTAGCATATTTCAACATACTAAATCAAGCCTACTTTTAGCTTTAATAAAACTATGACATGGTTTTCAAAGGTAAAAATTTCTCTTATACCAGCAGTTAAATTTGAATAAAAGTAGTCCTTAGAGGCACTCACTAGCTTCCTGTAACCTTTAATTTTTTGAAATTTAGAGAAATACTGTTTTTAACAGTCTGACGATTTACAGAACACAGAAAGAATTATCATTACTTCTGTTTCCTAATAGATTTCCCTGAAAGAATTCCAACACAATATTAAAACACAGTACTCATAAGAGGAGAGGGAAAAAGTTGGCTTAAAGCTCAACATTCAGAAAGCAAAGATCATGGCATCCAGTCCCATCACTTCATGGCAAATAGATGGGGAAACAGTGACAGACTTTATTTTGGGGGGCTCCAAAATCACTGCAGATGGTGACTGTAGCCATGAAATTAAAAGACGCTTACTCCTTGGAAGGAAAGTTATGACCAACCTAGACAGCATATTGAAAAGCAGAGACATTACTTTGTCAACAAAGGTCCATCTAGTCAAGCTATGGTTTTTCCAGTAGTCATGTATGGATGTGAGAGTTGGACTATAAAGAAAGCTGAGTGTAGAAGAATTAATGCTTTTGAACTGTGGTGTTGGAGAAGACTCTTGAGAGTCCCTTGGACTGCAAGGAGGTTCAACTAGTCCAGCTTAAAGGAAATCAGTCCTGAATGTTCACTGGAAGGACTGATGCTGAAGCTCAGTACTCCAATTGCTGAAACTCCACTGCTTTGGCCACCTGATGCGAAGAGCTGACTCATTTGAAAAGACCCTGATGTTGGGAAAGATTGAAGGCGAGAGGAGACGGGGACAACAGAGGATGAGATGGTTGGATGACCTCACCGACTCAATGGACATGAGTTTGAGTAATCTCCGGGAGTTGGTGATGGACAGGAAGGCTTGGCGTGCTGCAGTCCATGGGGTCGCAAAGAGTCCGATATGACTGAGCAACTAAACTGAACTGAACTGACTCATAAGATAAATCTCACCATATGATTTACAAGATGAATTCATATTTGCTCTGCAGAGACTTACCTAGACTAGCTGTTTCCAATGATATTAATAAGTTTTCTAAAATATAAAAAAGAAACAAAGGAAAAGAATGTGGACACAGAAAGTGTCTATAGCCAAATAAGACAATATAAGTTAAATAATTTTTTTTTTAAACTGGACTCCTTTGTATCAAATCCTTAAATCATTTTATCCATTGTCAATCTCCATAGGTGAGGAAGTAGGGGGTCTAGACTATAGTATGGGGCATTTATCAACTTATTTGGCTCTGGAGTTTGTTTAGAAATGTTTAATTTTGTAGATTTTGCCAGTTAAATAATCAGGTATCTCTTAAGGAAAGTAAAGTTTTCTGAATTCCAAAATCATTGACAAAGAAATTAAAATTCAACTTTAGACATAGGAATGATGGTATTAATAATGTGGTACTATCTGCAACAGGAAAGCACTAAAAATGATTGTCTGTATGTAACACTATATTGGAAAAAGCTAGTTTTAAAGTAAAAAAATAAATCCATGCCTTCTCAAAGCTTAAATTTCCAGAAGAACAAAACCAGTGTAGCAGATAAAAGTCACGGAGACAGAGCAGGAATTGTACATGAAGCAATAGTTATTTGTAAGCAACAGGCTAAGTGCATAATATATTATATTACAGTGTGCAAGTTACAAAATCAATTTAAGAGATTTCAAAATCTAATTGTCTAATAAGTTGAGCATAAGTGAAAAGTTCAGAGGTGCAAATAAACAATGATACCAAAAGGGTACTAAGCGGTTATGTTTAGAGAGTAGAAGAATACAGTTGAGAAGAAAGACTGCATCAACAAAGGAAGTAAGATAGTCTTTGGTAGTCTAGTGATAACACATCAAATAAAGTTAAGCTCTAAGTGTTGATCTGTGGGGTAACTGTGAGCTCCAGAGTATCCTAAGGAGAGTAGTTGCTTGGTCAAATGACTGAGTGAAGAAAACAACTGTGAAAATTGTGTTTGGAATAGAAGGGTGGATTGTGCTAGAGGCAAAGAATTCCTGTAGCAGTAGCTACAATAGTTTAGGTGAGAGACGAGTACATTCTATAGTATAAAGACTAGAGCTATGAACAAAACTATAAAAAAATACATAAATTTATTAAGTGAATTCTCTGAGTATCAATGATATTATAACTTTAATGAAATATAAATTCCAGTATAAAATATGCATAACTTTACCTCAAAGAATGCCCAGAAATTTCTTCCAAAGTGCTATCAGTATCAAGAGTCTGCTCATAATCTTTCACAGAAAGTTTGCTACTGGTCCCAGATTTCTTTCCTTGATGAGAGCCATGTTCTGAACCAGAGTGTACTTTTTCTTCATCAACAAGTGAGTTTTGAATATTTCCAGTGAGTGAATCTAGCCCTGTAAAGTGAATTTCTTATAAAACTGATTCCCAGTATTAGAAGCTACTAAGAGATAACTAACACCTAGATTTCAATAAAATAATGAAAAGCACAAATCAGAATATCTTAAAATGGACTTTTAAGCAGGTCTTTCTTCACTTCCATATAAGGAAAGTGACATTTCTTCCATTAACATCTACTTGCTATTAAAAAAAAGTTTTTAAATCAAATGGTTAAGAAAAAAGACAAACATATTAAACAAGAATGAAGTACTACTCTATCCCTATAAAAAAGTAACCACCACCACATTTTTAAGGATAAAACTCAGAGGTGAGAGAAAAAGGTTATCAACTGCCAACTAAACTACATAATCCTTTTGAAAAACTCTATGGTAACAACTACACAGCCAGATTTATAAAACTGTTCATATTCTCTGAACAATTATTCTCCGATTCAAAATAATTTTACTTATATGGGTATCTTAAGGAGACTGTTGAAACAAAAGTTGTACATGACATTCAATGTATAACTTTATAATTTAAAAAATTTCAACCTCCATTACCAGCAATAGAATTGTCTAAATTACATAGATAATAGTAACTTGAATACAGAAACAGCTTTTTGTAATTTGAACACATACATTACCTTATTGCTCTTAAACACCTTATGAAGTGGGTATTGTATGCTTAATCTGCTGATGCAGTAACTAGAGATCTATGAGGCTAAATAACTTAAGGAATCATGGTTGATAGCAGAAATAGGACCTAAAGCCAGGCTTCATGATTCTAAGTCTAGGGCATTGTTTATCTTGATGATATGCTTCAATAGCAGCAAAGAAAAATGCATGCTATGTTAAAAAAAAAAAAAGCAAAAAAGAACTGTGTACACATTTTAATGGCAGCTAAATTTTTTTAAATCTGGTTTTTAACATGGTTAAAGATCAAAAGACAATGGAAAAGTAAAAAACAAATTGTGCTGCACTCCCACGTTCATAGCAGCATCATTCACATCAGCCACTGCTGCACTCCCACGTTCATAGCAGCATCATTCACATCAGCCACTGCTGCACTCCCACGTTCGTAGCAGCATCATTCACATCAGCCACTGCTGCACTCCCACGTTCATAGCAGCATCATTCACATCAGCCAAAAGGCAGAAGCAACTCAGATGTCCTTTAACAATGACTACATAAACAAAACTGGTATACACATACAATGAAATATTATTCAGTCTTAAAAAAGAAGGACATTTTGACACGTTACAACATGCATGAACTTTGACAACATTACGCTAAGTAAAATAAGCCATTTGGTCACAAAAGGACAAATACTGTATGACTACATATCTATATGAGGTACCTAGAATAGGCAAACTCATAGAAACACAACGGCAGAGGGGAGAATTAAAGCTATTATTTAGTGGGCACAGAGCTCTAGTTTGGAATAATGAAGCAGCTGTGGAGAGGAATAAAGTGGTGATAGTTGCACACTGTGAATGTACCTAATGACACTGAACCAGACACTTCACCACAGAGACAGAAAGGAGAATGGGGGCTGCCAGGGGCTGGGAAGGGGGGATAGGGAATCACTGTTTAATAGGCACAGAGAGTTTCAGTACAGGAGGATGAAGTAGCTCTGGAGGTGGATGGTAGTGAAACTTAGTTGTAAACAATGCTAATAAATTAAATGCCACTGAACGGTACATTAAAAAATGGTTAAAATGGCAAATTTTATGTTAGCTAGGTTTGTCACACAAAAAATAAATTTTAAAATTAAGCTACATTATTCTGTAGTGATAGTAATAAAGTAACAATTTTTCATCAAAATTTGGTTTGAAAAGGAAAAATGAGAACAGTCTTACCATGTGAGAAATATTAAACCCAAGTACCAAAGAAATGCAAATCAATGAGATGCCATTTTTCAATATCAGATGAGCAAATATTTTTGAAGTAATGTAACCTTGACTGTCATTCAGCACACACATGAAACAATACTCATAACACCATTTTCATGGGAGTGCAAACTCATATATCCTTTGTTTTTTAATTTATTTATTAATTGGAAGAAAACTGCTTTATAACAGTACAACAATTTCTGCCATACAACAATGTAAATCAGCCATAGTTATATTTCAACTCCCTCTTGAGCTTCCCTCCCCTCCCCGCATCTTACTCCTTTAAATAACCACAGATCACCTGGCTGGGATCCCTGTGTTATACAGCAACTTCTCACCAGCTATCTATTTTACACATGGTAGTGTATATATGTTGATGCTACTTTCTCCATCTGTCCCACTGTCCTTCCTCCACTGTGTCCACAAGCTGTTCTCAGTATCTGCATCTCCATTCCTTCCCTAAAAATAGGTTCATTAATATCATTTTCTAGATACCATTTAAGTGCAATAATATGATATTTCTCTTTCTTATTTACTTCACTCTGTAAATCCACCACCTAACTAGAACTGGCTCAAATTCATTCTTTTTTTTATGGCTAAGTATATTTCATTGTGTGTGTGTATATGTGTGTGTGTGTGTGTGTGTGTGTATGTATACACCACATCTTTATCCATTCATCTGTCAATGAACATCTAGGTTACTTCCATATTCTAGCTATTGTAAACAGTGCTACAATGAACTGGGATACATGTGTCTTTTTCATTTATGGTTTTTCACACAGTGCATGACCAGTAGTAGAACTGCTAGGTCATATGGTAGCTTTATTCCTAGTTTTTTAAGGAATCATATATCCTTTCTTAAGGATAACTCAAAAAATACATAAAAATAATTTTCCAGCCAAGCCCTTGACGGTAGAATTTCTCATAGCAATTTATCCTAGGAAGCTACGTGAAGATGTACACAATGAATTAAATATGCTAGTCAGTATATCATAATGGGGAGAAAAATATAAATAATCTAGAGGATTGTCCATCAATTAGAAAGGATTCTACAATCTAAAATCTATTTATGACCCCTAGGCTAGAAACAAGCTGTTAAAACTGGTTATCTCTAACTTTACCATAATAAAGATGCACTCTTATAGAATAAAAACAGTTCATTCACTTAATATACTATTTTTCTAAATACACAATTTAAAAATTGTTCATTTCAAAAAACTAGAAATCATAGACAATACAATGGTCTACGCAAGAAAGATCTAAACTCCATTTGAGGGACCTATATGCAAAGAAATCATCTGCCCCTAGTTTAAAAGATTTCCAAATGAAAGTGTATTTATACGTTTTAAAGTTAAATTAAGATAATTTTTTTCTTATGATTACCACTTTCATCTACTCTTTTCATCAACATTGAGGAAATGAGTGAGCATGCACTCTTTTCCACCACCAGATCGAAATATATGCAACAAAATGTATACATCTTAGAACTTTGGGATAAGATACTAAGTTTAAGTTGATGCTGTGGTAAGTAAAATATATAGGTTTTCTTAAGGCATTGTGAGAAGGAATCAGGGAAACTGAAAACCACAAAAAAATACCTGTATTTCACCTAATCAAGTATTAGATTATAATTTTTAAAACTTACACTGAATCATATTGTTTATGCTCACAATTTAATATATCATGATATCTTAAGTTGTACAATATATTATAGTAAAACATAAACTTGATTTATAAGTCAGAATCTAGGCTTTGCCAGTTACTAGTTAGTAACCTTCAGAGAAGGCGATGGCACCCCACTCCAGTACTCTTGCCTGGAAAATCCCGTGGACCGAGGAGCCTGCAGTTCACAGGGTTGCGAAGAGCTGGACACGACTGAGCGACTTCACTTTTACTTTTCACTTTCATGCACTGGAGAAGGAAATGGCAACCCACTCCAGTGCTTTTGCCTGGAGAATCCCAGGGACAGGGGAGCCTGGCGGGCTGCTGTNAGCTGGACACGACTGAGCGACTTCACTTTTACTTTTCACTTTCATGCACTGGAGAAGGAAATGGCAACCCACTCCAGTGCTTTTGCCTGGAGAATCCCAGGGACAGGGGAGCCTGGCGGGCTGCTGTCGATGGGGTCGCACAGTCGGACACGACTAAAGCGACTTAGCAGCAGCAGCAGCAGTTAGTAACCTTAGGTGAGACACTAACATAATAAAGCATAACAACTACAAAATAAAAATAACTGAGCAAAATCATCATCTCCTGAAATGTATTCTGCTGAATTTGTACGTAACATGCTGATTGAAGAACTGATTCTGTGGTCAAATAAATTTGAAAAATACCACACTATAGCCTCATCCTCATCCTAAATAATCCATATCAGCATATTAAAAGTAATGATAAGTCCTGTTAGAAAGAAGCCTATTTCACTCTAAAAGCATTTCCCAGGTTTGTGGAACCATGGGAGTTCTTTTGTTCTCACAACACCTATGAAGCAGCCTATTGCACTGAATCAGTACTTTACAAGAAAAGACAAGCTTTGAGAAGTGTTGATAAAATGATGTTTAATGTTCCAATCTGTTTTATAGAACACTTCCAATGTGCAAGAGTTATACCTCTCCTAGCCAAAGACAACACAAAAAAAGAAAACTACAGCAAAGTATCACTAATGAACACAGGTGCCAAAATCCTCAACAAAATTTCAGCAAATAGATTTCAGCAGCACATCAAAAAGTTCATGCACCATGATCAAGCTGGGTCTATTCCAGTGATGTAGGACTCTTCAATATATGCAAATCAATCAATGTGATATACCATATTAAATTGAAAGATAAAAACCATATGATAATCTCAATAGCCACAGAAAAAGCCTTTGACAAAATTCAGCACCCATTTATAATTAAAATCTTCAAAAAATGGGCATAGAAGGAACCTACCTCAACATAATAAAGGCAATATATGATAAGCCTATAGCAAACATTATTCTCAACAGTGAAAAATTGAAAGCATTCCTCCTAAGGTCAGGAACAAGACAAGGGTGTCCACTTTCACCATTATTATTCAACATAGTTCTGAAAGTCCTAGCTACAGCAATCAGAGAAGAAAAAGAAATAAAAGGAATCCAGAGTGGAAAAGAAGAAGTAAACCCTACATAGAAAACTCTAAAGATAGTATCGGAAAACTACTAGAGCTAATCAGTGAGATTAAGAAAAGTTGCAGAATACAAAATCAATATAGAGAAATCACTTGCATTTCTATATACTAACAATTAAAAATCAGAAAGAGCAATTAAGGAATCAATCCCATTCATCATTGCAACAAAAAGAATATCTAGAAATAAACTTACCTAAGGAAACAAAACAACTGTACACAGAAAACTGTAAGAAACTGATGAAAGAAATCAAAGATGACATAACCAGATGGGAGAGACATTCCACGTTCCGGGGTAGGAAAGTGAAAATGACTACGCTACCATACACAACCTACAGATTCAATGCAATCCCTATCAAATTGCCAATGGCATTTGGCACAGAACTAGAACAAAAAATTTCACAGCTCATATGCAAACACAAAAAACCCCAAATAGCCAAAGCAGTCTTGAGTAAGAAGAATGGAGATGGAGGAATCGACCTTCCTGATTTCAGATTATATTACAAAGTTACAGTCATCAAGACAGTACGGTACTGGCACAAAAACAGAAATATAGACCAATGGAATAAGACAGAAAGCCCAGAAATAAACCCATGCTCCTATGGGTACCTTATCTTTGACAAAGGAGGTAAGAATATACAATGGGGAAAGACAGCCTCGTCAATAAATGGTGCTGGGAAAATGGGACAACTACATGTAAAAGAATGAAATTAGAACACTTCCTAACACCATACACAGAAATAAACTCAAAATGGATTAAAGACCTAAATGTAAGATCAGAAACAATAAAATTCTCAGAGAAAAACATAGGCAAATCACTCAGTGACATAAATCAAAGCAAGATCCTGTATGACCCACCTCCTAGAGTAATGGAAATAAAAACCAAAGTAAACAAGTGGGACCTGATTAAACTTAAAAGCTATTGCACAGCAAAGGAAACTATAAGCAAGGTGAAAAGACAACCCTCAGAATGAAAGAAAATAACAGCAAATGAAACAACTGACAAAGGATTAATTTCCCAAATATATAAGCAGCTCATACAACTCAATGCCAGAAAAACAAACAACCCAATCAAAAAGTAGGAAATAGACCTAAACAGACATTTCTTCAAAGAAGACATAATACAGATGGCTAAAAAACCAATGAAAAGATACTCAACATTGCTCATCAGTTCAGTTCGGTTCAGTCGCTCAGTTGTGTCTGACTCTTTGCAATCCCATGAATCACAGCAAGCCAGGCCTCCCTGTCCATCACCAACTCCCGGAGTTCACTCAGACTCGCGTCCATCGAGTCAGTGATGCCATCCAGCCATCTCTTTCTCTGTCCGCCCCTTCTCCTCCTGCCCCCAATCCCTCCCAGCATCAAAGTCTTTTCCAGTGAGTCACCTCTTCGCATGAAGTGGCCAAAGTACTAGAGTTTCAGCTTCAGCATCATTCCCTCCAAAGAAATCCCAGGGCTGATCTCCTTCAGAATGGACTGGTTGGATCTCCTTGGAGTCCAAGGGACTCTCAAGAGTCTTCTCCAACATCACAGTACAAAAGCAACAATTCTTCGGTGCTCAGCCTTCTTCACAGTCCAACTCTAGCAATCTTGATTCCAGCTTGTGCTTCTTCCAGCCCAGCGTTTCTCATGATGTACTCTGCATAGAAGTTAAATAAGCAGGGTGACAATATACCGCCTTGACATACTCCTTTTCCTATTTGGAACCGGTGTATTGTTCCATGTCCAGTTCTAACTGTTGCTTCCTGACCTGCATACAGATTTCTCAAGAGGCAGGTCAGGTGGTCTGGTATCCCCATCTCTTTCAGAATTTTCCACAGTTTGTTGTGCTCCACACAGTCAAAGGCTTTGGCATAGTCAATAAAGCAGAAATAGATGTTTTTCTGGAAATCTCTTGTTTTTTCCATGATCCAGCGGATGTTGGCAATTTGATCTCTGGTTCCTCTGTCTTTTCTAAAACCAGCTTGAACATCTGGAAGTTCATAGTTCATGTATTGCTGAAGCCTGGCTTGGAGAATTTTGAGCATTACTTTACTAATATGTGAGATGAGTGCAACTGTGTGGTAGTTTGAGCATTCTTTGGCATTGCCTTTCTTTGGGACTGGAATGAAAACTGACCGTTTCTAGTCCTGTGGCCACTGCTGAGTTTTCCAAATTTGCTGGTATACTGAGTGCAGCACTTTCACAGCATCATCTTTCAGAATTTGAAATAGCTCATTATTAGAGAAATGCAAATCAAAACCACAATGAGATATCACCTCACACTGATCAGAATGGCCCTCATCAAAAAGTCTACAAACAATAAATGCTGGAGAGGGTGTGGAGAAAAGGAACACTCTTGCACTGTTGGTGGGAATATAAATTGATACAGTCAATATGGAAGACAATATGGAGAATCCTTAAAAAACTAGGAATAAAACCACCATATGACTCAGCAGTCCCACTCGTAAGCATATACCCCGAGGAAATAAAAACTGAAAAAGATACATGTATCCCATTGTTCCTTGCAGCACTATTTATAATAACTAGAACATGGAAGCAACCTAGATGTCCATCGACAGATGAATGGATAAAGAAGTTGTGGTCCATACACATAACGGAATATTACTCAGTCATAAAAAAGGAACCCATTTGAGTCAGTTCTGATGAGGTGGATGAATCTAGAACCTATTGTACAGAGTGAAGTGAGTCAGAAAGAGAAATATCTATTCTAACACACATATACAAAATCTAGAAAAATGTTACTGGAAGAATTTATTTATAGGGCAGCAATGGAGAAATAGACATAGAAAATAGACTTATGGACATGGGGTAAGGAGAGGAGAGGAGAGGAGAGGAGAGGGAAGAGTTAACATGGAAATTTACATTACCATATGTAAAACAGACAGACAACAAGAACTTGCTGTATGGCTCAGGAAACTCAAACAAGGACTCTATATCAACCTAGAGGTGTGGGATGGGGAGGGAGATGAGAAGGAGATTCAAAAGGGAGGGAATATACCTTCATACCTATGGCTGATTCATGTTGAGCTCTGACAGAAAACAACAAAATTCTGTAAAGCAACTATCCTTCAATAAAAAAATAAATTAAAAGAAAAAGAAAAAAATCTCTCCTAGCAGTCTCACATTGGAAGTATAAAGTGGCACTAGCTTTCTGAAGAGCTATTCAGCAAAATGTATCCAAATCTTAAGCATGCTATACTCATTGTCCATTATCTTCCTTCTAGGATTTTCTCTTAAAAGAACCAGATCAATGTGTAAAGATGCATTTGTAAGGCTATTCAATGCCTTACAGTGTTCATTATAGAAAATGCAGCAGTGTTTATTACAGAAAAGAAAGAAAAAAGAAAGAATCTAAATGTCCAGCAATGGGAAACTGGATAACAAATTACAATACATTCAAATAACAGAACACTAGGTAGCCATTGGGCTTCCCGGGTGGCACAGTGGTAAAGAATCTGCCTGCAATGCAGGAGATACGGGTTCGCTCTCTGTGTCTAGAAGATTCCCTAGAGAAAGAAATGGCAACACACTCCAGTATTCCTGCCTGGGAAATCCCATGGACAGAGGAGCCTGGTGGGCTACAGTCCATGGGGTTGCAAAAAGATTCAGACTTAGCAAATAAACAACAAACAAGGAAGCCCTTACAAAGGGTTAACCATATTTACTAACAGAGAAAGTTTTCTGTAACCCATTGACAGGAGAAAAAAAAAAATCACATAAAATGTGATCTCATACATGTAACATTTTCTATTTACATATGCCTACTAACAGTCTAGAAGTATTCTCACTAAAAATGTTAACATTTCACATGCATTGGGATATCTATTCTTAAAAAAACAAAAACTACAAAACAAGTGTTAGTATATGTGTGGAGAAACTGGAACCCTTGTACATTACTGGTGAGAATGTAAAATGTTATAGTTAAAATACAGAAATGAGTTTTTATCCAGCAAGTCTACAACTGGATATATACACAAAAGAACTAGAAGTAGGGATTCAAACAGTTATTTGTACACCAATGTTCATGTCCATAGTACTCACAATAGTTAAAAGGATGAAACAACCAAGATACCCATCAACTGATCAAAGAATACACGAAATGTGGTATATCCATATAATGGGATATTATTCAGCCTTAAAAAGGGAGGACATTCTGATACATGCAACAATGTGGATGAAATCTAAAGATGCTATGCTAAATGAAATAAGCCAGACACAAAAAGAATATTGGATGATGCCACTTATATGAAGTATCTAGAGTAGTCAAATTCAGCAACAGAAAGTAGAACAGTGGTTAGCAGCACTCAGGGAAGGGAAATTACTGTTTAATGGGTTCCAAGTTTCAGCATGGCAGGATGAAAAAGTTCTGGAGTTGGGTAATGCTGATGGTTGTGGAACACAATGAATATGCTTATTAACAGTGCTGAATTCAACACTTGAAAATGGTTAAAATAATAAGGTTTACATTATATATATTTTACCACAATAAAATAAAATCTAAAAAGACATTAACATTGGTTATCTCTAGGTGGAGGGAATACAGATGATTTTCCATTTTTAAATAGTTTTCTATATTTATACATTTGTCCTCTCCAGTCTTTTTTTTTTTTTTAACTCAACAAGCAATTTTTTACTATTAGAAAAAATAACTGTGGAAGCAAAATCATTCCCTTGAGACCATCCTGTGAATCTAAGAGGCCTTTGCCTAATGACTGTTATCTTCTCATCACTAGACCTACTGAACAAATTACAGCCAGTAGAACTGAGGGGACTGAAAGGTATTCTCAATTAGTCAAGAATGCCAAAGGGCCAGCTACTGTGGCAAGTACTGAGATGTACATATTATATATGTAGGCTTCAAAATTACCATAGAAAGCATTTATTATCATCTTCACTTTGTAGATACAGAAATTAGACCACTATATTTTACGACACTCAGAAACATACAGGATACAAAGTTTTTAAAAAACAGTTACAAAATATTATTTCATTTCTGCTTTTTAAATTAAAATGCATGTGGGAGTGTGCCTGGTTTTATGTACATACTGGAAAAATAGGCATCAAAAACATCAACAGTAGTTATCTTTGAGGAGAAGAATCAACAGAGGTTTATAATTGTTGTACAATTATTTTTCTACAACTTTTAATTTTTTATCATTGTTAATGTATTCCTTTCATAGTAAGCAAAAGATTTATAATGTTATATATCAAAAGGTATTATTGTAATGATAAATAAGTATGAAAGTCAATTATACTATTATCATAAAGAAGTTATCTAACTTATGAAATCAAATCGTTAACTTTAGATTAGTCACAAAGCCACTGTAAAGAGAAAAAGATCATCACATAGAATTCCACTTACATTCTATCTTTTCTTTTTTTCCTTTCTTCCCTTTAGAAGAAGAAGAAGGAGACGATGCAGCAGACTGGGCCCCTGATGAGTGCTGGGAAGTAACATCCACAGAGGAGAGATCGTAGGCAGACTTTCTGCTAGAATGATCCTCCTGAATGCCTAAACTGTGACTACCGATACTGTCAAAGAATAAGTAACAGTGGTTAAAGAAAGAAATAAAAAGTTTCAACTCACTGCTAAAACTACAGATATTTAAAAATCTATTTAGTCACAAAGACAACATAACTATAATCAAAGATGCTTTCCACTTGTCTTGTTCTGTCAGTACCAGAAGCCTGTATTATTCCCTATGGCTCAATTTATTACTGAGAAAAGTCTTAGGCAGTTTTTTACTGAAGTGAAACCAATAAAAATGGGTATTTCAGACACATAAGAGAAAAAAATATAATGCTGGATACTGAAAAATGTGACCTCAATTTCTATTCAAATTTATAATTTATTATTTTCCTTCTAATAATCTTATAGGGAATAATAATAATAATAATAATAATGTTCTACTTCAACTTGGAAATAAAATATAATAAATCATACTGATTGGTGATATTTAATGTTACCACAATTAAATCCTTACACATCCTGATTAAAAAATAAACCTTTTCTTCAAAGTTCAAAATTTAAAACTATACTTCTGCTATAATCTTAATAATACTTATTTTCATCAATCCAGCTATATATAACTAATTTTTTGATTAATTTTTTTACAGGATAATTACTTTACAATGATGTGATGGTTTTTGCCATATATCAACATGAACAGGCATTAGAGACATGTGTGTTCCCTCCCTCTTGAATCCCTCCGTCTACTTTCCTCCCCATCCCACCCTGCAGGCTGTCACAGAGCACTGGCTTTGGGTCCTCTGCATCATACACTGAACTCCCACTGGCTATTTATTTTACACATGGTATGTATATGTCTCAGTGCTATTGTCTCAAATCATCCCACTCTCCCCTTCTCCCACTTTGTCCAAAAGTCTGTTCTTTACGTCTGTGTGTCCTTTGCTGCCCTGCATGTAGGATTATCATTACTATCTTTCTAGATTTCATATATATGCAGATATAACTAATTTTTAAAAGATCATCCAATAATTTTATGGGCATTATAATTTGTAATGTGTGAAGAAAACCATACTGCATGTGAGTGATTACAGATTATTTTATATGGTAACAAAATTTAGGGAGGAAATTCTCTGGCGAAATCTGATTCACTTAGTATATGACACTGTGCAAGTAACAACCTTAGGACTTCAGTTTCCTCTCTCAAGTATGAATAGTAACAAAAATATTTATCATATCAGGCTACTAGAAGAATGAGTTCATACAGGTGAAGCCCAATCAGTCCTCTTAGCACCTTACACATTAAAGTGAAAGTGCTAGTTGTTCAGTTGTGTCCAACCCTTTATGACCTGTGGACCGTAGCCCGCCAGGCTCCTCTGACCATGGGATTCTCCAGGCAAGAATACTGGAGTGGGTTGCCATTTCTTTCTCCAGGGGATCTTCCCCATCCAGGGGTCAAACCCTGGTCTCCCGCACTGCAGGCAGATTCTTTACTGACTAAGCCACCACGGAAGTCCCTTGTACACTAACTGCTCAATGAATATTAACATTATAATATCGCTACTATTCAAAGATTTGCAAAGTTTTTGATGCTATTCCAATTATAAAAAAATTTACTGATTACTTAGGATCATGCGGTACTGGAGAAGACTCTTCAGAGTTCCTTGGACTGCAAGGAGATGCTACCAGTCCATCCTAAAGGATATCAGTCCTGAATATTCATTGGAAGGACTCCTTTGGCCATGTGATGTGAAGAACTGACTCATTTGAAAAGACCCTGATGCTGGGAAAGATTGAAGGCAGGAGGGGAAGGAAATGACAGAGGATGAGGTGGTTGGATGGCATCACCAACTCAATGGACATGAATTTGAGTTAACTCTGGGAGTTGCTGATGGACAAGGATGCCTGGCATGCTTCAGTCCATGGGGTCGCAGAGTCGGACATGACTGAGTGACTGAACTGAACTGGACTGAATAGTATCATGGAGCAAAGTGTTTAGCTAGTCATCTTCAATTCTATTACAGAAAATCATTTCTTAATCATCTCACATTAACACATCATGGGATAATTTTCCCAATACTAACCTCGACTGGGGATTCACAGATTGATTTAACAATCTATATTTTGTTCATTATGTGCCAGACTCATTCCAAGTACTTTGCATTTCACTGAACATTCGTATTTCTGCTTTATTGACTATGCCAAAGCCTTTGACTGTGTGGATCACAACAAACTGTGGAAAATTCTGAAAGAGATGGGAATACCAGACCACCTAACCTGCCTCTTGAGAAATCTGTATGCAGGTCAGGAAGCAACGGTTAGAACTGGACATGGAACAACAGACTGGTTCCAAATAGGAAAAGGAGTACGTCAAGGCTGTATATTGTCTCCCTGCTTATTTAACTTCTATGCAGAGTACATCATGAGAAACGCTGGGCTGGAAGAAACACAAGCAGGAATCAAGATTGCCGGGAGAAATATCAGTCACCTCAGATATGCAGATGACACCACCCTTATGGCAGAAAGTGAAAAGGAGCTAAAAAGCCTCTTGATGAAAGTGAAGGAGGAGAGTGAACAAGCTGGCCTGAAATTCAGAATTCAGAAAACTAAGATCATGGCACCCATCCCATCACTTCATGGCAAACGTAGAAGTGACAGATTTCCTTTCCTTGGGCTCCAAAACCACTGAATACAGTGGCTGCAGTCATGAAATTAAAAGATGCCTACTCATTGGAAGGAAAGCTATCACAAACCTAGACAGTGTATGAAACAGCAGAGAGACCACTTTGCTGACAAAGGTCCATATACTCAAAGCTAGGATTTTTCCAGTAGTCATGGAAAAAGTCCAGGAATACCAAAGAATTGGTGCTTTAAAAGTGTGATGCTAGCGAAGACTCTTGAGAATCCCTTGGACAGCAAGGAGATCAAACCAGTCAGTGCTAAAGGAAACCAGCCAGTGCTAAAGGAAACCAGTCAGTACTAAAGNGAATGATGCTAAAGCTGAAACTCCAGTACTTTGGCCACCTCATGAGAAGAGGTGACTCATTGGAAAAGACTCTGATGCTGGGAGGGATTGGGGGCAGGAGGAGAAGGGGACGACCGAGGATGAGATGGCTGGATGGCATCATGGACTCGATGGACGTGAGTCTGAGTGAACTCCGGGAGATGGTGATGGACAGGGAGGCCTGGCGTGCTGCGATTCATGGGGTTGCAAAGAGTCGGACACAACTGAGCGACTGAACTGAACAGTCGTTAACACTTTAACAGAGAAGAAAACTGAGGCACAGGGAGATAAATAACATGCCCGAAGATGAACAACTAAACATTAGTAGAGTCAGTATTTAAACCCACATGGTCTGGATCCAGAGCCCATGCTCTTAGTAACTACTATGCTCTGCAGCTTCTACATGTATCTTCAAACAAGCAAAATTTGACTAATATCCAGACCTCACTTCTCATTTGTACATTTGTCTCACTCTTCAGATTTTATTCCATACTGTTAACATAGTCTTACTTGGGTTCAAGAGCTGACTTTCTTTCTGTCAAAGTCCCACTCCCTGTAGAGGAGACAAAATCATCTTCATAGGAAACGCTGCTTAAAGGGGTTGTGATGGCATTCAAAGGCCGTGATGCTGATGTTCCTCTTTCCAATCTGTCTTCAAATTCTGTCAAAAGTAGTAATTGAAATGTGTTTTAAAATAAAAATTTTAAAAACTACAAGCAAAGCATTCTACAACCTGGGAATTAACAACATGGATTTAGGGATATTTTAGTTTTATTAGTTCTTCTTTTCAAGTTATCTCTATATCTGATAATACACTTTTAACTTTTTATTAGGGAAATTTTCAAACATATCCATGGGATTCTCCAGGCAATAGTACTGGAGTGGATTGCCATTCAACACAAACTTTGTATTCTCTCCATCTGTAATTCTCCTCAAATATTACTTTGAAACAAATGCCAGATAACATATCAACTCTAAATATTTCAGTATAACTATAATATCTTAATGAAAACAAATCCAACCTTTTTGTGAAAAAAAAATTGAGGGGGTTGATTTACAAGCACTTTACTTTAATCAAAAGAACTTTTAATATTCAAAGAACTTGTAAATAACCACTTATAGAAATAAGTGTTAAACAAGAGATAAATAGGCACATATAAGTCTGCACAAGATCAAATGAAATAGCTAACTATTATGAATTCTAGGAAAATGTAATGGGAAACCCAATCAAACATAAGATGAAAAGATAAAATCAATTCATCTGTCAGATAAATCGTTCACTATGTAGAATGGAAATGAAAAAAAAAAAAAAAATTCCACAGTATCCATAGCCTATTTCAGGATCAGCCTCACTCACTCTCCAACCTGGCAATTCTAAGGTGATATTAGCATAAGGTGGGTAGAATCCGCCTATGGTAGGAAGAACAAAGAAAGGAACTTGAAGGAATTGAGTCTGCCACACAAAAGGAAACGTTGCATTGCAGGATCTCAGGGATCACAAGGGTACCTTAAAAATTATTATTTTAGGACCCAAATATACAGCTACATTACTGTTCAAAGTCTGTTTTTAGCATTCGTTTAGACAAACAAGAACATATTTGCTTCCATATTAGAAATGTTACTACAGTTGCCCCCTCTCAATTCTTGACCATTATATTCCCAAATATCTGTTTGTTATGAGTCACACACAAATCATCGTTTTAAGAAATACACATATTTTCTATCTAAATATATAGCTCTGGCCACAGTAATCCGAGTATACACTTGATATATTCCAATCTTGAACATCACCTAAGAATTTCTCTAAATCAGACCAAAATTTCCATAACCATCAATCAACTACTGTTTTAATCACAACAGCTAAAAAATAAATTTTTAAAGATTAAATTGCAATACTCTAGTTGAAGCTTGCAGATAATTGAGATTAATTTAGATAATAATATATTTCTACTATCCTTATAATGAATGATGAAAATCTGTAGTTAAGTATTATCTTGTACAGGGTTACAAAATAATTTATCCTAAGATAACATACTGGAGAAGGAAATGGCAACCCACTCCAGTACTCTTGCCTGGAAAATCCCATGGACAGAGGAGCCTGGTAGGCTACAGTCCATGGGGTCGCTAAGAGTTGGGCACTACTGAGCGACTTCACTTTCACTTTTCACTTTTATGCTTTGGAGAAGGAAATGGCAACCCACTCCAGTGTTCTTGCCTGGAGAATCCCAGGGGCGGGGGAGCCTGGTGGGCTGCCGTCTATGAGGTCGCATAGAGTCGGACACGACTGAAGCAATTTAGCAGCAGTAGCAGTAGCAAGATAACAAACAAATATTACAAATATTACAAAAATATTACTACTTTTCTCACCTTTTCCATATAACTTATATGATTTTGTAAAAATATTAATGACACTATGTGGACTTCCCTTTGCCAGTTCTTCCCATGGTCCTTTGTTTTGTGTACCACCTATAGGCCCAAAGAGTGGTAAGAATTTTTCAGCTTCCTTCTGAAACTCTTTGATGGGTTCATAAGCATTTCTTTCTCCAGCACAAAATTCCTTTTGTTTCAAGATGTCTGTTAACTTCAAAGGAGACTGTTCATCTCGACATCCTTCTCCTTCAGAGAGACTGCCCTCACTAAGAAGAGGCCCTTCACTGACGGAATCTATGCTGGAACCAAGAGACACTTTGGCTTTGTCTTGAGAACAAACTTGCATGTCACAGCCAGAAGAGTCGGTCTGCCTCTTACACAACTGTGCCAGCAGCCCTTCTGGTTTGGGTCCAGGAGATCTCATTCTGAGGTTTGATATGGCACTATGAGGTCTTATCATCTCAGGAAGCTTTTTAAATTCACTGAGGTTGCCTACACCAGGAAGATCATCATCAAAAGTTGCATGAGATACACAGGTTCCCAGCATCTTTTGAATTCGAGCAGAGAAAACATCTTCTGCATCCTCTTTCACAGGTGGACTTATAGCCTTGGTCCAATGTCCATCTTCTTGTGGTGTTCGCTGCACATCATACTCGGTATTCCATACTGACCCATAGTTAATGTTAGCCCCAGCTAATTTTCTTGCTTCACTTTCAATCCTGCTGGATAAAGAAGCAGCTGTTGCTTTCAAGGCTTCAATACGATCCAGTTTACTTTTATATTGGCTAGCACTAGATTTTAACAAGGCATCTGGATGAGCAGTTGACGAGGTCAGATATGGTTGAGGTGTAAAAGTTAATGGCCCTGAAGCCATATTATGATTCTTTCTCGTTGGTAAAATGGATTCTAAATCCTTATGCAAAATTCCTACATGCTCTAGATTCAAAAGATGGGAAAGTAAATTTCCAGCTGTTCCAACAAGAGGCTGTGGTTGAGGATGGTGGAGTCGTGGACTGAGTCTGTCAGGCTGCATCCATGAAGGATCCATCAAGTCCTTTCTGGAAATGAAAGTTACAATATGTTACTTAACACAGGACCTCATAACTAAGCCATCTTTTTCTTTTTTAAAGTTTTGCATTTGCTGATTATAAGAATAATGCATAGCCACTGCAAAAAAAAAAAAAAAAAAAAAAGA
>SJYX01008766.1:91492-133124 GCA_006410675.1 Oreotragus oreotragus | reverse complement strand
AAAAAAAAAAAAAAAAAAAAAAAGATAAGGACAATAACAACAAAGGAGGAAAAGGATAAAGATCACTCACAGCTAACCAATGAGAGAAAGGCTATCATTAGTTCATTTAGCATTATATCTTTCCAAACCTTCTTCTACATGTATGTTGTGTTTGGTGGTGTTACTTTCACAAAAAATGAGATTTTATCATATATACTGTTTTGTAAACAGCTTTCTTAACTATGGCATTTTTTTTAAAACTAAGTCATATTTTTAATACCATTAATTAAAGAGAAGGCCTTATAACCCTTAAAACTCTATGGACAAAATTTTTTACAACATTGGCTCTACCTTTCCCTTTAAAAATAATGTTTCATAAAAGAGAAATGCTTAAGATTATAGGCATAATATTACTCTAATCAACATATATTTAGTAAGCATCAAACAGTTAGGTTTTAACATTGTGCATTCTAAAGAAATGAGATGAATACAAACTAGTTCTCAGAAATAACTGACAGTCCATCCACAGAGGCTAGAAACAGAACAAAGATGTCCTAGATGACATTATATAATTCACTTATGTTTCCAGACTATGGACACCTCCCTGTATATTAAGGAATACCATATACAAAGGTTAAAGGCTGGTGTTAACTCTTAAGAAGATCTTTAGGGGAGAAAAAAAAAAATGAAGTTTTGTCCTTGGCCTCGTCAATTATTTTTGGATGATGACATGAAGGTGTGCTTATCAAATCTGTAGATGATAGAAAGCTAGGAGGCATGGTTAACCTAACAAATAATCAAATTATGGTTCAAAGGTATTTAGACAGGCTGCAACCTCAGACCAATCAAATATGAATAAATATGAAGTCCTACCAATTAAGTTAAAAAAAAAAACCATCTGGAAAAGAGTAACCAGGGAAAGGAAATGAAAAGCATGTTACGCACAGTCTGGTTGAAGGTTATGCTGTACCAGTCTTTCATATTAAAGGACTGCTATGAAAGTGGAATAAAGGAAGACTGGTGAATGCATTCTATGCCACAGAATATAGACTATTACAAATGCAAGGTGTGAAGTTATTAGTGCCCAAACTAAATTAGTAATGGTAGTAATGGAAATACAAAGCAAGTTATAAATAAAAAGGTAGTGCTGAGTATAAACCCGAGATCTTTATATTCAAGTGTTTAGAATGCTAATTTTAACAGTAGAAGAACAGCCGTACACAAAAATGGAAATAAACTTGATCCAATTAAGACCTAATCCTTCAGTTTCCGAAGATCTAACAGGGATGACAGACTAATAAACAGCTAAACACAATGCCATTAAGTACTAATACGAAGATATATAAAGTTCGATGAAATTCCCTGGTGGCTCAGGTCTGCCTGCAATGCGGAGACCTGGGTTCAGGACATGGTAATCCACTCCAGTATTCTTGCCTGGAAAATCCCATAGATGGAGAAGCCTGGCAGGCTACAGCCCACAGGGTCGCAAAGAGTTGGACATGACTGAGCGACTTCACGTATAATAAAAGTTCACTAGGGTATGCTTTCCTGGTGACTCAGCTGGTAAAGAATCTGCTTGCCATATGAGATCTGGGTTCCTTTCCTGGGTTGGGAAGATCCCCTGGAGAAGGGAATAGCTACCCACTCCAGTATTCTGGCCTGGAGAATTGCATGGACTGTATAGTCCATGGGGTCACAAGAGTCAGATACAACTGAGCACCTTTCACTTTCAATGCAGAATGATGGAACAAGAAGGGCAAGGAAAAGAAATGCTATGCTTTTAAGCAAAAAGAAACCAAGAGACTCAATGCACATGAGTCTGAGCAAACTCCAGGGGATAGTGAAAGACAGGGAAGCTTGGCATGCTATAGTCCACAGGGTCACAATGAGTTGGACACAACGTAGCAACTGAACAACAACTGAGAGAACTCAAACTCAAAGAATGTACAAGGATTAAATGCAAAGTACTTAGATCAGTGTCTGAAATGTAACAAACAATAAACGTTAGCTATTTTTATCAAAATTATTATTCTCTTGGGGGGGGCGGTCATGGGGGTCAGCAAGGGGTGAGAGGGTCATATGTATATTAACCCCAAACTATTGACTTGATTTTTATTTGTGCATTCCCAAAGAAGAATTTAAAAATCTTTCTCTTCCAAAAATGATTATTTCAAAGCATAATTTATAATCATGTAGTCTGAAAATCACCTTAACTTTCATGGACAAATAGGTTTGTTTGTTTACTTTACTGCAAACAATACAGCCCAAGGGGGGAAAAAAAAAACTTTTTTCTTAATTTAAGGTAAAATAGCCTTCAGTCACCCATCTGAATTCAAATCAAATCCTCTCTTAGTCCTTGTTCATTTGTTCATATGCGTATTCAAATACAGCTTTTGAGAGGTAAGATAGGTTGATCAGGAGTTATATGAAGAAATTTTGAATAACAATAAATACAGAAACACCTTTTCAAAAATATTAAACACAAATACTTAAAAATATTAATTTCACTGTGATTCACTTATCCAACAAACTTTTATCATGTATTGAGGTCAGAGAAAGCAAGAGTACTTCCAACGGAAGGTGATCCCCAAGAGGAACTGATATTCACACCAAATATTAAAGAACAGGGAAGAAAGTAAACAGCGAAATAGGGCATGTAGCAAGTACAGATGTATAGCCATGCTTAAGCATCCATCAGAAGATATTAACCAATTTCTAGATAAACCTCTTGCTCTCAGAGGTCAATGAACAAAATTCACTGGGCATAGACCACTATAGTAAGTATCATGGAAAGAAAGAACCTTAAGTATCTGTCATTCTCCCCTTTATACCTGGCAAGAGGCTGTGGAGGTTCTGACAGAGACATGTCACTACTGGAAGATGCGCTTGGGGGACGTTCTTGCACTTTGTTCTCTTTGTCAGATTCTCCAGATGGCTGATACCCTGGTCTGGTCTGTAAAAAAAAGGATATTTTTATCTGACTCCCATAATAAAGACACATTCAAGGAGCACATAATATAAATATTAAGTCACTTCAACTTTACAAAGATCATGAAATGCAGGAGCTATTTTCCTTTCAAATAAAACCAATTTAAATTAGTTTGTCTTAAAACCAACCATTATGGTTAACAGAAAAAATTACACCTGAAATCCAACAAAGGCACCTACAATTCACTGCGTACTTTGGAGGAAATAATACTCTTTCTAATTCTTTTTTTCACCTAATCAGTGGAAATGCTAGCAGTACCTCCCCTTCTCAGAACTGTGAGTATTTACTGAAACCTAAGCCTTTAAAAACTGTAAAGCTTTTAAAATGGTAAGTGGCACACGGCATAGACTCAAATGTTATTCTTATTATCCTTAAAAACAAAATCAATACTCATAAAATTAGCGTACTATAATAGAATATTCTCTAATTTCAGCACAGATAACAAAACTAGGTTTTTCATTATTAACACAGTCTAACTTTGCTCAGTAATACAACAAAAACTAGGCAAGAATATAACTAATCAGAAATGAGACAGATCAACAATCACTCTAGGAAACTAACTGAGCACTTATTTTCAATTGTATTTATCAAATTACTCTGCATATAGAATAAACTTCATGAAAGGCCATCATTATTATAAATACTGTCTGAACATATTTCTGAATATTAGGAATGGTGAGTAATTTTAAAATATTACAGCAAGCAAGTTTTTCCTAACCATGAATTACCCCCCTTTCTAATTCTGTCAGTACCATTACCTGTGTTTCCTGCATAATATGTTGATGAGTTGGCTCTTCAAGCAATGCCTTTTCTAGAAGCAACTTGGAGTAAGTTTCTTGCAGTCGCCTAGCTGCTGATGGCTCAGGAGGAGGCACATTTTTCACTTTAGTGAAGGCTTCTTTCTGTTTCCGGTAGAGCTCCTGTAATCGTTTGTTCTTCTGCTCAGTGGCCTCCTTTTGGGCCTTCTTCTCCTCATTCTGTTTCCTCTTCCTTTCTTCCTGCTGCCTAACAATGTACTGTCGCACCTCATCTGTATCATAGTGACGCTTTTTAGAAATAACAGGGGGGTCTTCATTAGCTGTTATTCTGTCAGGTTTTCTTTTTACTGGGCTATGACTTCTAGGAGCTTGTATGGACGCTGATGACTTCTGATTCTGTAACTCTCCTGCCTCTTGTCTTGCAGTCTGAGCTGCTGAATCCAACTGGAGGTCATCAAGAATTCCACGAATTTCAACAGGTAAAAAGTCCTTATTTAAGGCAACATTTTCCTCTTGTTTATTATCTGGAAGAGACGGAACTAATTTCTTTACATTATTTTCTGACCGAGCTCTACTTGAACGTTCTGAGTTTTGTGGACGATGTCTATGTGCAACATCCAATCTAGGATCCGACTCTGCTCTTCCAATATGGCCCCCTGCAAAGTATGAAAATTCTATATTCATTTCAAAGATTTACTGCATTAAGGAGAAAATTAGGAAATTTCACTTTAACTCAAATATCTTAAAAAGTCTTCTAAAGAACATAAGAAAAGAAAAACAGAACAATTCTGATACTCCAGAGAAACTGTACTTGCTCAGGACTTTTTTAAAGTGCATCTTTTAATATTTCTGAAATAAGGACAATCTTGCTATTGATGTGAATATTTAACTATTAATAGAGAATTATCAATATCAACTATTAATAGAGATACTAGTTCTCTCCCATATGCATATTTAATGTTACTATTTATCTCTCTCCCCAAACCCTCAATCAGTTGTTAAAAAAACTGATGTTAGGCTGCCACAACTCTCTAATGAATAACAGGAAAAAATGCAATATATAGAAAAGAAATCATTTTATCAACTAAATGTTTGCTGATGTGGCTTAGTCTTAGACTGACAATGGTATGAGTTTATTTATAAGTCAGGTTAAAAAGAGCAAATACAAAATATGTATTAATTGCTCTATATCAAATAGCATTTCTTACTGAATCCATTTCAGAAGCTCAAACTGAGGCAATTTTTTTCAACTGAAAAGGAAAACTGGCTTGTAGGTATCTATATTTCATTTTCTAAAATTACTGTTCATGAAAAAGTAACTAGTTATTTCAAATGGCACTCATGACATTTTAAAAGGAGAATGGACTTGAGAGTCAAACTAAAGAGCTCTGAATCTAGATCAAATTTTGTCACCCACTGCCTGTATATCCTTGAGAAAACTCACTTCTCTCTTAGGGCCTGTTTCCTAATCTGTCAAACAAACAAACAAAAAAATCCAACCTTGTGAACGTCTACTTCTGCTTGTACCTATGGAGGTAAGACAGACTGGACTTAATCTTCTAAAGGTCCCTAATAGTCTAATGGGATTTGATTATATGATGCCTTGCTATTTATTCATAGTGACAGATAAATATAACTACTATAACACAAACAGAATTCTTAATGAGGATCAACATAACATCTATATATGGAAACTATCCCTAGCCAAGCCCAACAGAACATTTCTTCTTTTTTAAGCTACATTCACAATTAAAAAGCAAAATTTTAAAGAGTATTCTTAAAAGAATATTTTTCATCTCTCAAAGTACTTACACAAGCAACTTTTAATCCCTCTGCTCAACAATTTAAATGATTAAGTAGTTTAATTTAACTGCTCACCAGATTTAGTAGTTCTCTCTCTTCCGTTTCTGTCACTTGATGCTGCTCTTCGCTCTTTTGGCTCTATTCTAGGTGCAGGACCAAGAATTTTCTTTACTAATTTTTGTCCATCTCGCCAAGAAGATGTACTAATCAGATGACTGCTACCTAAAAAAGAAAAGATATATATATATATATATATAAAACTTAAATTTTAACTGTAAGAAGTACCTCTTAACCATACAAGTATTTGTAATTAATCTTTCGTTTATCTTATGCCAAAGTCACCCAAATATTTACAATCTAATTTTATTTTTAAACTCAAGTACCCACAAATCAATTAATGGAGTTTGTTTAAATTTTTATTTACCCACACACCTCAAACACTAAGTGTAAAATGCTCTGAAAGTTAAGTACCAAATATTAATGAATTATGAAACTTTAAGAACCAGGGCACCAAATTCAACAATTTTGACACAGAATAAAAATATGTCTTAGTGTTTGGTTTCTCAAAATTAGCACAGTACCTGACACAGTAAAATGTATGTCTGCTGAATAAGCAAATGACTTTTGCTCATTTGCAAATGACTTTTCCAAGCAAAGCATAGAAAAAAAAAAACCTTTAGGAAACATGTAACAAAGAGTTAACAGTGACTACCTTTGAAGGGGATGGTTATTACAGAGAATTTAACATTATATTTTATAGACATATAACACATTACTACACATTACTTTTTAATGCATAAAACAATGACACTCAGAAAGCAAATATCATCAATGCTTTAAATTGCCATTAAAGAAGTTCATAAAAATAAAAGTATATTCCAATAAATATAGCTGTTTACCAAGAGAAAAAGTTTTCATTTATTAGCCTCAGATGGTAAAACAATTAAAATTAGACCATTATTTCAAAACAGGCAGTGACTTAAAAAACAAAAAATACCATGAAAGACCATTTATAAAATAGAAACCATTTTAAAAAATCTGAAATATGCAAAAGTGTTTAAATACAAAGCAATATAAAAATGTAATGAAAATGAAAATAATGAAGTAATACTTTAAACCTAATTAAATTAGAAATAATACTTTTACATTCATAGCCAAAGCTGGTAAAATTATAGTAAAAATCACTTTTAATATGCTTGTGGAAATATCAATGGATACAGTTTCCTTTTAAAAAATAGTATTACATGTCAAAGGGGTCATTTAATCAAAGTAACAGAAATGTATCCAACAGAAAGAAAAAAATAATGACAATGTTCACTGTATTATTTTTATAATATCAGAAGTAAGCTAAATATTGAATAGTAGATAAACTATGTTTCTATTAGGAGTACTGTGTGGCCATTTCCAATTATAATTTCTATAAGAAATAGCAGAAATGTTCTTGTCCTAAGATCCTAAGAGAAAAAGATAAAATCTTATAATACAATGACTACAGTAATCTACTACTGATTTTAAAATTAAGGAAATACACAAAACTACTAGTCCTTTGTTTAAGTAAGAGCAGTGGTTTTTATCTGTTTTTTCTATTTTCCAAGCTTTCTGTGATACTACTTTATTACATCTGTAATTTTTAAAAATATTTAGAGTACCATTTAAAAGTTTAAGTGAAAGTAGTTTTACTGAAAACATCTATCATTAAAAAACACGGATTATAAATGTGTACTATTTACTTTAGAAATGCTTTTGCACCTTGCTATTAACCTTAAAAAGTTTATCTAAAATATTTAAATGGTTTTAAGTCTATTGTTCGATCTATTTATGAGATATTTCATGTGCTTAAGCAAAATGGGAGAACAGGTTTCTCTTCAATTTCAGCTTAATTTTCTGAATCAAGAGCAAGTAATCATGAATATGCTGGGTAGTTATTTATAAATGTTGGCTTCCAAATATGCTGGGTGGTTATTTCTAAATTCTGGCTTTCTGGAATAGTCCCATGCAGTCATTGGTAGAAAAAGAGAACTTTTACTATAGATAAACTCTTAAAACAGCTTTAACTCAGTTAAATGACTCTCTGTAGCAGTCACTGCCACAGTATACACATGGCAGAATTAGCCCACCACAAAACTGGATAAATACAATCCAAGATCAGTATTTATAAGTTATAGTGGTCCCAGTGCTTCCTCTCAAACTATGCCTCTCACAACAATATCACATGAAAAACACTCTTACATTTTTTTAATGTAAGAATTAGTTTAGTTTACACCCAGGCAATTCCTGTTCCTATAAAATTTTATTTTTTTATTGGTATATAGCCAGGATCTTTCTTGTATGGCATCTACAATTAACAATGGATGTCACAAAGTAAGTTATTTGGCACTCTTTTGATTAGTCTATTATCAAAAAAACAAGACCATGGCATCCAGTCCCATTACTTCATGGCAAATAGATGGGGAAACAATGGAAACAGTGGCAAACTTTATTTTGGGGGGCTCCAAAATCACTGCAGATGGTGATTGCAGCCATGAAATTAAACGACACTTACTCCTTGGAAGGAAAGTTATGACCAACCTAGGCAGCATATTAAAAAGCAGAGACATTACTTGTCAAAAAAGCTCTATCTAGAAAGATGGGAAAGATTGAGGGTGAGAGGAGAATGGGTCGACAGAGGATGAGATGGTTGGATGGCATCACCCAATCAATGGACATGAGTTTGAATTAATTCCGGGAGTTGGTGATGGACAGAGTGGCCTGGCATGCTGCAGTCCATGGGGTCACAAAGAGTCAGACACGACTGAGCAACTGAACTGAACTGATTAGTCTATGATCAGAAAAACAAGCACTTGGTCAGAAACCAGTGACTCATCACTCTATTTCCATGTTTTTATAGGACTTTGTATGCTCCCTATTCAATTATTTGGGGGCTTCCCTGTGGCCTCAGACAGTGAAGAATCTGCCTCTAATGTGGGAGACTCAAGTTCAATCCCTGGGTCAGGAAGACCCCCCTGGAGAAGGGAATGGCAACCCACTCCAGTAATTCTTGCCTGAAGAATCCCATGGACAGAGGAGCCTGGTGGGCTAAAGGCCATGGGCTGACAAAGAGTCAGACACGACGGAGCAACTAACACTTTCACTTTCACTTTATTCAATATTCATTACACTTTATTATAACTACATATCTGCTTTTTTTCTGACAAGATTCTAAGTTCCAGGAGGGAAGGAGCTATGTGCATCTTGCTTACCACTATATTGCCTAAGCTTAGAATATCCCAGTGCCTTAAATAAAGCAAATATATTTGCATAATGAATGTTTGAGTTGTCTCCAAACTGAAAGTGACAAGTTTCCAACTTTTTCCACTCCCTTGACCCAAATTACTCAATGACTTAAATATGACACACTAAACAGCCATTTTCAATATAGCTAGAAATAATAATTAGTAGTAGAGAAATTATACCTAATTAAGTGTTTACAATGTGTCAGGTACTATATTTAGTACTTTTGGTATTAACTATTTTAGTTCTCACAAGAACCTATGAGAAAAGTAACTAGTGGTTTCCCATTTACAAACAGGGAAACCAAAGGACACCAAAATTAACTCAATTACCAAAGGAACAAAGTTAGACATGACAGAACCAGCGTATAAATTCAAGCAATCTAGACCAAGCCTAAAATGTTAATCACTATAAAGCTAGGGAATTCTCTTTTCCCCCATCTTGATTTATTCAGAGTCCAGTCCATTACTAGCACAGACTGCCAGATTTTTCTTGTGCAATATTTATTCACGCATGAGAATACGTGAAGAAAATTAGCTACAGGCATAAGTCATCCCTCTGTATATAAAAGTTCACTATATAAAAATCATTATGTTTAATCTGGTTAATTTCTATTAAAAAATAATGACAGAAAAAACTGGGGGGGGCACTGTTCAGTATCATGGTAAACGTATTTCATGAGTATATACATATATGAAGATTTATCAGATTACATATTCTAAATATGTCAATTAACCTCAAGAAAACACACATAAAATGATATATAAAATATACTGAATTTTTGTATGCATCAAATAATAAGAACATTTATTTCTGAATAGATGGAATTTTACTAATATGTATTTTAAGATGGGCCTAATATTGAGAAAACCAACCTGTTTTGCATTCTGAACTTGATAACTGTGCTATCTTTTGGACTTTTCGTACTGGCTTGACCACTTTCTTCTCTTTACTTTTTTCAGCTGGTTTTTCTTTCATAGGGCTATCATCTGAAAAACAGAAACATTTATTGCAAATATTATAATGAGTGGTATTGATCCACTCATCCTCCCCGCAGTATGAGAAATCTATATAGAATACATGGTTCAGGAAGGGAAAGAGAAATCTTCACTATTTCTTTGATTCAAAAGCTGCAATGTCAAGTCCTCTTACAGAAAGGTCTAGAGATCACGATTACTCTACTGTTAGGTCTCAATTCTTTTTTTTTTTTTTTTTTTTCAGGAAACCCTTGAGACACTCACCTGGTTTTTACAAACTGAAAGAAGCTACAATAATGCTTTCCAAACTAGATCACCACATTTACAGAATCTCAGAAGCACTTTCACAGATTCCTATTTCATTTAAAAATTCCCACTTAACTGAAATATCATGGACTTTTAGAATAAAACTGTATAAAATACTCAATTTTCCTAGATTGGGCCCTTTTATGATTAGGCTGGTGAAATATGTCAAAGTATTTCACATAGAAACTACTACTAATTTTTAAATTCCAATCTGCAGAAATAAACTGACTATACACATAAATTTGAAAATTAATCTCAACCACAGATCTGGATAAATGTACTTTAAACACAAATAGAGCTCTGCATTCTGAGCAAAAAGTAAGTGTGATTCAAAGGCCCTGAGGCAGGAGCATACTTAGTGTCTAAGAAATAGCAAGGAAATCAATGTGAATGAAGTGAAGAAGGAGAAAAGCAGTAAGAGTTAGGGTCAAAAGGCATGACTGAGGGCCAGATTACATAGGGCTTTACAGGTCATTGTGAGAACTTCAGGTTTTACTCAAGAACAGGATGAGAAATTGAGCAAAGGAGTGACATGACCTAAGTGTTATTTTAACAAGCTTACTCTGAAAGCTATGATGAGAACAGATTCATTAGAAGAGCAGAAGCAGGGTAACCAGTTGTTAGAAGGCTACTGCAGTGATCCAGCCAGGAGACTGACAGTGGATGGCCTGAACCTAGGTGGCAGGTGGTGATTATATTTTAGAGGTATTTCAGACAATTTAGATATAAGGTATAAGAGAAACAGAGGGATCAAAGATGACCAAGGATTTGGGACCTGAATAATCAGAAGGATAAGATTTACTCTCCAGTAAGATGGAGAGACTACCAGAGGAATAAGTTTAAGGGGTGTACCATGACCTCATTTAGTTAGCTAGCTCCATTTTTGATATATTAAGCTTAAGAAATTTATTATACATCCAGGGGAGGTGCAGAGTTAGCAGCTGGATATGAATCTGAATTCAGAGAAGTCTGGTCAGAGACATAAATCTGGGAATCATCAGCAGAGAATAAAAGTACAGAAACTCGATGAGCTTGCCTAGTTTGTATATGGATAAACAAAAAATTTAAAAAACAAGGAAAAAGAAAGGGATGGAAGAGAAAAGAAAAACAATGAGAAACACAGATCCAAGCACAGGGACCAGGACATGCCAATGTTCAGAGATCAGATAGCTGATTAGGGGAAAAAAAAAAGAATGAAAAAGAGCAAATAAACTTAGGAGGAAAACTAAACACTTATGGTATCATAGATAAGATTTGAAGTGAAGAATTTCAAAGATGAAGTGATTAGTGATATCCAACGTTTCTGAAAGAGATTTTATTTTGGGGGCTCCAAAATCACTGCAGATGGTGACAGCAGCCATGAAATTAAAAGACACTGGCTCCTTCGAAAGAAAGCTATGACCAACCTAGACAGCATGTTAAAATGCAGAGACATTACTTTACCAACAAAAGCCCATCTAGTCAAAGCTATGGTTTTTCCAGTGGTCATCTATGGATATGAGAGCTGGACCATAAAGAAAGCTAAGCACCCTGCTTCTGAACTGTAGTGTTGGAGAAGACTCTTGAGAGTCCCTTGGACTGCAAAGCAATCAAACCAGTCCATCCCAAAATAAATCATCCCTGAATATTCATTGGAAGGACTGATGCTGAAGCTGAAACTCCAATACTTTGGCCACCTGATGCAAAGAACTGACTCATTTGAAAAGACCCTGATGCTGGGAAAGATTGAAGGCAGGAGAAAGGGACGATGGAGGATTAGATGGTTGGATGGCATCACCGACTCGATGGACATGAGTTTGAGCAAGCTCTGGGAGTTGGTTATGGACAGGGAAGCCTGGCGTGCTGCAGTCCATGGGGTCGCAGAGTTGGACACAACTGAGCGACTGAACTGAACTGAATGTTTCTGAGGTCAAGCAGGATAACAAATGAGAATTACACACTGGATTTAGCAATGTAGAGGGGTCACTGATGACCTTGGTAACAGCAGTCCACAGAGAAGAGGAGCAAAAGCCTAACAGAAAGGATTCAAGAGTACCACGGAGGAGAAAAGTTGGAGACTATGAAGATAAAGCAACTTTCTGAAGCTTCACTGTAAATAAAAGGAGAGAAACAAGCAGAGTAGGGCCAAAAGAGGGGTTCTTTTAATGATGGCCCAGATAACAGCATGTTATCAAACACTATGTTGATGGGCATGACCTCATAGAGAGGGAAAACCTGATAATGGGAAAGAGAAAACAGGGCTGTAGTAATGCTCTTAAATACACTAGAGCAAATGGAATTTAATACAGAAGTAGATGGGTTTTGTTTAAGATAGGAGCAGCAGGAGAGTTGACCCACCAAAACAAAAGAGAAGGCAGACTATAACAGGCAGACCTCTTTTAAGAGTTCTTTGGCATACATCATTCCACTAGTCTATTGATACTGTTCTATGAAGCATATTATCATTCCCATTTTACAAATGAGAAAACCAAGGAAGAAAGTTTATGTAACACAGATAGTATGAAAAACTAATTAAGTGGCAGAGCCAGAATTTGAATCCTTATAAACTAATTCCAAAATCTCGCTCTTAACTATTGCATTATATTTCCTTTTCATATGAGAAAAAAATTTCTGAAGATATTGTTCCAAAAATAATAGTAGGAAAATTGGACTGGACAGTTAATGCCATAATATTTATTAGCAGTCTCTACTAGGGCTTACCAGAAAACTTTCAGGCTTCAGAGTCAGACTGAGTTGGTTTTAAACCTTAGCTTCAATTCTTAACTGCTCTAGGCAACCATGGGAAAATTACTCCTTGAGCTTACACTTCCTCAACTGTAAAACATTTAGGAGACGAAATGTTGGGCAGCATCTTGCCCAAAATCATACATGGTTTCAACATAGTAATATTATATGTATGATCTTCCTATTTTCCTCTTCCAGTCTTCCGTAAGTTCCTCCTATTTTCAGTCCTCTAACACACATTATTCCCTTCTGATAATGTTCATTTTTCTTCCTGCTATTTGCCCTCACAGTGTCTTATCTGCTGCCCACCAAATTACGGACCATTTCAAAGATCTCAGAGGACTAGTAAACTTCAACTAGACTCTTATGTTTCCTTCAAATCAGACAAGCCCACTCAGAACGTCTCTTAGTTTTAAAATAGCCTAGTTTCTGTCTTTTCAATAAATATATGCTAATTTAACCCTGGCGCAAAGCTAAGAGTCTTGTGACTGACAATATTACTACTTAAGTATACCATGCATTTAAAATGGGAAATAACTTTAGTTTGGTGACAATTTTATGTTTCAGTATTGCAGCTTAGGTAGTATGCATGATAAAACACTCAAAACCTAGGAACACTCTACTCTCACCTGCAAAGTGAAGTGCTAAGTCACGATACAGTTCTCTACTCATGTTTTGAAACTCAGCCTCCTGCCATACTTTCCCATCAGGTGTTCGAATCTTGGTCTCTGAAGGATTGAAGCCTAATATATAACCAACAATACAAAACATCCTTATCAATACTGCATTCAAAGTTTTGTTATATTATTAAGTGAAATAAATTGATACACTATAAAATTCACTCTTTTAAAGTGTACAACTCCCTGCTTTTTAGGATATTCAGAAAGTTACACAACTATCACCACCATCTAATTCTAGAGCATTTCATCACCCTGAAAAGTAACCCTGTACCCATTAGCAGTTGCTCCCCACACCACTCCCTCTATTCCCTGCCAACTACTCAACTATTCCCTGCCAACTACTCAACTATTTTCTATCTTTATAGATTTGCCTATTCTGGACATTTTCATATAAATAGAATCCTACAATGTGTGGCCTTTTGTGTCTGGTTTCTTTCACTTAGCTTTTATTGTTGAATGATACTCCACTGTACAGATATATCAATGTTTGCTTATCCATTTACCAGCTGATGAACATCTGGGCCGTTTCTACTTTTTGGCTATTATGAATAATGTCGTTATAAACATATATGCACAAGGATGTATGTAAATATACCTTTTTCAATTCCCTTGGGTAGTATATCTAGGAGTGGAATTGCTGGGTCATATGGTAACTCTTACGTTGAACTTGTTGAGGAACTGTCAAAATGTTTTCTAAAGAAGCTGCACCATTTTACATTTTTACCAGCAATTTCTCCATATTCTCACTTGTTATTGTCTTTTTTATTATAGTCACCCTCATAAGTATGAAATGGTATCTCATTGTGGTTTTGATTTGTGCATCCCTAATAATTAAATGTTGAACAGCTTTATAAGCTTTCAAAAGAGGAATGCATCATTAGCTACCACATTATGTGTTAACAAGTGCTGTTTGGAAAAGTAAGCTTCAGTTAGATAAAGCAGTATACATTGGTTTAAAAAGACTAGAAATGAAGAAGCACCAAATTAAATGATAAAAGAATGTCAATCATAAATTATGGATATCAGAGAAACAAACTACCTTTTCAAATCTGAGGAGAAACAACAATAGTCACTCTTCTTTTCTTTGAAGACAGGCATTAATCACTATCATTTGTCTGATTTTGCCTTTGGCTGAACAAATGGACAAGCTTCTGTCTACACAGGCAAAATCAGACAACCAAAGTGTGGAAAACAGTTCCTTAAAACATACTTGTTCAATTTCTCAACAAACATTACACATGTGCTATTTCCTAGAAATTATCATTCTAATTTCCTACTTCAAATTCATCACTATTCCTTAAGAAACCTACTAAACTTAAAATGTTACTTTGCGAAAAAAAGATAAAGTAATGAATATGGATGATAACCAGAATAGTAAAAAGATCTGTATTTTCAAATGGGCTCAACTGACCAAAGAATTCTATTAAATATTTTGTAAAAATTAAATCAATTTAATGGAGTCAAAAATTGGTAAAAGCACTTTAAAAATGCTAGACAAAATGTTACTGGTAAAATAATTACATTTCTAATAGAAAGTAATCTATTCAGCTCTTAAGACAACAGCATAAGCTTAATTTTACCTGAAATTTGTACCACAGGGCACACACAACCATACTTATAGCTATATAAACAGAAAGTTTATAAACACAGTGTTTAGTCTATTGCAAACTACAGTTTATAACAAGAAAGTGTGGCAATTCCATGTAAACCTATCTTCCTCCCAACAGTTCTTATCCTCATTTCATCTCTCTACATTCAACCTTATGTCACTTTTTCTTCTCTTCTCTTTAGGAAACATTTATCTTTATGGGAGCCTTTCTTTATATTTGCATTTTTACTTATAAGTTAACTTTAAGCAGCTTTCAGTATCTACATCAGCTTCTCTTTCTGTTCCCCAGTTTTTATTTCCATTCTCTTTGTGCACATTTTTTCTTACTAATTGAATTTATTGAATAGAATAAAATATTTACTGTGCATTTGGACCCAAGACATTGTACTAAGTTTTGAAATAAAATACAGATGATCAATATAGGCTTAATCTTCCTGGGCATTCAAACCAGAATGAAAAGATATGTAAACCACTAAGTACAAAACAATGAAAGAATCACTGTGTTCACTACTTCAAATTTTAAACATATACATACATAAATGTAATGTGTTTAGAATGGGTTTCATATACTAACAACTATATTAAAAAGACAAAGAAAAATCTCCTTCTCTCTCTCTTTTCTCTCTCTCTCTCTCATTTGTGTAAGAGAAAATTATCTCTGAATGATACATATATTATTAACACAAGTAACCTCCAGAAAGGGGACCAGGTGACTGGAGCACAAGAATGATACAGCTTTTCAATGTAAGTCTTTTTTGTCTTTTCAACTGCAAGTCAAGTGAATTTATTAAGTATTTAAACAAATGAAATTAAAATGTCACTTTAGAATACAGTATATTAAGATACTTTTAATTTACGCTGACAAAAAGTTAGCAGAAAAACGTTCTTCACTGTTGGAAAAGATAAATCCACTGCTCAGGATACCACTGGAAACCATATTCTGTTATGATTTCTGAAATGACTACTATATTTCATTAGTTAACCTCATAAAAGTTACATTCATAATATATTTTAAGATGGAAACTAAAGTATTAAAACTAGTAATAAAAGGAATATATAAAATCTAGTCACAACTCAAAGTCATACTTAAGATTTTCACTCTGATTCTTTAAGGTTGCTTTCTTAATTTTTAGATTTTTAACTATTAAATAAAACACAGATTCAAATCAAACATCTTAACTCTGCTTTAGTGGAAGAACTTTTGAAACTGCAGACTTTGACTTCTAGAATGAACAAACCTTAAAGGTACAATCTGCATTTAACAGGTCTGATATAAATATAGCCAAAGTTTTGTATAATCACTGTCTTAGAACCAGAAAGAACTTCTGACCCCATCATTTGCTAACAGCTCTGTCAGCAATGTGGACAATTTCTACATGGCACACAAACAACTAGAAGGATAAGAAAGAATTTTATTAAGGGAACTATCCACAATTTTATCATAAATCATCTGGAATAAAATGCTACTATCTATCTTTCATTCATAATGAATATTACTAGCAAAACATATCACAAAAAAATGGATAAACTGTTCAAACTATAGATAGTTAAGTTTGTTCTCTTAAAATTAATAGAATAAGCCAATCTTGATTATATTTTGATCTTTATACATTTATAAATACTGAACTTGAAAAAATATCTGCAAAAGAAAGGCCAGAATGGTAGGAACTTTAAGACAAAATTCTAATCTCATCAATGAATCAAAATTTTACATGGATGACCCTGACTCTGTGAAAATAATTTCAGGAACATAAAAATGCAAAACCACCATATATATAAAACTTGAGTTGGGCTGAAAGCAGAAATTCTCTCTGAAAAGCATCTTCTCAATGGAAATCTGATTTATTGTTTTCTTAAACATGGAGAAAACCCCTGTCAAAATTCTAAGGTTAACAAAACAGGATCAAAATGTCAGTGCCAAGATATTCTGTAACCAAATATTAACTAGCAGTGATTGAAGCATTTTTTAAACATTGCTTTTAAAAGAATTTCTAATAACAATAGAAATACAATGGCAGAGTAACAGCAATATTCTTTCAGTTCTCTAAAATTTATACTAATTTTTATTTTCTCTTTTGTTCAACTTATTAAAGGTTCGTATGGTAGGTCTCAAACTAAAAGAACCTCTTGAAGGATCTGAATCTGCATTTTTAGCATGCACTTTGAATTAATTTTTTTATGCATTTGAGAATCACCCCCTATTCTAAATGATCCTCTCTACTCCAATACATCCTAGGGAAACAGGGAGACAAGGAGGCAGGGAAAGAGAAGATGTAAACACTGATTACAAACCTTTATATGTTGGAGCAGGTGGTGCTGTAGCCACTTTCCTGACTTTTGCTGTCACTGAGCTATCAACATTAACAGCCATTACTGGATGGTCAATATGACCGAGATTCTGGCCCTGGCCATTTGTTTCTTCTGTCTTCTGTTCCCACTGTCTTCTAATCCGCTCCTTGAGTTTTTCCAGTTTGACATCATGCTGTCGTCGCTTTAGGATATCTAATCTTTGGGAATTACAAGTACTAGTAGAAGATGGAGAAGAGTCAGTTAACCGTGACACTTTTGAATTATTATTATGGCCCATGGTACACACAGAAGACTTCAAAGTGGTCTCATTTCCTTTTGTTCTATTAGGTTTTTCTTCATCACTTCTCACAGCAGCTGCCACCTTAATCAAACATTCAGAATTTTGCAATGCATCAATTGTTGGTCGATCGTTTAAAAACCTAACAACTGTATCATCAACGGCAGATGATTGGGAGCTCTCAAAATCACAGCAAAGTATATTCCGATCTTCTCGACTGCACATCAACCGGTTCCCACTCTCAGGCTTCTCTTCATTAACATCCACACAATATACATGCTTTGACTCTACATGGCTGGGACTTATACTGGATGGTGTGCCATGGACTTCCCTATTATTAAAAAATAATAAGCTTTAAATAAAGAATACAAAAACCAGTCATACAAACTGAATGAAGAACTCTAAACATTAGAGACCCCAAAACCTAGACCCTCTAGTAGGTTAGAAATAACAAGATAATCATTACTATTATTAAAATTCAATGCTCAGTGTCTACTGGGTATCAAAGGTTAGATTATGGCAAATAATCTAAATCATAATGTGTATATTATAAAACTATGCAAAAGATGCATGCAGAGATTTCCTTAAGAACCCCAGAAAGCAGAATTACAATCTGACTTTGGATATTCACTTGACACTTACTACCATACATTTTACTTCTCCACAAAATCTTAAGAACTACGTGGAAAGTTCTCAAATTCTGGCATTTCACATATATAACTTCTAAATAGTGTACGAAATTAACAGATTGGGAGTAGAAATAAAATGGAAGTACAATAAACATTCACCTCCAAATAAATGCGGTTAGTAAAGTTAAATCTCTCTGAACTACAGACTACTTTTTTGGCAGCTTCAAATTATGTAAAGCACATCTAGAAATTCCAGAGTAGGCAAAGACTGGACACAGCCAAAGCACACTTCACAAAGTCCATACTCTCTACTCAGAATAACACTAGAAAAGTATTCCTTCAGAAGCTATTTTGATTTTATGTATCATCCCAGTAAGTTATATTTTAGAAACAGAAGCAGTCATTAAAAGGGAGATTAATGAAGACAAGCCTCAGCAGTAGGAAGAAGACATGAAAACCGACCCAACAAAATGACAGAAACAAGCATTACAATCATCTGGACCTCCAAGTTTTGAAAGAGTAGACATTTGCCACATGTGGCAATTGAGCACTTGAATGTGCTTAATCCAAGCTGAGATGTGCTGTAAATTACATACCAGATTTTAAAAAATTAAAAAATAAAGACTGTGAAACGTCTTTGGGTGTGTGCATGTGACTACTAAAAATAGTTAAATTACATATGTGTGGTTCACTTTAATGGTGCCATTGTATATTACTGATCTAAATCTTTCAGTTTAGGCATAAAACTCTAAATATCACAAAGATTATTAAAGTCATGACTCTATTACAGCAAAATATGGTAATTTTGCAGCTATCATGAGTACACAAGTGTGTGCATTTTTCTAAGGAGACAGTCTATAGCTTTCATCAGATTCTCACTGGGGTCCATGACTCAAAAAACATTAGACCCTCTTCTGAGAGGCTGATTACTAAGTAAGACGGGGGCTGAGAACTGAGTTCTGCAGCTTCCACTAGAGATCAAGACTAAATTCAATTATTTTCACTATCTTGGCCAGACTGCAACAACTCACTGTTGAAACGATTAAGGTCTAAAATCAGCACATGCAGAGAATAAAATAGGAATCCCTGGTGGCTCAGCAGTAAAGAACCCACCTGCCAATGCAGGAGATGTGGTTCTATGCCTGGGTCAGAAAGATGCCTTGGAGAAGGAAATGGCAACCTACTCCACTATTCTTGCCTGGGAAATCCCACAGACGGAGAAACCTAGTGAGCTACAATCCATGGGATCGCAGAGTCAGATACAACTTAGCGACTAAACAAGAGAATAAAATAAAGTATAAAATGGCAGGTTATCTACATGTCTTAATCATAAGGGAAAGAAAATTAACCAAAAAAAGTAAAATAGGGACTGCCCTTGTAGTCCAATGGCTAAGATTCTGCACTCTCAATGAAGGGGGCCAGGTTCCATCCCCGGTCAGGGAACTAGTTCCCACATGGTGCAACTAAAGATCTCAGCGTGCCACAACTAAGACCTAGCAGAACCAAATTAGATAGATCAAAATAAATGAACTTTAAAAAAAAAAAAAGTAATTTCACACAGTCTTTCGCACACTCACTTATTAAATATCTACTATGAATAAGGATGTTCACTATGCAATTCTTTTAACTTTTCTATAAATATGAAAATTATCATAATAAAATGCTGGAAAAAATATCTATAGAATACTTAAATGACAAGCATTAAGATAATGGTTTGGGAATGAGACATATTTGTAGTTTTACATAAAGTAATGTAATGGGTACACGTTTAATCAAAACATAATGCAGCGTGAAAATGCTCCAACAGAAGAAGCACAGGTGGTACTAAGTCGCTTCAGTCTTGTCTGACTCCTTATGACCCTATGGACTACAGCCTGCCAGGCTCCTCTGTCCATAGGATTCTCCAGGCAAGAATACTGAAGTGGGTTGCCATGCCCTCCTCCAGGGGATCTTCCCAACCCAGGGATCAAACCTGAGTCTCATCTGTCCCCTGCATTAGCAAGCAGGTTCTTTACCACTAGTGCCACCCGGGAAGCACAGAGGAAGGGTTGAATAAGCTAGGCAATGAAATGGGGTAGAAACAGATACAGCAGTGTTTCATACAGGTGATAAAAGGTGAGTTTTAGATGATGAATGGATCTGGCCAGGTGAAGGGTGTTCTATTCACAGCTATCCTATGGGTATTTGTTTCTTTTCTTAAAATATACATACTTTACACAATTTTAAATGTGAGGTAGTTTTATTTGCAGAAAGAATATTAGAATAGAAATAGTAATTTAGTTTCAATTCTGGTAGTGATTATATTTCTAGGCGTCTCATTATTCTTTTAAATTTTCCCTTTCTCCTTTTTCTAAACTATGCACTTGTATCCAGATTAAGTCCCTGGCCTTTTCTCTATTTTTTTCACGTTTATCACTTCAATGCTACTGACAACTCCCATATTTATATTCGCAGCACTGACTTTTCCACACACATTCCTACCCAAACATCCAACTGCCTACTGAATATTTTCACCTAGATATTTCAACATTGCATCAAATGGAAGACACTGAAAATCAAACCCATAATTTACCTCTGCATGCTTGCAAGCTAAGTTGCTTGTGTCCAACTCTTTGTGACCCTATAGACTGTAGCCCACCTAGCTCCTCTGTCCACGGGATTCCCCACGCAAAAATACTGGAGTGGGTTGCCATGCCCCCCTCCAGGGGATCTTCCCAACCCAGGGAACGAACCCACATCACCCGCAGCTCTGCTGAGCCACCAGGGAAGTATAATTCACCTTCATCACCCCAATTTTTTATCTCAAATATAAGATGTGAGAGTTAGACCATAAAGAAGGTTAAACAATGAAGAATTGATGCTTTTGAACTGTAGTGCTAGAGACTACTCTTTTGAGAGTCCCTTGGACAACAAGGAGATCAGACCAGTCAATCCTAAAGGAAATCAACCCTAAATATTCATTGGAAGGACTGATGCTGAATGCCACCTGATGTGAAGAACCAACTCATTGGAAAGGATCCTGATGCTGGGAAAGATTGAGGACAAGAGGAGAATGGGGCAACAGAGGATTGAGATTGTTGGAAGGTATCACTGAATCAATGGACATGAGGTTGAGCAAACGTGGGGAGATAGTGAAGGACAGGGAAGCCTGGCATGACGCAGTTGATAAAATCGCAGAGTCAGACACGACTTAGCAACTGAACAATAACAAGTATAAAAACTAAGTATTTCCAAGCACCATTGTTAAAAACTCCTTACTTTACTGATTGACACTTTAAAATACTAAAAAATGATTATAAATGAAACAAGAAACTGTAAGTTTCAGTATCTATTACTTAATACTATTTGCTATTCTAACAGCAAGAAGGTATTTCTATCAGTAGTTAAAATGTCCCTCAAATACAAAACTCTTTAATTTTATCTGGTGATATCCTAAATTAGCTAACAAAAATGCAAAGCATTTTATACTATTCATATATTAAAATTCATTCATCAATCTTGAACATCTAACTAAACTGTTAAAAGGAACCACTGGCAACACAAACAATAAACCAACTCACATTCTCAGAAGAAAGACATTTTAGTTAACTGATTAATGCTAACCCCCTCCAACTCAAAAAAGAGAAGAAAACTAAACTATGTGAAGACCACTGTGTAGAACACCCAATCTGAGATATAAGGGAGAAGAAAGCCATACTTCCAGAAACTGAATAATTTGTTTGTAGGAAGTATATTACAATGGAGTGGTCTGGAGCAAATATTACTACTTCTCCCCAAATATTCAATCTGTAAAAGAACAGAAAGTTAGCATTTCATAACATAAAAGATTTTGCTTTACCTTTTTGGAAAATGGAAAAGGTAATACTACTAGATTCAGAGTGTGATGAAAAACTGAGAAAATAAACTATAATATTAGTACAAATACTATAGGTTAACTCTATAGATAATTAAAAAAAAAAAAGAAAGAAAGAAACCCACACTAACCTGTAAGAAACCAAAGGGTCACGAAACTCCACACGATTAATTTTTTTTACATTACTCTCCAGGGTGGTAGCTCTGAGAGGACTACGAGATTTCTCTTTTCGTGATTTAGAAAATTTGGAGGCTGGAGCATTAACCCAAGAATCATCCAGGTATCTACCATCTGAAGAAAAAGGAAATCTATGAAAACATATGATATAAAATACAACTGTCTCTGAATGTGGCTAGCATTTAAGAAAATAACTTAAGTATCTTATTGTTTCTGGACTCTCAAGCTGGATATCATGCAAGCAGATTAAAAAAAAAATCAGGTTCTATTATTACATTAATTCAATCTATAGAGAAAGACTGCAATCTAAGCAAACAACACAAAGTAAAATTCTAAATAAAAAATTCTTTTTTTCAAAGGCTCTCACTTCAAAAAAGATGCATCGGCTAAAACCCAAGACTCACAGATTACAGAAAAGAATCATAGTTTCAGTTAATCTGCAGGTTTATTCCACTAATTATGCAACCATAAAATTAAATATATGAAAGGTAACCAAAGAAAATATTGACAGAGTCAATTTATGATAGTATTTGTAAGATAAATATTCTAATTTTGATCATAAATCCCAACCAAAAAAACAAAAGTCTTAAGTCAACTAAATTTCAAACTAAAATACCTGCAAATTTTTTTTTTAAAAAAAGGACATATATAACCCTAAAGACTCAAAATCAAATTCTCACTAACAAATGAAAACTCACTGCCAAAGGTGATGCTGTGGTGCTAAGTCCCTGATCAAAAGATGGAGAAAACATCGTCTACAGTCACTGAATATGAGGCTGCTTCATAACTACTCAGTACCAAAGGAAAAAAACTAAATGCTGATGAAGCATCTAGTCTCTGACAAAAGAACAAGGAAATACATGGGACTATATGGAGAAATTAAACCAAAACACCAAAAATTCATATTTAATATATTTATATCTTTGGAAGTCACCTCATACATACCTTTTCTACTAATTTTTCTGGTAGCACTTGCAGAAGATTTCTTGGTATCCATGACAGAATCAAACACAGCTGTACTCGTAGGGGCTACTTCCAATTTGTTTTCAATGTGTCTCAGCTAAAGTTTAAACACCATCAAAACAAATAGGTTAATTCTATTCTAAACCAGCTACCATCAATTTAATTACTTAAATTATATTGTCCAACAACTGTCTCCAAAGCAGAAAAAACTTTGGAATGCTTTATTTTAACTAAAAACAATATAGTTTTTCTATTATTTACTACTCAAGCAATTGGCCAATGCTACCCAAATTTGGACACAAAAATAAAAATGTCTGTAGAATATCAAGAGTTTTCTATTTGACCTGTTGATGTATTTTTTTAATTGTTGACTTTTTTAAAAGCAGTAATTCTGACATTGTATGTTGCATATCATTATGCTACATATTTTGTGCATTTCTACATATTTTATGTGTTTTATATGCAAAAATGAGGGAAGAACAATTCCCCTAGACTAAAATTTAGGATTATTTAAGTAGCCACAACTTTTTATCATTTTATATCTACAAAATAAGTTTTACAATAAGGACAAAATTAATAAGATAAAATTCAGGTTTCCAAGCACTACAGTTGTCTTTTGATATAACCATCAATGATTTTAAAAAGTATTTTCTCTTAAATGCTTAAAGGAGAAAACGTGAAGAAAACAGAAGAAAGTAGAAAAATAAAATTAATCAAAATTCCAAAATTCCACCACAAAGAGATAAAAACTGTGTGTAAAACTGATTTATCTTCTTTCAGATTTTAGCAGTGCAATGTACTCACAAAATTGGAATAATCCATTATATATTAATAGTTCTATCAGACTGTTCCCCCATTTATATTATGAACCATTGATTAACCCTAAAAATTATTTTTAAAACCCAATAATTAAAAAAAAACAAACAACTATTAACAATTCAGCTCTAAGTTAGTTTACCTCTAAATTTAATTGGGGATAAAAACTATTCTTACATTATAAATGTACAATGCTCACGAAGAATATATGCTGATTGCTACATTCATGGACCCAAAATCTGACTCTGCTTTATGACGAAATCTAGGTTATAGTACCTTTTCCAGATTGACTTTCAAATCAGTTCAAAAGATTATAGGATAGAAAGTATCAAATTTACACTGTTAAGAAACAGATGACTTGAATTCTGATAGAATATAAAACAAATAAGACAAATATATAAATATATATACATACATACACACACACACACACACATATATAAGGTTGGTGCAAACATAATTACAGTTCAGACTGTGACTTTTTAAAATGATTTATTTATTTATTTTTGTCTGTCCTGGGTCTTCACTGCTGTGTGGACTTGAGTCTCTAGTTGCAGAGAGCGGGGGCCACTCTCTAGTTGTGGTGTGTCGGCTTCTCATTCCGGTGGCTTCTCTTGTTGGGAAGCACAGGTTCTAGGGCATAAGGGCTTCAGTAGTCGTGGTTTCTAGCCTCTCGAACTCAGCTACTGCGCTCTGCAGCATGTGGAATCTTTGTGGATCAGGGATCGATCAAACCTGTGTCTCCAGCACTGGCAAGTGAATTCTTTACCACTAACCCAACAGGGCAGCCCTCAGACTGTGAATTTTAAATCATTATAACTAGGTTCAAACATATCTTTATTAATCAAAATAGGAACCATTACAATCAACACATTTTTGCCAATGAGAAGTTTATTTCTGTAGCATAAAAATTTGTGCTTTCAGAATTCAACAAACTCTTAAGAAGCATTTTCTGCATCCTGCTGGCTGTGGACGCACTTTCCCTGCAAAAAGTTGTTGAGATACTGAGGAAGTAGCAGTTGGTTGGCAAGAGGTCAGGTAAATATCTGGATGAGGCAAAACTTTGTAGCCCAATTCGTTCAACTTCTGAAGTGCTGTTTGTGCAACATGCAGCTGGGCGCTGTCATGGAGAAAAATTAGGCCCTTTCTGTTAACCAATACTGGCTGCAGGTGTTGCAATTTTGGATGCATCTTATCGATTTTCTGAGCATACTTCTCAGAGGTAGTGGTTTCACTGGGATTCAGAGAGCTGCAGTAGATGAGACGGGCAGCAGAACCACACAGTGACAAGAACCTTTTACGGGTGCAAGTCTGGGTTAGGGTGGTGCTTTGGAGCTGCTTCTTGGTGCAGCCACTCGGCTGGTTGTCGCTGCTTGTCATATGAAATCTACTTTTCGTCGTATGGCACAATCCGATTGAGAAATGGATTCTCAATCGGAAATACAACTGATGTTGCATAGAATAAGAGAAGACACTTCAAAACGACGATTTTTTTGACTTCTAGTCAGCTCACGAGGCATCCACTTATAGAGCCTTTTCACCTTTCTAATTTGCTTCAAATGCTACACGACTGTAGAATGGTCAACACTGAGTTCTTCAGCAACTTCTCGCACAGTTATATAAGGATCAATATGATGATGGCTCTCAATTAGTCGTGTTAATTTCTGATGGCTGGCCACTATGCTCTTTTATCTTTAAGCTTCTTGTTTCCTTTTCAGAACTTCTTGAACTACCACTACACTGTACATTTGTTAGTAGTTCTTGGTCCAAAAGCACTGTTGTTGTCAGCTGTCTCTGTTGCTTCAAATGACCCATTTTGAACTCGAGTAAGAAAATCACTCAAATCTGCTTTTTGTCTAACATAATTTCCATAGTCTAAAAAAATATATAAAATAAGCAGAAGTAATATAAATCATTAGCAAAAAAAAACATAAAGTAAGAAATGCACATTAAAATGATATATAAGATAACCACATTTAGAGTGTATTCCAAAATCAAATGGCAAATTTCATTAATGCAAAACCACAATTACTTTTGTACCAACCTAATACATATTAGAAGAGCAATTTGCCTAGAGAGCAAATGAAGAAGAAAAGGAAAAGGTCTCTCTTTAAAGAGTATGTATCACTTGACAAACCTGGATTCCTAAACTCCAGACAAGACTGGACAGAATATAAATGAGAATGGTGGCCCATAATCATTCTTCTTCAGCAGTGCTAAGAGAAAACAGCCTGTTACTGCCACAGAAAACCAGCAGGCGACTCACAGTCCACTCAAGTAAAAGCTGTCCCTTTCCTCTCTATGAGCTTCCTACATAGACACGGTCCTACCTTCTCTAATAAATTCTACGTTTTAAACCTTCATCTCAACATACCAGCTGAATATTAATAATAATATTATTTAATAATATTATTAAAGCAGAATAAGTAACACAATATAGTTCAATATTTTATATGCCATAGTGTTAATGTTTCTGATATTTAATGTCCTAATTACTGCTTTTACTAATAGTTGTCACTAATGTTAATTTTGTAACACAGTATATAACTTTTCATATTGAAAAGTTTAACTATTTTCTCATAAAAAAAGCACTATAGAAAAGAATTTTAATCTACTCAATCATAACAGAAAATTTTAAACTAGAAGGAAGGAAATGGAACCTATAATTACTTACAGCAGCCTTGGTCTGAGAAAGTGCATCCCATGGTGCGGTTATATCTGCTGGGCAACATTAATATTTACTGAATTAGGATCTCTGAAGTGGACTTTGAAATTTGCATTTTAATAAGCTCCCAAATGCACTCAAAAGTTTGAGAACCACTTTATTAGCAAGCGCTAATTACATTGTTCTCCAGCAAGCGCTTTATTACATTGAACCAAAACATGATTCTTCTCCCATCCTATAAAACCTAGCTTCCCAACACATGGTTTAGAGCTGTATTAGGCACGATCCCCCTAGGACACTGATCCCATAGGACAACTAGACTAACACCCCCATTTACATCTCCAACAATAAGCAGTATCCTCAGTTTATCCCAATGAGCTGAACAAATACACTGTTAAGTATCATACTGCATTTCATATTATGATATGAAAAGATCAGAAAACTACTCCAGACTTCAACCTACTAGTAGAAACAAAGGTAACATCTATTCACTCTTTCAGACAATAGCCCTTCAAAGAGTATATATTCAAAAAGTCTATATATATTTCCCCTGAGTCAGCCTTCTCTACGATAAATATTTTCATCTCCTCTAAATGCCCCTCATGTGACATGATTTCCAGGTCCCTCACGAACCCAATTATCTTGCTCCAGATGTACTCATTTGTCAAAGTCCCTCAAAATAATCAAGTCTTAAATTAAAGTTACCCCCATGCATCACTAAAAACAAGAAGTTCAATGAGACTATAACTTCTTAATCTGTGCACTACAGATCTATAACTATATCGGGAGCTATATAGTATCATTTATTGACATTAAGTCAGAATTCACTGTAAAATATTATATATAACTAATTTTACATATACTGATTCTTTTTAAAAAAGAATGTACTGCTTTACATGGCAGTTTATTATTGTGTGCCTCTGAAAGTAAAGTACATCATATATTTTAAATGAAACTGAATTTTAAAAAGCATTTATCCATTTGTTATAAATCAACGCATATGGGTATTTGCATTTACTGAATAGCCAAAATCTTAGGCACAGGACCTAAACAAAGCATTAAGTTCAGTTTAAAAAAAAACAAACAAATCATACCTTGAATAGTATCCGTGCTTTGAGAGTTCCTTGGATTTGGTAAAGGCACCTCTTTTGATTTGCTGCTCCTCATCCTGCCAATTTACCTGCAATCACATCATTAGCATTCACTGAAAATCAACATTATAATATCAGTGAAGAAAATGCCCTATCTTGCCTTTTGTGAAAGTCAAAAAAGAATTTTGTCATCTCTAAAAGTTATCTTTATATTCTCTTAAGAGTTCCTGATAATTTAGTAACTTTATTTTTGCTTGGAAAACTAGACCATTAAAAATTGTATCATAACCACCTCACACAAACTAGGATAGCTACTATCAACCAACCAAAAGACAAATAAGTGTGTTAATGAAGATGTGAAGAAACTGTAACTCTTGTGCACTGTTTGTTGGAATGTAAAATGGTACAGCTGCAATGGAAAATAGCTCAGTAGTCCCTCAAAAATTTAAAGGAAAACTATCATATGGTCCAGCACAGAAGAATTGAAAGCAGGGTCTTGAAGAGATATTTGTTCACAGCACTGCTCACAACAGTCAAAAGATGAAAGCAGCCAAAGTGTCCATAAACAAATGAAAAAATAAGTAAAACGTAGTGTGGTAGCTCAGATGGTAAAAGTGTCTGCTTGCTTGCAGGAGAACTGGGTTCCATCCCTGGGTGGGAAAGATCCCCTGGAGAAGGAAATGGCAACCCACTCCAGTACTCTTGCCTAGAAAATTCCACGGATGGAGGAGCCTCATAGGCTAGAGTCCACGGGGTCACAAGGAGTCCGACACGACTGAGCGACTTCACTTTCACTTTCAGTGTATACATAAAACATTATTATTCAGTATTAAAGAAGTGGAATATTTTGACAGGTTATGCTACAATAAACGAACCTTGAGAACATTACACTACCTTGAGAACATTATGCTAAGTGAAATAAGCCAGTTACAAAGACAAATACTATATGATTCCACTTATATGAGATACCTAGAATAGTCCAAATCATAAGAATGGAAAGTAAAATAGTGGCTGTCAGGGGCTGGGGGAAGGGGAAAATAGAAAGCTATTGTCTAATGGGTATAGAGTTTCATTTCTGCAAGAAGAAAGGAGTTCTAGAGATGGATGGTTACTATGACTGCATAATATTATTAGTGTATTTAGTACCATTAAACTGAATCCTGGAAAATGGTTAATATGGTAAATTTTATATTACATGTATCTCACCACAAAACACAAATTAAAAAGGGGAAAAACAGTTTGGAAAATGTAGAAGGGGAAAACTCATTCCTGCTCTCCAAATCTTAACACAATCATTAAGATCCCTTCTGTTCTTTCACTTTTTTTTTTTAACTATAATCACTATAATTTCAATTTTAAATGCTAGACATTTGAAGTGGGTTTTAGAATATATCCACAAATTCTTTGATACTCCTTTCTTCAAGAAGTGGAGCTTAATTTTCCTCTCATTGGATGTAGGCTGGACTTAGTGGTTTACTTGTAACAAATCAAATGTGGTAGAAATGACGTGTGACTTTCAAAACTAAGTCACAAAAGGCACTGCCTGTTCTCTCTCAAGGATCCAGCTGCCACGTCATAAGGAGAATCAAGAAACCCTATGAAGAGATCCATGTGGCAAAAAAAACAGGGTTCCTGCCTACAGCCATATGAATGAGCCATCCTGGAGGTAATCCAACAAGAGATCATCAATACAATAATATGACTCATTTTCTCTTTTATAAATAACACTGTAATGAAACTATCTGTATATATGAATGTTTGCTCATTTGGATTATTCAACAAGAACAGGATCTACAAAGTATGCCAAAACTGAACTGAAGAATATATAGAACATGTTACTCTAGAGATCTAATGTTGAACTGTTTTCCAATTTACAATAATATGAGCTGATCAGTTTCATTAATATATTTTAGTATTAACTATGCTTTTTACTTTTGTTGATATTAAGGAATATTAATTATATTCCTTTTAGGGAAGAAAATGGCTTTTAAAAAACTTTTTATTTTGTATTGGGGTACAGCTGATTAACAATGTTTTGATAGTTTCAGGTGAACAGCGAAGGGACTCAGCCATACATACGCATGTATCCATTCTCCCCCAAACTGCTCTCCCATCCAGGCAGCCACACAGCATTGAGCAGAGTTCTATACAGTAGGTCCTTGTTGGTTATCCACTTTAAATAAAGCAGTGTGTACATGTCCATCTGGGCTTCCCAGGTGGCGCTAGTAAAGAATCCGTCTGCCAGTGTAGGAGACATGGGTTTGATCCCTAGGTCAGGAAGATCCCTGGAGGAGGGCATGGCAACACTCCCTAGTATTCTTGCCTAGAGAATCCCATGAACATTGGAGCCTGGCAGGCAAAGAGTCAGACACACAACTGAACCAGCTTAGTGCACACACACTACCAAACTAGGTATCTATCCAAACTACCCATCTTTCTCTTCTTTCCCTCATCCTTCCCCTGGGCAACCGTAAGTTTGTTCTCTAAATATGTGAGTCTGTTTCTGTTTTGTAAGTAAGTTCATTTGTACAAGAAAATGTTTCTTTAATTTGAATTTAGTAGATTGCTTGAAGGACTAAACACTCTGCCATAGATCTTAATTTTAGATCTTCATTTGTGAACTATCTTTTCTTGTCCTTTGCCCACTAACCTACCAGGATATTAAGGTTTTCCTTATTGATTTGCTGAGTTCTTACATTATAAATAGTATATTAAACCTTTGTCATATTTGATAAAAATAATTTTCTTCAATGTTTGTAAAGGCAGTTCAATATCTTAATTATTAAAGACTCTAATTTACATAAAAAAGGAAAACCCTACTTATTAAGTCCAAACATGAAAAACTAAAGATATAATTAATTTTTAAGAGTGTTACTTTTACCTATAATGAACAATCCTGATTTATAAATTTCTTAGGAAAAACTTCAAAAAGGTTCCAAAAATAAAAATTTTCTAAAAATAAAATTTTCATAGATTATATGATTCTAAGAAAAGTCAATCTAGGTGTTTAAAAATAGAATAGTAAAAATTTAAAAATCAATAAATATGCCAATAGTTAAAATTATTCTAACCATAAAAACTTTAATCAGAGCTACCAACATAGTTAGAAAAATAAACTCACTTCACTGTCCTTCTCATAAAGATGCTTTCGGTCTAGTTAAGTGTCAAATGATAACTAAACAAACATGCGGCGGCTGCTGCTGCTGCTAAGTTGCTTCAGTCGTGTCCAACTCTGTGCCACCCCATAGACGGCAGCCCACCAGGCTCCCCCATCCATGGCATTTTCCAGGCAAGAACACTGGAGTGGGTTGTCGTTGCCTTCTCCAATGCATGAAAGTGAAAAATGAAAGTCAAGTCACTTGGTCGTGTCTGACTCTTAGCGACCACATGGACTACAGCCTACCAGGCTCCTCCATTCATGGGATTTTCCAGGCAAGCATACTGGAGTGGGTTGCCACTGCCTTCTCCGAAACAAACATGAGCTATTCTATATTACTAAATAATCTGTCAATGACTAGACAAAAGTTTTCTTTGAGCACACCTCATTTTAAAATAAATGCTAAAATATATAATAATGATCAATTTTCTAATGGGAAGCAGAAACAGATTAAATGATCAAAACCTGCATATACATCCAAAATTTCTATGCTTAAGAGCTAATGCTGATAAAGCTGAGACAGTGGAGATCAGCAAAAAGAAATGAATCTGCATCAGGGACATCCCTGGTGGTCCAGTGGTTAAGAATCAGCCTTCCAAGGCAGGGGATACAGGTTCGATCCCCAGTCAGGGAACTAAGATCCCACATGCTGCAGAGTAATTAAGCCTGTGCACCACAACTAGAGATGCCCCCACGCTCTAGGGCCCATGCTTTACAAACAGAGACGCCTCTGCACACGGCAACTAAAGAAAGTCTCTGTGCCACAACAAAGAGTGCAGCCAAGAAAAAAAAAAAAAAAAGATCTATCTGCTTCAAAATAACAGCCCTATTAATAATCATCTTCAAAAGCAATGACTAAATATAAAGAGTGTGACATTTATACAGAATTTCAGCCTGTAAATACATCACAGTATATTCACCACCTAACAAATGAGAATGAACTAATCACAACTACGTACAACCAGAGAGTTGAGCATCACAAACATGTTAAGTGGAGAATGCCAGAAACTAGTGCACACCCTGTATACATTTTATAAACATCAACAGGCAAAATTAATCTACTCTGTTAGAACTGACAATGGTCATTATTTATGCTTTCTTTCTTTCTTTTTTTCCTTATGTATGCTTTTGGGAGGAGGGTGACATGAATTGGAGCAAGGAAGGGCTTGAGGTACTAATAATACTGTTTACTGATTTGGCAAAATCAAATATACAAAAAAGATCTTTATGACCAAGATAATTACGATGGTTTGATCACTCATCTAGAGCCAGACATCCTGGAATGTGAAGTCAAGTGGCCCTTAGAAAGCATCACTACAAACAAAGCTAGTGGAGGTGATGGAATTCCAGTTGAGCTCTTTCAAATCCTGAAAGATGATACTGTGAAAGTGCTGCACTCAATATGCCAGCAAATTCGGAAAACTCAGCAGTGGCCACCGGACTGGAAAAGGTCAGTTTTCATTCCAATCCGAAAGAAAGGCAATGCCAAAGAATGCTCAAACTACCACACAATCTGCACTCATCTCACATGCTAGCAAAGTAATGCTCAAAATTCTCCAAGCTGGGCTTCAACAGTACATGACCATGAACTTCGAGATGTTCAAGCTGGTTTTAGAAAAGGCAGAGGAACCAGAGATCAAATTGACAACATCTGTTGGATCATCGAAAAAAGCAACAGAGTTCCAGAAAAACATCTATTTCTGCTTTATTGACTATGCCAAAGCCTTTGACTGTGTGGGTCACAATAAACTGGAAAATTCTGAAAGAGATGGGAATACCAGACCACCTGACCTGCCTCTTGAGAAATCTGTATGCAGGTCAAGAAGCAACAGTTAGAACTGGACATGGAACAACAGACTGGTTCCAAATAGGAAAAGGAGCTCGTCAAGGCTGTATATTGTCACCCTGCTTATTTAACTTATATGCAGAATACATCATGAGAAATGCTGGACTGGATGAAGCACAAGCTGGAATCAAGATTGCTGGGAGAAATATCAATAACCTCACATATGCAGATAACACTACCCTTATGGCAGAAAGTGAAGAGGAACTAAAAAGCCTCTTGATGAAAGTGAAAGAGGAGAGCGAAAAAGTTGGCTTAAAGCTCAACATTCAGAAAACTAAGATCATGGCATCTGGTCCCATCACTTCATGGCAAATAGATGGGGAAACAATGGAAACTGTGAGAGACTTTATTTTGGGGGCTCCAAAATCACTGCAGATGGTGACTGCAGCCATGAAATTAGAAGACGCTTACTCCTTGGAAGAAAAGCTATGACCAACCTAGACAGTATAATAAAAAGCAGAGACATTACTTTACCAACAAAGGTCCGTCTAGTCAAGGCTATGGTTTTTCCAGTAGTCATGTATGGATGTGAGAATTGGACTGTAAAGAAAGCTGAGTGCCAAAGAATTGATGCTTTTGAACTGTGGTGTTGGAGAAGACTCTTGAGTATCCCTTGAACAGCAAGGATATCCAACCAGTCCATCCTAAAGGAAACCAGTCCTATTCATTGGAAGGACTGATGCTGAAGCTGAAACTCCAATTCCTTGGCCACCTGATGAGAAGAACTGACTCATTTGAAAAGACCCTGATGCTGGGAAAGATTGGGGGTGGGAGAAGAAGGGGACGACAGAGGATGAGATGGTTGGATGGCATCACCGACTCAATGGACATGAGTTTGAGTAAGCTCCAGGAGTTGGTGATGGACAGAGAAGCCTGGTGTGCTGCAGTCCATGGGGTTGCAAAGAGTCGAACACAACTGAGCAACTGAACTGAACTGATTTGGGTGCTGACTTTTTGGGTGTGTTCAGTTTGTAAGACTTCATCAAACTGTACACTCATATACTTTTTCAACATACATTAAACTTCAGTTAAAAGTATTTTCTTTTTACTTTAAATTTTTACTAGTGTATAGCTGAATAACAATGCTGTGTTAGTTTCAGATGTACAGTAAAGTCAATTATACATATATATATATATCTCCACTCTTTTTTAGATTCTTTTCCCAAATAGGCCATTACAGATTATTGAGTAGAGTTCCCTGAGCTATAAATATAAAGGAGGTCCTTTGTTGTAGTTTAGTAGCTAAGTCATGTCCAACTCTAGCCACCCCATAGACTGTGGCCCACCAGGCTCCTCTGTCCATGGGATTTCCCAGTCAAGAATACTGGAGCATGTTGCCATTTCCTTCTCCAAGGGGTCTTCCTGACCCAGAGATCAAAACCATGTCTCCCGCCACTTAAGTGATCACCAAGGAAGCCCACAGTAGGTCCTTCTTAGTTATCTATTTTATATATAGTAGTGTGTATATGTCAATCCCAATCTTCCAATTTATTCTCCCCTCTCCCAAAGTATTTTCAGATAACATGAAATAACCAAATCCTAGCTTAGGTTGACAATTACAATTTTAATTAAATGCTATAATATGTCCAGTATCATGAAGTACTTGAATTTGACAATAATTCACTTTTCATAATCCATGGTTATCCCATGCCCAGTAAGTGTTATTAATAAAATCTACTTAAGTAGGTCTGTTCTTCACTTAAGAATATATAATACATATGTCACCATTTTCTATAAAAATCGAAAAAAGAACCATTGAGGAATAAGTACAATGAAAAAAATATCTCCTCATAGAAAGAAGAGAATCTGTCAAAACTTTTCTTTTACTATCTTTTGCAGTTCCATACAAATTTTAGGATTATTTGTGCTAGTTCTATAAAAAAATGCCATTTCAGGGATTACATCAGATTGTTTTAGGCAGTATGGACTTTAACAATATTATTTTCCCAGTCCATGAACACTGGACTGTATCTCTTTTCATTTATCTGTGTCACCTTTAATTTCTTTCATCAATGTCTTACAGCTTGAAGAGTACAGGTCTTTCACTTTGTTGGTTAAATTTACTCCTGGGTATGTTTTTTCTTAATCCAACTGTAAATGGGACTGTTTTCCTAAGTTTTCTTTCTGAAAGTTATTACTGTATAAAAATTTAACAGGTTTCTGTATATTACTTTTGTGTTCTAAAACTTCACTGAATTCATTTATTATGCATAACAGCTTTTTGGTAGCGCTGTTAGGGTTTTCCATACATAGTATCACATCATCTACAAATTGTGACAGTTTTATTTCTTCCCTTTCAATCTGGACGCCTTTTTTCTTTTTTTGGTCCAATAGCTGTGGCTACGACTTTCCAGTGGTCAGGTATGGATGTGAGAGTTGGACTTTGAAGAAAGCTGAGTGCCGAAGAATTGATGCTTTTGAACTGTGGTGTTGGAGAAGACTCTTGAGAGTCCCTTGGACTGCAAGGAGATCCAACCAGTCCATTCTGAAGGAGATCAGCCCTGGGTGTTCATGGAAGGACTGATGTTGAAGCTGAAACTCCAATACTTTGGCCACCTGATGCGAAGAGCTGACTCACTGGAAAAGACCCTAATGTTGGGAAGGATCGAAGGCAGGAGAAGGGGATGACAGAGGATGAGATGGTTAGATGGCATCACCAACTCAATGGACATGAGTTTGGGTGAACTCCAGGAGTTGGTGATGGACAGGGAGGCCTGGCACGCTGCAGTTCATGGGGTCGCAAAGTCGGACATGATTGAGCAACTGAACTGGAGGACTTCCACTACTATGTGAATAAAAGTGACAGACGTGTGCATTTTTATCTTGTCCCCAATCTTAAAACAAAAGCTTTGGGCTTTTCACTGTTGAGTATAATGTTAGCTGTGGGACTGTCATAGGCAGCCTTTATTACATTAAGGTATAGTTCCTTTATACCCACTTTGTTTAGAGTTTGTATCATCAATGGATGCTATGTTATGTCAAAATGATTTTTCAGCATCTATTGACTGTGTGATTTTTATTCTGCATTTTTTAAATGTCATGTATCAGGTTGATTGATTTGCAGATATTGACCCATCCTTGCATCTCTGGACTAAATTCCACTTGATCACGGTGTTTACTTTTAATGTATTCTTGAATTAGGTTTGCTAATATTTTGTTGAGGATTTTTGCATCTATGTTCATCAGTAATATTGATCTGTAATTTCTCTTTCTTCCTCCTTCCTTCCTTTATTTTGTAGGATCTTTGTCTAATTTTAGTATCAAGGTAACTCTGTCCTTGAAGAATGAGTCTGAAAGTATTCCTTCCTCTTCGATTTTTTGGAATAGTTTGAGAAGGACAGTATTAACTCTTCTTTAAATGTTTGGTAGAATTCCCGTGAGGCCACCTGGTCCTGGACTTTGTTTCTTGGGAAAGGTTTGATTCCTGATTAAGTGTCATTACTAGTAATCAGTCTGGTCATATTTTCTATTTCTTCCTGATTCCATTCCTAGGCATCTTCTTTTTGTGCTCCTTGTCCCCAGGCAAGCTCACGCAGTTTCATAGCTTCAACTACTTCCTAAACGTCATCATCTTTTTATGTCCTGAATTGTTCTCTGAGCTCTGGACCCAAGTTTTCAGTCTACTTGATGGTGTATCTCCAAGTTCAACTGGCCTTTCAAACTTATCAAGTTCAGAACCAAATTCATTATCATCTATATTCAAAATGGTTCATTCTTCTTGTTCTCTTAGCAAATGGGATTACCATGCATCCAACTCATTTTTGACATCTGTGCCTTTTCCTCACTTCATTATTTACTGAGTTACCAAGTCAATGCTAACTTTAAGATGTTTCTCTGTTACGATATGTAAAACATGCCTCTACAAAGATGCTGAAAAATAAATCTTTAAGATATTTCTAATTTCTCTCTCTCTTCCCTTTGCCTCTGTTAGAGTATCATCTTTAGCCTAAATTATAGTAAAAAAGCTTCCTAAATTATTCCGCTCTTAACATTCTCCATACTACAACCAGTTACCTTTCTACAACAGATCCCAGCAACTCTACTTTTATAACTTTTCAGTGACTATCATCTGTAGGATAAAGTTCCAAATCCCTTAGCACGATGGAAGTCTGAACTCTTCACAACCCTTAATTTAGTCTTACCCCTCACTATTGTCACAGTACACCAACTGCTCCTGTCAAACAGCTATACCTAGCACGCTTTCTCTAAACATCGAAACTTTCATTATCTCCATATCTTCTTTTCCTAAATTTTCTCTACCAGTAATACCCTTCAAGACCAACCTCTAACGTCATCTCCTATAAGTCTTTCCCAGGCAGTCCCTTAACAGAATTAGTACTTCATCTGTTTCCCATACCATTTAATGCACTTTCTACAGCACTAATCCTCACACAACAATCATTCATTCAGTTAATGAAAATTCACTTAGTACTTAATGCCACTCCACGTCCAAGCTCAGGGGCAGTGGCCAAGAGGAGCTACCCCACTTCCAAGGTAAGGAGCAGTGACTGCGCTTTGCTGGAGCAACCGTGAAGAGATACTCCACGTCCAAGGTAAGAGAAACCCAAGTAAGACGGTAGGTGTTGTGAGAGGGCATCAGAGGCCAGACACACCGAAACCACAATCACAAGACAACTAGCCAATCTGATCACATGGAACACAGCTTGTCTAACTCAATCAAACTAAGTCATGCCAAGTGGGGCCACCCAAAATGGGTCATGGTGGAGAAGTCTGACAGAATATGGTCCACTGGAGAAGGGAATGGCAAACCATGTCAGTATTCTTGCCTTGAGAACCCCATGAACAGTATGAAAAGGCAAAAAGATAGGACACTGAAAAATGAACTCCCCAGGTCAGTAGGTGCTCAATATGCTACTGGAGATCAGTGGAGAAATAACTTCAGAAAGAATGAAGGGATAGAACCAAAGCAAAAACAACACCGAGTTGTGGATGTGACTGGTGGTAGATGCAAGGTCCGATACTGTAAAGAGCAATATTGCATAGGAACCTGGAATGTTAGGTCCATCAATCAAGGCAAATTGGAAGTGGTCAAACAGGAGATGGCAAGAGTGAACGTTTGACATTCTACTAATCAGTGAACTAAGATGGACTGCAATGGGTGAATTTAACTCAGATGACCATTATATCAACTACTGCGGGCAGGAATCCTTTAGAAGAAATGGAGTAGCCATCAAAGTCAACACAAGAGTCTGAAATGCAGTACTTGGATGCAATCTCAAAAACGACAGAATGATCTCTGTTCGTTTCCAAGGCAAACCAGTCAATATCACAGTTACCCAAGTCTATGTCCCAACCAGTAACGCTGAAGAAGCTGAACGGTTCTATGAAGACCTACAAGACCTTTTAGAACTAACACCCAAAAAAGAAGTCCTTTTCATTATAGGGGACTGGAATGCAAAAGTAGGAAGTCAAGAAATACCTGGAGTAACAGGCAAATTTGGCCTCAGAGTACAGAATGAAGCAAGGCAAAGGCTAATAGAGTTTTGCCAAGAAAATGCCCTGGTCACAGGAAACACCCTCTTCCAACAACACAAGAGAAGACTCTACACATGGACATCACCAGATGGTCAACATCGAAATCAGACTGATTATATTCTTTGCAGCCAAAGATGAAGAAGCTCTATATAGTCAGCAAAAATAAGACCAGGAGCTGACTGTGGCTCAGATCATGAACTCCTTATTGCCAAATTCAGACTCAAATTGATGAAAGTGGGGAAAACCACTAGACCATTCATGTATGACCTAANATCAATCAGCTCAGATATGCAGATGATACCACTCTTATGGCAGAAAGTGAAGAGGAACTGAAAAGCCTCTTGATGAAAGTGAAAGAGAAGAGTGAAAAACTTGGCTTAAAGCTCAACATTCAGAAAATGAAGATCATGGCATCTGGTCCCACCTCTTCATGGGAACTAGATGGGGAAACAGTGGAAATAGTGTCAGACTTTATTTTTGGGGGCTCCAAAATCACTGCAGATGGTGACTGCCACCATGAAATTAAAAAACGCTTACTCCTTGGGAGAAAAGTTATGACCAACCTAGATAGTATATTCAAAAGCAGAGACATCACTTTGCCAACAAAACTCCGTTTAGTCAAGGCGATGATTTTTCCCATGGTCATGTATGGATGCGAGAGTTGGACTGTGAAGAAAGCTGAGCGCTGAAGAACTGATGCTTTTGAACTGTGGTGTTGGAGAAGACTCCTGAGAGTCCCTTGGACTGCAAGGAGATCCAACCAGTCCATTCTGAAGGAGATATATCCTGGGTGTTCTTTGGAAGGAATGATGCTAAGGGTGAAACTCCATTACTTTGGCCACCTCATGAGAAGAGTTGACTCATTGGAAAAGACTCTGATGCTGGGAGGGATTGGGGGCAGGAGGAGAAGGGGACGACCAAGGATGAGATGGCTGGATGGCATCACGGACTCCATGGACGTGAGTCTGAGTGAACTCTGGGAGTTGGTGATGGACAGGGACGCCTGGGGTTCTGCAATTCATGGGGTCGCAGATTCGGACATGACTGAGCGACTGAACTGCACTGAACTGACTGATGATGAGCGATACATCATTTCGTGTGCTTGTTGGCCATCTGCCTGTCATCTTTGGAAAAATGTGAAATTACTGTTTTTGACTGAGGCCCTGAGGCAAACTGATAGCAACAACCAGAGTCAGTAACATGACGGGCCTCCAAGAAGCACATTTTCAAAGGAGAACTATGATTCTTCATGTAGCTTCACCAAAGAGCCTTCAACTTGATCACTGATATGAAGGAATTCAGAGATTGTAGATTCAGAGGCTTTGAGGGAGAGGTTTTTGGGGAAAAAATAGGCAGTGGGGTGCAGAGGTAGCGTCTTCCTTACCTCAGGCTATTGAGAGAGGAGCTCTGAGGAGACGACATGGAGAACTACATGTGTGCTCTGGAATTTGGACACCGGAGCAGCCTGAGGCTGGAATTGGGCCTGGAAAAAGAACAACTTCTGTGTCTGCGTATCTGACGCTACTTGTGAAGTCAAGCTTTCCTTGCTCTGAAAGGGGAGTCAGAGATTAGTGAATCCCAGGAACCAGAGATGGGACCTGAAGTAGAAACCCAAGTCATTAGCATTCCACTAGTCAATTTAAGAACTGACTCGACTTAAGAAAAGGGGGGAGGATATACAACATTTGCTTACACACGCATAAACTATTTACAGAGGTGCAGAGGAGAGTGCAACATTGACGGTCAATGTGGAAGGAAACTAATGACAGGGAGTAGAGGGAGACATGTCAGCTGTACTTCTTTATATTTTTAAAAATTTGAACTTTTTTTAAAATAAAATTTTCATGGTATTATTGTATCAGGAGGCACTGAAATATCTGAACAAATCAATATCTGGGTGGTGAGGCAGCTGCTTTCTCCTTCACTTCTTTGGGTTACTAAAGCAGCTTGTCAGTAAAAAATGTGAATATACTAACCATTCAAAAAACAAATATTGGGTTGGCCAAAATGTTTCTTCAAGTTTTCCCACAAGATATTCTGGGGAAATTGAACAAAATTTTGAGCCAACCCAATATTTTAAAATAAAGAATAGTATTTTCCTTTTAAAAAAAATATTAAAAGTTAAGGAATCCTCCCAAGAGGGCAGCCTGAAATCCAGAGAGAAAGAAGAGTATTTGTCCAGGAACTGAAGATAAGGGGATATTGGGAGTGGTCAGCTGAAGGGGACACGAGACACCCACCCAGCGAGTTGCAGCTATGGTGCCCAGGCAGGAGAACCTTTAAAGAAACCAGGGAAGTACTCCAAGAGAATGGACTGGCTCTAAACATTTACCTTACAACAGTACCAGTTAGGTGAGAATGTTCTCCTAAGCCTCATGGCTCCCTGCTGCCTCCTTGACTTCCAGCCTTCCTCCCCTGTTTAAGCAGCAAACCTGAGGAAAGGGAGACAGTCCAGATAGAAAAAGAAAAGCACTTTACTCCCTCCGTGGAAGGAGACAGCACAAATGCAGGAAGCCCCAGATAGGAGGGAAGCAGAAGTCATACTTTTGAGTAAGGATAGAAATGTTGATTCATAAACTGGACTGGATGTTTTATTACTGAATTAACATTGTTTGCCAGCTTATGTGATTTAATACTTTTTGTTAACTAAAAATGATCAGACAGAATGTGGCCCACTGGAGAAGGGAATGGCAAGCCACTTCAGTATTCTTGCCTTGAGAACCCCATGAACAGTATGAAAAGGCAAAATGATAGGATATTAAAGGAGAATCTCCCCAGGTCGTTAGGTGCCCAATATGCTACTGGAGATCAGTGGAGAAATAACTCCAAAAAGAATGAAGGGATGGAGCCAAAGCAAAAACAGTACCCAGTTGTGCATGTGACTGATGATAGAAACAAAATCCGATGCTGTAAAGAGCAATATTGCATAGGAACTTGGAATGTCAGGTCCATGAATCAAGGCAAATTGAAAGTGGTCAAACAAGAGATGGCAAGTGTGAACGTCGACATTCTAGGAATCAGCGAACTAAAATGGACTGGAATGGATGAATTTAACTCAGATGACCATTATATCTACTACTGTGGGAAGGAATCCCTCAGAAGAAATGGAGTAGCCATCATGGTCAACAAAAGAGTCCGAAATGCAGTACGTGGATGCAATCTCAAAAACGACAGGATGATCTCTGTTCATTTCCAAGGCAAACCATTCAATATCACAGTTATCCAAGTCTATGCCCCAACCAGTAATGCTGAAGAAG
>SJYX01008766.1:49816-87261 GCA_006410675.1 Oreotragus oreotragus | reverse complement strand
GTCATGTATGGATGTGAAAGTTGGACTGTGAAGAAAGCTGAGCGCCAAAGAATTGATGCTTTTGAACTGTGGTGTTGGAGAAGACTCCTGAGAGTCCCTTGGACTGCAAGGAGATCCAACCAGTCCATTCTGAAGGAGATTAACCCTGGGATTTCTTTGGAAGGACTGATGCTAAAGCTGAAACTCCAGTACTTTGGCCACCTCATGCGAAGAGTTGACTCATTGGAAAAGACTCTGATGCTGGGAGGGATTGGGGGCAGGAGGAGAAGGGGATGACCGAGGATGAGATGGCTGGATGGCATCACGGACTCGATGGACGTGAGTCTGAGTGAACTCCGGGAGATGGTGATGGACAGGGAGGCCTGGCGTGCTGCGATTCATGGGGTCGCAAAGAGTCAGACACGACTGAGCGACTGAACTGAAAATTGATCAGAAAATCATGAAACTTCCTGAGCTTTATCTAGGAGTAAGAGAAGGATTTCCCTCACAGAATAGATTTAGAAGGACAGTGCAAGAATGATGCTGCTTTTATTATTGTACCCCTAAGTCTTGCTTATTTAGCAGTCAGTTACATGACCTTTACAACTGGTGATAGATCCTGAGAGAATTTGAGCCAGCAAAGAGTTAGAAAAACAGAAAGTTTGTCATATGTGCTTTAGTAATAGTCCACAGGTAAGAGTGGAATGATCAACAGTGGGGAAAGAAAGAGAAGGAGGATATTTAAAAAGCAATAGTGGAGGACTTCCCTGGTGGTCCAATGGTTAAGAATTCGCCTTTCCATGCAGGTGGTGCAGTTAAGATCCCTGGTCCAGGGGCTAAGAGCCCACATGCCTCATAACCAAAGAAAAAAAAAACACAAACCAAAACCCAAAACATAAAAATCAGAAGCAACATTATAACAGATTCAATAATTACTCTTTTTAAATGGTCCAAATCGAAAAATAAATAAATAAAAAATAAGAAAAAGCAATAGCTGACATAGTTCATCTTTAGAAAAAAGAACGAAATAAAAAAAGAAAGATTAGTAGCAATGGTCCAGAATAGTTCAGTGATTTAAAAAACAACTGAAAACCAGTTTTTAAAAGTGGCAGCCATTTGCAACATTGATGGAACTTGAAGACATAATGCCAAGTGAAATAAGTCAAACAGAGAAAGATAAATAGTATATGTTCACAACAGATACAAGTATCAAATAATAATATTGTTTACCTAAAACTAATACAATGTTATATGTAAGTTATATCTCAATAAAAAATAATTTTAAAATTCTTCTAAATGGTGAGATGCTCGGCATCACTAGCAAACCATAATGAGAAACCATCTGACACCACCAGATTAGCAAAGATTTAAAAATATAATAATACCACATGTTGGCAAAGCTATGAAGCAATGGGAATTTCTGATCACTTCTGATAGCTGTGTAAATTGATTCAATGATTTGGGAGAATGGTTTGGAAATAGGCAGTAAAGTTGAAGATATCCCTAGGAACCAACAATTTCACTGAAAGTGGCCCACATTCTCAAACTTCTTGTTACTGAACCACAATAAGATAAAAAGCTTATGAAAATGAGTCACTCAGTGGTATCTGATACTTTGTGACCCCATGGACTGTAGCCTGCCAGGCTCCTCTGTCCATGGAATTCTCCAGGCCAGAATACTAGAATGGGTTGCCATTTCCTTCTCCAGGGACCTTCCCGAACGAGGAATCAGACTGGGGTCTCCTGCATTACGGGCAGATTCTTTACCAGCTGAGCTACGAGGGAAGCCCCAAAAGCTTGTGCAGGGATATAAATCAACTGCGATCACTAGGCACACTGCCTAGGTGAGCTGATCTTTTTTTTGTCAATAAAACTTTCCTGATGAAAGAAATGGTACATTGATATATACTCTGATACAAGTTCCTTATTTCAAACTTGTGTTAACTTTTTTAAGAAACCCAAGTGCATAAAGTACAAGAGATTTTATGAAAGCATTGTTTATAATCTCAAAAGTGAGCTGACCTTTTTTTGGTCAATAAAACTTTCCTGATGAAAGAAATGGTACATTGATATATATTCTGATACAAGTTCCTTATTTCAAACTTGTGTTAACTTCTATAAGAAACCCAAGCGCATAGACAAGTACAAGAGATTTTATGAAAGCGTTGTTTATAATCTCAAAAATGGGTAATAATAGGTCCATTAGTAGGAGAATGGGTAAGTAAGCTGGGGAACAGGCATACAATAAAATACTAAGCAGCAATGAAATTAAATTAAAGAATGAATCTCACAAATATAGTTTTTAAAAAGCAAATTGAAAAAGGGTATATACATAATTTGTTGTGGTTCTTTAGTCAGTAAGTCATGCCCGACTCTTTTGTGACCCCATGGACCGTAGCCTGCCTGGCTCCTCTCTCCATGGGGTTTCCCAGACAAGAATACTGGAGTGAGTTGCCAGTTCCTTCCCCAGGGGATCTCCCCAACCCAGGGATTGAACTGAATCTTCTGCATTGGCAGGCAAATTCTTTACCACTGAGTAAGCCCTTACATACATAGTACCACTACCATAAAGCTTAAGAACATGTGCAATTTTGGTATAGCTTACTTAGGAATACACACAATTGTAGTGAAACATTTTTAAATATCAAGAAATGTATGTGCTTAGTCCCTCAGTTGTGTCCGACTCTTTGTGACCCCATGGACTGTAGCCTGCCAGGCTCCCCTGTCCATGGGGATTCTCCAGGCAAGAATATTAGAGTGGGTTGTCATGCCTTTCTCAAGGGGATCTTCCCAACCCAGGGACTGAACCCAGGTCTCCTGCATTGCTGGCAAATTCTTTGTTGTCTGAGCCACCAGGGAAGCCCAAATCTCAAGGAATAAAAAAATACCAAATTCAGAAATGTGATTATTTCTAAGGGAGCAGAAGGAGAATCAACGTGTGATGGGGTGAAAACAGGAGGCTTCAACTGTGTTGATAATGTTTTCTTTCTCAAGCTGGGTGTGGATATATAGATGTGTTATTATCATTATTCAGAGCCCTTTCATATTCAAAATATTAAATAGTACATGTTAAAAATAAAAATAAGCAATTTAAAAATTCTCGTGGGGAATGTGAGGAAGAACAGCACCAAAACGTAATTTCACTCAGTAGAAATGGTTTCTTACAAAACTGGGGCTCAAGAAGCTTTTCACCTTTTCAACACTGGACGGAAAAGCACAGTCATCCTTTTCATCAGAGTTTACGCCAAGAAAAGAATTTATGTCCAAGAAAAAGCAACAGTAACTTCATTGGGGGTAAATTAGTACCAGTTCAAGTAAAAAATGGGGTTTCCCAGGTGGCACAGTGGTTAAAAAAAAAATCTGCCTGCCAATGCAGAAGATGCAGGAGATGAGGGTTCAGTCCCTAGGACAGGAAGATCTCCTGGAGAAGGAAATATCATATTTTATGTATGTATGGAGAGAGAGAAAGAGAGAGAGAGATTTATTTTAAGAAACTGGTTCACATAGTCATGGAGCCTGGCAAGTCCAATATCTGAGAGTAGGCCGATAAGCTGGAAACCCAGGGAAGAATTCAATTTAAAGGCAGTTTACTGGCAGAATTTCCTCTCTGTGGGACCTCAGTTTGTTTTCTCTTTAGGTCTTCAACTGATCAGATGAGGCCCACTCACATCATGGAGGGTGATCTGCTTTACTCACAATCTACTGATTTGATGTTAGTCTCATTGAAGAAATACCTTCATAGCAATATCCAGACTACTGTTTGATAAAATAGCTGAGTACTATTTTATGTAGCCTAGCCAAGTTGGCACATGAAATTAACCATCACACAAGTCTTTATGCCACCCCAGCTAACATAACTGAAGCAGAGACAAGTCCTGCCCAACCAATCTGTAGACTTCTGAGCAGTGTTCTTATTTAACCTACTAAATTTCTGGATAATGTGTTATGCAACATGAATAATTGGACATTAAATTTATAAAACATAGTCTGCTTGTGTATGCCTTTGTTACATCATTCGTTTTTATTTTTACATTTGTTTTAGGTGAGAGTTACACTAAAATTTATAATGTGCGGTCAGGTCTGGAGCCAATAAGAATGCAGCAGGGTCACAGCCCCCCTGCCTTCCCCCACCTCTTTGGAGATGGGGATAATAAGCTCCTTAGTTGTTAGATCTTATAAATCAGTTTATTGAGGGACAGCAGTTTTTCAGCATCTCATACAGAACTATTTTAATATTTAAACAACTAAACTAGGTACAGGCTAGTTAGACATCAGCTGAGCATTAGGTATAGTACCTTATGGCAGTGTTTTCAGTGGGCTTTGGCTCATTTGTTTAATGATCCCAACAGCCCTAGAAGAAATAGATGGCAAGAATTTTCCTTGGGTAAGAATCCACTGGGTCACCTCGGCAGAATCCCTTTTTCACTGGACAAACGGGCAGGCATAAGTCTATGCATTGTGTTTCTCATGGTGGATGCCACTCAGTCCTGAGACCATGACTCAGCTCAGAGGAACTGCCCTGGGATTTTGAGATTCTGTGAGAGGGCATATAATCATGTGAGAATACGTCTTCGAGTTCTCTGAGAATTCAGCCATTCAAGTCACAGATAGAATACACCAATAAGGCAGCAGTGTTGTCTATCTCAGTGAAAAAGGGACATAGGATTTGAGCTCAGCCATGGCTCAGAATACTCACTCTTCTTAAATGTAAAAAGTTACCTGACCATTGCAGAAAGCCATAGCTTAGAAGAAAGAAGTTCTCATTAAATAGGGTCTAGTAACAGAGCTGGACACGACTGAAGCAACTTAGCAGCAGCAGTCAAATGAAAACAGAGGCCTTCACTTAATTTACTTACAATCTCTTGTTGAGTAAATGTTAAAATATTATCTCTGTCTTATTGCTAAGGAAAAGATTTAACCTTGCCTGGGAAAGTGAGATATCACGCTTCAGAAAGAAATGAGAGAGGTTTTCAATGTATGCTGTAGCTAAATGAGTTTCACAGCAAACAACCCAAATAGGCTCAGATTTACTTTTGGATGGTCTGGAAATTTATTCTTGAACTTCAGAAAATATCTTAACGGGAATTCCCTGCCTGTTCAGTGGATAGGGCTCAGTGCTTTCATTGTGGGGACCTGAATTCATTCCCTGGTTGGAGGACCGGGAACCCACAAGCCATGCAGCACAGACCAAAAAAAGGATCTGACTATCCCCCATTCCAAATAATCTATAGACACAATTAACATTGATTTTGCACAAACCAGTTGCTGAGAATAAAAGCCTTGTGATGAAATACCTCAGGGTTTACAAGACTTGAAATTTTAAATAGCAGGGCATTGTTGATTGTCTGATTCCAAACTCTCTACTCACACAGACTTGCCCTGTGATTCTAAAACAAGGAATTTAACCTGGATGGACCTAGTGTTAGCACGGATTCTGGTTTTAGGGTCTATTTCTACTTTTGTGATATAGGATATGACTTGAAGATGTGATGAAATTGTAGAGCAGTTAAATCCGTGGTAGGACCTACACTTTCTCCCATCCTGTTTTTGAGTTATTGGTTCATAGTGGTTGGGAAAGGTAGCTAGGATTAAGGAAGTACATCCTGTAATGTGTAAAGTTGACGTGAGAAGGACAAACACACCCTTCATAGAGGGCCTGCCCTTCTTTGCAATCACAAAAAAATGCAGACCTGTTTAACATAGTGCTATGCATTTAGTTCTAACAGTTAATAAAAACTCATTGAATGGATGGATGGATGAATTCATTCCTTTAGTGAAGCAGATGAGAAGTAGTTGGAAGTCTAAGACAGAACAAAAGCCATTTCTTAAGTATCTTCTCGTTCAGATCAAAGTAGCTTTGGGAGACTAAATTATCTGGAAAATTGCTTCAAACCCACGTTTTACTTTTGATGGCTAATCCCTCTCGTAAGATGAATATTGAAGTACTCTTGGCATAGTGACAGGCAATGGGGTTAGAGAGTTTCTTCCTTCCTCAATTTCTGGTAAGGTCAAAAGTAAACAGGATTTAGCACACATCCGAGGCTGATCGTTTTTTTTTTTTTTTTTNTACTGAACTGAAAATTGATCAGAAAATCATGAAACTTCCTGAGCTTTATCTAGGAGTAAGAGAAGGATTTCCCTCACAGAATAGATTTAGAAGGACAGTGCAAGAATGATGCTGCTTTTATTATTGTACCCCTAAGTCTTGCTTATTTAGCAGTCAGTTACATGACCTTTACAACTGGTGATAGATCCTGAGAGAATTTGAGCCAGCAAAGAGTTAGAAAAACAGAAAGTTTGTCATATGTGCTTTAGTAATAGTCCACAGGTAAGAGTGGAATGATCAACAGTGGGGAAAGAAAGAGAAGGAGGATATTTAAAAAGCAATAGTGGAGGACTTCCCTGGTGGTCCAATGGTTAAGAATTCGCCTTTCCATGCAGGTGGTGCAGTTAAGATCCCTGGTCCAGGGGCTAAGAGCCCACATGCCTCATAACCAAAGAAAAAAAAAACACAAACCAAAACCCAAAACATAAAAATCAGAAGCAACATTATAACAGATTCAATAATTACTCTTTTTAAATGGTCCAAATCGAAAAATAAATAAATAAAAAATAAGAAAAAGCAATAGCTGACATAGTTCATCTTTAGAAAAAAGAACGAAATAAAAAAAGAAAGATTAGTAGCAATGGTCCAGAAAAGTTCAGTGATTTAAAAAACAACTGAAAACCAGTTTTTAAAAGTGGCAGCCATTTGCAACATTGATGGAACTTGAAGACATAATGCCAAGTGAAATAAGTCAAACAGAGAAAGATAAATAGTATATGTTCACAACAGATACAAGTATCAAATAATAATATTGTTTACCTAAAACTAATACAATGTTATATGTAAGTTATATCTCAATAAAAAATAATTTTAAAATTCTTCTAAATGGTGAGATGCTCGGCATCACTAGCAAACCATAATGAGAAACCATCTGACACCACCAGATTAGCAAAGATTTAAAAATATAATAATACCACATGTTGGCAAAGCTATGAAGCAATGGGAATTTCTGATCACTTCTGATAGCTGTGTAAATTGATTCAATGATTTGGGAGAATGGTTTGGAAATAGGCAGTAAAGTTGAAGATATCCCTAGGAACCAACAATTTCACTGAAAGTGGCCCACATTCTCAAACTTCTTGTTACTGAACCACAATAAGATAAAAAGCTTATGAAAATGAGTCACTCAGTGGTATCTGATACTTTGTGACCCCATGGACTGTAGCCTGCCAGGCTCCTCTGTCCATGGAATTCTCCAGGCCAGAATACTAGAATGGGTTGCCATTTCCTTCTCCAGGGACCTTCCCGAACGAGGAATCAGACTGGGGTCTCCTGCATTACGGGCAGATTCTTTACCAGCTGAGCTACGAGGGAAGCCCCAAAAGCTTGTGCAGGGATATAAATCAACTGCGATCACTAGGCACACTGCCTAGGTGAGCTGATCTTTTTTTTGTCAATAAAACTTTCCTGATGAAAGAAATGGTACATTGATATATACTCTGATACAAGTTCCTTATTTCAAACTTGTGTTAACTTTTTTAAGAAACCCAAGTGCATAAAGTACAAGAGATTTTATGAAAGCATTGTTTATAATCTCAAAAGTGAGCTGACCTTTTTTTTGTCAATAAAACTTTCCTGATGAAAGAAATGGTACATTGATATATACTCTGATACAAGTTCCTTATTTCAAACTTGTGTTAACTTTTTTAAGAAACCCAAGTGCATAAAGTACAAGAGATTTTATGAAAGCATTGTTTATAATCTCAAAAGTGAGCTGACCTTTTTTTGGTCAATAAAACTTTCCTGATGAAAGAAATGGTACATTGATATATATTCTGATACAAGTTCCTTATTTCAAACTTGTGTTAACTTCTATAAGAAACCCAAGCGCATAGACAAGTACAAGAGATTTTATGAAAGCGTTGTTTATAATCTCAAAAATGGGTAATAATAGGTCCATTAGTAGGAGAATGGGTAAGTAAGCTGGGGAACAGGCATACAATAAAATACTAAGCAGCAATGAAATTAAATTAAAGAATGAATCTCACAAATATAGTTTTTAAATAGCAAATTGAAAAAGGGTATATACATAATTTGTTGTGGTTCTTTAGTCAGTAAGTCATGTCCGACTCTTTTGTGACCCCATGGACCGTAGCCTGCCTGGCTCCTCTCTCCATGGGGTTTCCCAGACAAGAATACTGGAGTGAGTTGCCAGTTCCTTCCCCAGGGGATCTCCCCAACCCAGGGATTGAACTGAATCTTCTGCATTGGCAGGCAAATTCTTTACCACTGAGTAAGCCCTTACATACATAGTACCACTACCATAAAGCTTAAGAACATGTGCAATTTTGGTATAGCTTACTTAGGAATACACACAATTGTAGTNGAATACTGGAGTGAGTTGCCAGTTCCTTCCCCAGGGGATCTCCCCAACCCAGGGATTGAACTGAATCTTCTGCATTGGCAGGCAAATTCTTTACCACTGAGTAAGCCCTTACATACATAGTACCACTACCATAAAGCTTAAGAACATGTGCAATTTTGGTATAGCTTACTTAGGAATACACACAATTGTAGTGAAACATTTTTAAATATCAAGAAATGTATGTGCTTAGTCCCTCAGTTGTGTCCGACTCTTTGTGACCCCATGGACTGTAGCCTGCCAGGCTCCCCTGTCCATGGGGATTCTCCAGGCAAGAATATTAGAGTGGGTTGTCATGCCTTTCTCAAGGGGATCTTCCCAACCCAGGGACTGAACCCAGGTCTCCTGCATTGCTGGCAAATTCTTTGTTGTCTGAGCCACCAGGGAAGCCCAAATCTCAAGGAATAAAAAAATACCAAATTCAGAAATGTGATTATTTCTAAGGGAGCAGAAGGAGAATCAACGTGTGATGGGGTGAAAACAGGAGGCTTCAACTGTGTTGATAATGTTTTCTTTCTCAAGCTGGGTGTGGATATATAGATGTGTTATTATCATTATTCAGAGCCCTTTCATATTCAAAATATTAAATAGTACATGTTAAAAATAAAAATAAGCAATTTAAAAATTCTCGTGGGGAATGTGAGGAAGAACAGCACCAAAACGTAATTTCACTCAGTAGAAATGGTTTCTTACAAAACTGGGGCTCAAGAAGCTTTTCACCTTTTCAACACTGGACGGAAAAGCACAGTCATTCTTTTCATCAGAGTTTACGCCAAGAAAAGAATTTATGTCCAAGAAAAAGCAACAGCAACTTCATTGGGGGTAAATTAGTATCAGTTCAGGTAAAAAATGGGGTTTCCCAGGTGGCACAGTGGTTAAAAAAAAAATCTGCCTGCCAATGCAGAAGATGCAGGAGATGAGGGTTCAGTCCCTAGGACAGGAAGATCTCCTGGAGAAGGAAATATCATATTTTATGTATGTATGGAGAGAGAGAAAGAGAGAGAGAGATTTATTTTAAGAAATTGGTTCACATAGTCATGGAGCCTGGCAAGTCCAATATCTGAGAGTAGGCCGATAAGCTGGAAACCCAGGGAAGAATTCAATTTAAAGGCAGTTTACTGGCAGAATTTCCTCTCTGTGGGACCTCAGTTTGTTTTCTCTTTAGGTCTTCAACTGATCAGATGAGGCCCACTCACATCATGGAGGGTGATCTGCTTTACTCACAATCTACTGATTTGATGTTAGTCTCATTGAAGAAATACCTTCATAGCAATATCCAGACTACTGTTTGATAAAATAGCTGAGTACTATTTTATGTAGCCTAGCCAAGTTGGCACATGAAATTAACCATCACACAAGTCTTTATGCCACCCCAGCTAACATAACTGAAGCAGAGACAAGTCCTGCCCAACCAATCTGTAGACTTCTGAGCAGTGTTCTTATTTAACCTACTAAATTTCTGGATAATGTGTTATGCAACATGAATAATTGGACATTAAATTTATAAAACATAGTCTGCTTGTGTATGCCTTTGTTACATCATTCGTTTTTATTTTTACATTTGTTTTAGGTGAGAGTTACACTAAAATTTATAATGTGCGGTCAGGTCTGGAGCCAATAAGAATGCAGCAGGGTCACAGCCCCCCTGCCTTCCCCCACCTCTTTGGGGATGGGGATAATAAGCTCCTTAGTTGTTAGATCTTATAAATCAGTTTATTGAGGGACAGCAGTTTTTCAGTATCTCATACAGAACTATTTTAATATTTAAACAACTAAACTAGGTACAGGCTAGTTAGACATCAGCTGAGCATTAGGTATAGTACCTTATGGCAGTGTTTTCAGTGGGCTTTGGCTCATTTGTTTAATGATCCCAACAGCCCTAGAAGAAATAGATGGCAAGAATTTTCCTTGGGTAAGAATCCACTGGGTCACCTCGGCAGAATCCCTTTTTCACTGGACAAACGGGCAGGCATAAGTCTATGCATTGTGTTTCTCATGGTGGATGCCACTCAGTCCTGAGACCATGACTCAGCTCAGAGGAACTGCCCTGGGATTTTGAGATTCTGTGAGAGGGCATATAATCATGTGAGAATACGTCTTCGAGTTCTCTGAGAATTCAGCCATTCAAGTCACAGATAGAATACACCAATAAGGCAGCAGTGTTGTCTATCTCAGTGAAAAAGGGACATAGGATTTGAGCTCAGCCATGGCTCAGAATACTCACTCTTCTTAAATGTAAAAAGTTACCTGACCATTGCAGAAAGCCATAGCTTAGAAGAAAGAAGTTCTCATTAAATAGGGTCTAGTAACAGAGCTGGACACGACTGAAGCAACTTAGCAGCAGCAGTCAAATGAAAACAGAGGCCTTCACTTAATTTACTTACAATCTCTTGTTGAGTAAATGTTAAAATATTATCTCTGTCTTATTGCTAAGGAAAAGATTTAACCCTGCCTGGGAAAGTGAGATATCACGCTTCAGAAAGAAATGAGAGAGGTTTTCAATGTATGCTGTAGCTAAATGAGTTTCACAGCAAACAACCCAAATAGGCTCAGATTTACTTTTGGATGGTCTGGAAATTTATTCTTGAACTTCAGAAAATATCTTATCGGGAATTCCCTGCCTGTTCAGTGGATAGGGCTCAGTGCTTTCATTGTGGGGACCTGAATTCATTCCCTGGTTGGAGGACCGGGAACCCACAAGCCATGCAGCACAGACCAAAAAAAGGATCTGACTATCCCCCATTCCAAATAATCTATAGACACAATTAACATTGATTTTGCACAAACCAGTTGCTGAGAATAAAAGCCTTGTGATGAAATACCTCAGGGTTTACAAGACTTGAAATTTTAAATAGCAGGGCATTGTTGATTGTCTGATTCCAAACTCTCTACTCACACAGACTTGCCCTGTGATTCTAAAACAAGGAATTTAACCTGGATGGACCTAGTGTTAGCACGGATTCTGGTTTTAGGGTCTATTTCTACTTTTGTGATATAGGATATGACTTGAAGATGTGATGAAATTGTAGAGCAGTTAAATCCGTGGTAGGACCTACACTTTCTCCCATCCTGTTTTTGAGTTATTGGTTCATAGTGGTTGGGAAAGGTAGCTAGGATTAAGGAAGTACATCCTGTAATGTGTAAAGTTGACGTGAGAAGGACAAACACACCCTTCATAGAGGGCCTGCCCTTCTTTGCAATCACAAAAAAATGCAGACCTGTTTAACATAGTGCTATGCATTTAGTTCTAACAGTTAATAAAAACTCATTGAATGGATGGATGGATGAATTCATTCCTTTAGTGAAGCAGATGAGAAGTAGTTGGAAGTCTAAGACAGAACAAAAGCCATTTCTTAAGTATCTTCTCGTTCAGATCAAAGTAGCTTTGGGAGACTAAATTATCTTGAAAATTGCTTCAAACCCACGTTTTACTTTTGATGGCTAATCCCTCTCGTAAGATGAATATTGAAGTACTCTTGGCATAGTGACAGGCAATGGGGTTAGAGAGTTTCTTCCTTCCTCAATTTCTGGTAAGGTCAAAAGTAAACAGGATTTAGCACACATCCGAGGCTGATCTTTTTTTTTTTTTTTTTTTAATATACAGGATTAGAACCATAGATTCATTTATTGTGACAACTATGAGACATTGGAAACAATGGCTGTGTCTCAAAAATATTGTTTAATAAAAACATTGTTGGGTGTAAAAAAGCAACTTGCTTGAACAGATGTCTGCACTCTGACTTTTATGTAAATAAAAAACAAAATGATTCTATACTTATTCTGTGGGTACATGTGTATATACAAATATGCAACAATATATAAAAATGATAAACTCTGAAATTGGGGAGGAGGTATGGATTAGGGTGAGGTTGGCTTTTGATCATTTTATCTCTATGATTTACTTCTATCTTCTTAGTTTTCCTCAACAAGAGTTATGAGTGAGACAACTAGTATGTTTAAATCTAAGTACTAAGTCTTTCCCATTTTCCCCAAATTAAATTGTATACTTGTTAAGAACAAGAGTACATCTGAAACATGTGATTTTGAAACGTTTCTAAGCTTTAAAAATTGTATTTTGCTGTATTTAATCTTCATGAATCTTCAAAGGTTAGCCTCTTTTTTGCTGAGTGCCTTCTTTTTAATATTTTACCTACTGGGATTGCTTGTAAATAGCTTAGCTAACAGACATGGTAATCCCTTTACTATACCAAGGCAAGCCCTGTTTATTAGAACACTCAGAAAGAAGACCATCTCTCTTAAGAGAATATCTTGGTTTCAGAGCTGATTTATGAACTAATTATACAAATGAAATGTGCAGTGAAGAAACATCTGATAGCAAGACAGGTGCAATTAAAAAAAAAAAAAAAGAAAGAAAGAAAACCAAAGACTATAAGTCTGAATGAGGTTGTATATAACCAAACCAGGTTAAGTTTTGCAAGGGATAAACCATCCTATTTACAGACAGTGGAAAATTTTAAGCTCTTGACAGGACATTTTCTGTGGCCATTCCAAAAATAGAAAAAGGCAGCTGGGAAGAAGACCCAGAAGGCACAGGTTTTAATGAGGCTTATCAGCCACTAAAAACACTCCTGGAATCCCAGGATCGAGTGCTCCCCACCTGTTGAACAAGAAATGAGAACATGTGAGCATTTGGTTACAAATCCTAGAGCATGAACAGAAGGCCCACAAAATATTATAAGAGGCAAAAGCAGCTGGAATTGTCTGACTGAAAAAATGACAGGCAGAAATGAGAGTGATGGTGAATAGGTAGCTGCTTTGGGAAATATAAATGATTGCATATATCAAGCATGAATTGAAAAATTTGTGTCAAGCAAACATATATACTGATCTAACATATGTTGACAATTATTTTAGACATATAAGTGGTTACAGTGTAACTATACAACTATTATATATTTATTTTATATAACTAATATATGTACTTATATAGTATATACTATATAAGTAACTCTTGTATAACCTCCGATAACCTGTTATTCACACACTGTCTTGCGTAATTCTCATGAAAACCTGAGGAGTATTTGCATCATAGAGATGAGCAAAGGTGAAGTGGAGTGCTCTCAGACACAAGTTGGAGAGGGCTAGAGGTGGCACTGGAAACTCCCTCTTCTAGATCCAGAACATATTCCTGTTCCACTACACTGCATGGCTGTTCAAAGTAGTTAGATGCTCTTTGGAAAGAACAGTGGGATATGAATTTCTGTGCTTTGGCTGAATAAAAAGGATATGAGTGACTAAGTGAAAAACAGCTGTATTTGCTGAGTTCATGATCTTTCTCTTTCTTGCAACTCTTTGGTGACCTATTATTTTTTTTTTCAAATTGAAGTATAGTTTAAGTCACCTTTGGACTAGCACACACAGGTAATAAAGGAAGGGTGTATCCTTGCATGTTCATGTGCAGCGCCCTGCCCTTGACCTCCTGTCAGGAACTTTAATCCCGAGTTCAGGCCAAAATGAAGGAGAAGTTTATTCGTTTTTTCATTTTGCAATGTAGTTAGAGTTTACATGCAATTAATACTATAAAACTTTACGTTTGTCCTGTGAACAGCTTACTTTTAGCACAAGTATTTAATAGTAGTAGAATATAAATAATTTATATTTGTGATTCTTGTCAGAAGTAGCAATGTCAGTATTACACACTGAAAATTTTATGTTCGTGAGGCAGACTATAAAAGATTTACAGGAACCTGGAGATTAAGACAAGGGAAAGAGTGAATAATATTCTTGAGAAAGGACAACAACAAAAACCACCCCACTTCCCCTAATATGTTCCCATAGAGATTACAGAATTTTTAGGACAATTCTGAGTTGAGTAGGGTTAGGAAGTATGGAATAATTCCTAGATCTCTCCTGTTCCCCACCAAAAATAATGTATCACACACATACACACACAATTATTAGGACTTTGGATATTAACTGACAATTTCATTATGGTTCTGTATTAGATATCCAAAAATGGGTTCTACTAAGTAACCTTAACTTAATGTGGATACTCTTGAACCTGGGAGAATTTATTTTTAAATCACCTCTCAAATAACTTCTACAAAAGCAGCCATGACCGACAACAAAAGCATTTTCATTGACTTGTTTACAGAAGATAACAGTTTTTAAAGTACATTTAATACAAATTTATACCAATAAATGTCTTTTGGTATCTGGAAAGCTGACCTAATTATATGAACAGAAAAGTAGATTAGATTCCTGAAATAAATTTCTGGTTCCATCACCAACTCCTTGTGCATGCTTAAGCAAGTTATTTAATCTCCTAGTATCTTAGTTTCTCCTCCTATAAAATGGGGATAATAATATTTGCTATTAGATAATGTCAGCAAAGCACTTGAAGAACTCAGATGAAAGGCGCCAGAAGTATTTTGTTATCTGAGGCATGACCTCATACTGTCTCAAGAAATGAACTTCACCAGATTGCTGATTAGCCCAGCACCTTGCTTCCGAACTTTTCCTATTCAATTGCTTTTCAGCTTCATTCATTTTTATTTATACTCTTTATGCATTTCAACTTCATTGTGCTGTTTGTGTGTTTTGAGGAGAGTTTATGCTTTGAGGAAACCATGATTTAAAGTGTTTTATGTTTGGTGTGTTCACTTATGTAAACTCATATGCTTACATTTAAGATTTGAAACAAATCAAAAAGTACTTGAACAACTTTCTAAGTAGAGGAGACAACTATAGCTATGAGAGTTATACGAGCTTTATTTATCTCTCTTATTTGCATTATTTGCATTTTATTTCATAATAAAAGGCAATTTTTAGCACAGATATATAGTCCTTCCTGTACACTCTGTGAACGATTTAAGGCAGATGTTGAGATGGCTGTAAATTTTGATGTGTGTGTACCTTTTCTAGAGAAACAAGATAACATGCTGTAAGGGCAAAATATTAGCCACTTAGAACTAAATCTGAGCTAAACCTATAGTCCAACCAGCTAACACACATCGATCTCAGGAAAAATGGCAAGAGTAAAGGGGCTCCTTCAGGAATAACCTACATGACTCAAAGAGCAGACTTGCTGATTCAGTAACAATAAAAACTTAGAGGTGAAGACAGAGATAGGAAGTTGGCTGAATTTCCTGAACATGAAAGTATTTCACTCCCTCTGAGTCTGTCAATCTGCTTATTCAAGGCTAATAAAAATGTTTCAGAGAAGCAAAGCTTTGGTCTTTGGATTCCACCAGTTAACAGAAAATCTAATCCTTTGGGACTGTTTCCAAAGGGAAAGATTTTACTGGAATTTGCCCAGTAAATTTGGGTGTTTTATTTCAAGTGGCAAGTATGACACTACTCAAACCCAGCTTCAATCATCTGTTGAACAATGGATGGATTATGCACTACAAGAGATAAAGACTCTTTCAGAGGTGACATCAAGCAAAATACTTTGGACTTTACAGTATTTTCAGAAGTCATAACCTTTGCCAAATTTATAGAATGAGCATTGACAGAGATTTAGTTCAACTTACATGCAGTTCAGGCTTTCCAGGTGGCTCACTGGGTAAAGAATGTATCTGCAGTGCAGGAGACACAGTAGACGCAGGCTCCATCCCTGGGTTGGGAGGATCCCCTGGAGGAGGGCCCGGGAACCCACTACAGTATTCCTCCCTAGAGAATCCCATGGACAGGGGAACTTGGCAGACTACAGTCCATAGGGCCACAAAGAGTCAAACGCAACACTGAATACACTCACGTGCACATCTAGTTTATTATTTGCATTTTATTTCATAATAAAAGGCAATTTTTAGCACAGATATATAGTCCTTCCTGTACACTCTGTGAACGATTTAAGGCAGATGTTGAGATGGCTGTAAATTTTGATGTGTGTGTACCTTTTCTAGAGAAACAAGATAACATGCTGTAAGGGCAAAATATTAGCCACTTAGAACTAAATCTGAGCTAAACCTATAGTCCAACCAGCTAACACACATCGATCTCAGGAAAAATGGCAAGAGTAAAGGGGCTCCTTCAGGAATAACCTACATGACTCAAAGAGCAGACTTGCTGATTCAGTAACAATAAAAACTTAGAGGTGAAGACAGAGATAGGAAGTTGGCTGAATTTCCTGAACATGAAAGTATTTCACTCCCTCTGAGTCTGTCAATCTGCTTATTCAAGGCTAATAAAAATGTTTCAGAGAAGCAAAGCTTTGGTCTTTGGATTCCACCAGTTAACAGAAAATCTAATCCTTTGGGACTGTTTTCAAAGGGAAAGATTTTACTGGAATTTGCCCAGTAAATTTGGGTGTTTTATTTCAAGTGGCAAGTATGACACTACTCAAACCCAGCTTCAATCATCTGTTGAACAATGGATGGATTATGCACTACAAGAGATAAAGACTCTTTCAGAGGTGACATCAAGCAAAATACTTTGGACTTTACAGTATTTTCAGAAGTCATAACCTTTGCCAAATTTATAGAATGAGCATTGACAGAGATTTAGTTCAACTTACATGCAGTTCAGGCTTTCCAGGTGGCTCACTGGGTAAAGAATGTATCTGCAGTGCAGGAGACACAGTAGACGCAGGCTCCATCCCTGGGTTGGGAGGATCCCCTGGAGGAGGGCCCGGGAACCCACTACAGTATTCCTCCCTAGAGAATCCCATGGACAGGGGAACTTGGCAGACTACAGTCCATAGGGCCACAAAGAGTCAAACGCAACACTGAATACACTCACGTGCACATCTAGTTCAACCTGCATTAAGATTTTGGAAATCAGAACCATAGTAGGCCTTAGTTATTAGAAAAGTATTCTTCCTAAGTGAGTTTCAAAAAAATGTTTTTAAACCAGGTTTTATGTCTATCCTGCTGCTGCTGCTAAGTCGCTTCAGTTATGTCAGACTCTGTGCGATCCCATAGACGGCAGCCCACCAGGCTCCCCCGTTCCTGAGACTCTCCAGGCAAGACTACTGGAGTGGATTGCCATTTCCTTCTCCAATGCATGAAAGTGAAACGTGAAAGTGAAGTCGCTCAGCTGTGTCCGACTCTTAGTGACCCCATGGACTGCAGCCTACCAGGCTCCTTCGTCCATGGGATTTTCCAGGCAAGAGTAATGGAGTGGGTTGCAGTTCCCTTTTCCATTTGTGTTTATAAAAAGGTACAAATTTCATCAGACTGTGAAGTAATCTTACAGGTCATGAATTATATTTTTTCTAACATATCCATTATATGTTATGGATTGTAAGACATAGTTTAATATCATTTTCACTTCTTAAGAAGTAGGTATTATGATGGGATAGAATGTAGCATGATGGTTAAAAATGTAGACTCTGGAGTCAGATGAGCTGCATTCAGATTTTATGTCTACCAGTTACTAGCAATATAGCTTTGTATCTTTGTTTTCTCATCTATAACAGTGAGATAGTGGTACTATTTACTTCAAATGATTATGGAAATTAAATGAGATACTATAGGGTGGGCCAAAAAGTTCCTTCAGTTTTAAAGTAAAAATAAAAGATATATTTTTCATTTCATCAAGAACTATTTAGAACAATGTATTGACCATTTTGTTCTACTACCTTCTGCCAGTTTTTAGGAACTTCACAGTTTCATTTCCAGATGCCTTTTACAGTTTTCCAGGGAATTGAAATTTTTTCCATCAAGAGAATTTGGTAAAGAAAAAAAAAAGAGGAAATCCAAAGATGTGATGTCTGGTGAACATGTGGATGAATCAGAATTTCCCAGCCAAGCTGTAACCATTTTTGCCTGGTTGTCAAAGAAACATGCGGTCTTGTGTTATCCTGATCAAAGATTATGTGTTTTCTGTTGACTAAGTCCAGCTGATTTTCATGGACTGCTGCTTTCAGTTGGCCTAATTTAGAGCAGCACTATTGGAATTAATTGTTTAGTTTTCTGGAAGGAGCTCATAGTAGAAGACCCCCTTCCAATCCTACCACATACACATCACCACCTTCTTTGGATGAAGGCCAGCCTTTGGTGTGGTTGTTGGTAGTTCATTTTTGCTTGCCCCATGACTTCTTCCATTCCACCTTATTGTACAATAGCCCCTTTTCATCGACTGTCACAATTTGTTTTTAAAAACTGAACGTTTTTATTATGTTTAAGTAGAGAATAGAATGCAGGAATATGGTCAGGAAGGTTGGTTTTTTTTTTTGCTTAACTTACGTGGAACCCAAACATCAAAGTGATTAACACAACCAAGATTTTCAAGGCTTGATTTGGATATTTTGAATATGTCAGCTTCCACCTGAGTGATATAATACTGATTGTCTCAACTTCTTAATTTGATTGCTATCAACTTCAACTGGTCTTCCTGACCATGCAGCATTCTCCAGCATAAAACTCTGCAAGCCACTTTTACCATGTTCTATATGGCACAGCACCATCTCCATACACTGCACAAATCCTTTTTTTTCTTTTTTTGCATTTCAGGTGCGTTTTTACCTTTCTTGAAATAATAAAACATAATATGCTGAAAATGTCATTTTTTCCTTCTATCTTCAATATTAAAATGGCTACATAAAAAATCACCAACTTAGATTTTTTTTTAATGACAATTGTTAAAATGCAATCTAACAAAATTCCTTTGAATGAAGTTAAAGATAACTGTTACTAAAGTCAGGTTATGGAAAAACCTGAATGAAGGTTTTTGCCAACCCAATATATTTACGGTGTCAGTCACGGTGTATGCTGCTGCTAAGTCACATCAGTCATGTCCGACTCTGTGCGACCCCATAGACGGCAGCCCACCAGGCTCCTGTCCCTGGGATTCTCCAGGCAAGAATACTGGAGTGGGTTGCCATTTCCTTCTCCAGTGCATGAAAGTGAAAAGTGAAAGTGAAGTCACTCAGTCGTGTCCGACTCTTCGTGACCCCATAGACTATAGCGTACCAGGGTCCTCCATCCATGGGATTTCCCAGGCAAGAGTGCTGGACTGGGTTGCCATTGCCTTCTCCAATCATGGTGTATGGCACATACTTAATGCTCAGTATACATTAGCTATTATTTGCTCCATTTATGGACTACACTAAGCTTAGAGCATGACACAGGAGAGGGTGTCTCTGAGAAGCAGACTATGAAACAAAATTTAGTATGCTGCATGTTTACCAGGGAATGTGCTGGGTATGAATGAACACCTGTGGAAGGGTAGGGAAGGAAGCTGAATATCATACTACTATAGTAGCTGAGAGGTTAAAGCATCTGCCTGCAATGCGGGAGACCTAGGTTTGATCCTTGGGTCGGGAAGATCCCCTGGAGAAGGAAATGGCAACCTACTCCAGTATTCTTGTCTGGAGAATCCCATGAATGGAGGAGCCTGGCGGGCTACAGTCCACAGGGTCACAAAGAGTCGGACACGACTGAGCGACTTCACTTTCACTTTCATACAGTGCTATAGCCTCAGCCAAGCTCATGGGGGAGCTCTGGATGCAAATGACCAGTCCAAACACCATTGTCTTGGGCTGAGAAAGCCGAAGTAAAGTGAAGTGAAGTCGCTCAGTCATGTCTGACTCTTTGCGACCCCATGGACTGTAGCCCACCAGGCTCCTCCATCAGTGGGATTCTCCAGGCAAGAATACTGGAGTGGGTTGCCATTTCCTTCTCCAGGGGATCTTCCCGACCCAGGGATCGAACCTAGGTCTCCCGCATTGCAGGCAGATGCTTTAATCTCTGAGCCACCAGGGAAGCCCTTTCTATATATATTTTGTCAATCAGCCGTGGGATGTGCACCCCCTCCCTCTCCCCTGGCATAACCTTGGGTAAAGTGACTCTGCAGCTGAAGCAATCCATGAAGTGGCGGACTGTGAAGTTGTCCATTGGCCACACTCCCAACATTTGGCACAAATTTTTTTTCCTTGTTAGGGGGTCTAGGTGGCACATCTCTGTATTTAACACAGAGTGGCCTGTGCACCACTTGGAAAATAATCTCAACAAATTACATTGCTTGAGTAAAAGTAAGGTCTTTAAGGATTCAAGGACAGTGAAGCTGAATAAGCCATGGAAATATGAAAGAGCTATCAATAATACATGTGAGATGGAAAGCTTTCTCCTTCTTCATAATCTCCCAGATTTGGGGGGAGGGTGAATTCTGGTAACTGGAAGCCCTTTGTTTAATGAACATTGCAATGGAGTGGGGTTTGTGATGGAGCTGTAAGCTGGAAAGAAGCCCATGTCCTTTACATAATAAGGATCACATGCTGCTGCTGCTGCTGCTGCTGCTAAGTCACTTCAGTCATGTCCAACTCTGTGTGACCCCATAGACGGCAGCCCACTAGGCTCCCCCGTCCCTGGGATTCTCCAGGCAAGAACACTGGAGTGGGTTGCCATTTCCTTCTCCAGTGCATGAAAGTGAAAAGTGAAAGTGAAGTCGCTCAGTCGTGTCCGACCCTCAGTGACCCCATGGAGTGCAGCCTTCCAGGCTCCTCCGTCCATGGGATTTTCCAGGCAAGAGTACTGGAGTGGGTGCCATTGCCTTCTCCGAAGGATCACGTAAGAGGTAGCAATAGAAGCCAGCCACAGTGGATGCCATACAGAGGGGAAGAGGAGAATCCTCGGTAAGAATTTAGTGGCTAATATTGTACCCTTTGATGCGCTCAGCATTTTCTAAGTGCGTTGTATGTGTAACTGACTTAATCCTCACAATACCATTAAGGAAGTAGCTATATTACTTCTCCCTTTTTAGAGATGAGGAAACTGAGGCACAGAGAAGTAATTTGCCAGTGTCACCCACTGAAAAAAGCATGGAACTGGCATTGTAGGGTCTGTGCTCTTAATCATCCTTTTCCAAGAGTTTCTGTGAAATTACCAATTTTTTTTTTGCCTGTCACACCACATGTCTTGCTGGATCTTAGCTCCCCAACCAGAAATTGAACCTGGGCCACCTCCCCCTTCATCCTGCAGTGAAAGCCTAGTCACTGGATTGATAAGGAATTCCCAAATGACCAATGCTATTAAAGCAAATGGACTCTTCCTTAGGAATTTCAAGAAGTGTTGTCTGATATCAGAGGCTGAGGGCAGGCAAAAACAAAGGCTCTGTGGTATGCAGGCACAGGTAACAACTCGGTTGTGTGTAGCTATTTTGAAAATGATGAACTGTGAGTCAACACTTCAGGTTTCCAGTTAAAAAAGCATGATGTCAATGTGTGCCTATGTGAGTCAACAGGTAGCACTGTGTGACTGTCTCACTCTACTCAGAATTCTTTAGGTCCTTGGTGTGTGCAATATTGGATTCCATGAAGCTGAGCAAGAAGGCAAGAAAGAAAACGGCTTAAAGGAAAATCACAAACAAGAATCTACAAAGTTGGCAAACAATTCAATATCAAAGACCCAACCCAATCAAAAAATGAACAGAAGACCTAAACAGACATTTCTCCAAAGAAGACATACAGATGGCCAACGGACACATGAAAAGATGCTTAACATCACAAATTGTCAGAGAAATGTAAATGAAAACTACAATGAGGTATCACCTTGCACCAGTCAGCATGGCCATCATCAAAAAGTCTCAAATAATAAACGCTGGAGAGGATATAGAGGAAAAGCAACCCTCCCACACTGTTGGTAAACTGGTACAGCCACTATGGAGAACAGTATGGAAGTTCCTTAAAAAACCAAAAATAGAGTTACCGTGTGCGTGCATGCTCAGGTGTGTCTGATTCTTTGCAACTCTGTGGACTGTAGCCTGCCAAGTTCCTCTTTCCATGGGATTCTCCAGGCAAGAATACTGGACTGGGTTGCCATTTCCTCCTCCAAGGGATCTTCCTGATGCAGAGATTGAACCGGGGTCTCTCCTGCACTGCCAGGTTCAGTGGTTCTTTACCACTGAATCACATGGGACGCCCCAGTTCCACTACTGGGCATATATCAGAAAAGATAAAAATTCTAATTTGAAAAGACACATATAGTCTAACGTTCAGCATTATTTATAATAGCCAAGACATGGGAACAACCCAAATGTCCACAACAGAGGAATGGATAGAGATGTGGTACACATATATAATAGGATATTACTCAGCCATAAAAAAAGAATGAAATATTGCCATTTGCAGAACATGGATGGACCTGGAGATTATCATACAGAGAAAAACAAATATCATGTGATATCACTTATATGTGGAATCTAAAAAAACATACAAAAACTTATTCACAAAATGGAAACAGATTCACAGATATAGAAAACAAACATGGTTAAAAAAGGGGAAAGGGAGGGAGGAGGGATAAATGAGAAGTATGGGATACATACCACTATATATGAAATAGACAAAAAACAAAAATTTACTGTATAGGATGGGGAACTATATTCAATATCTTGTAATAATCAATAATGGAAAAGAATCAGAAAAAATATATATCTGAATCACTTTGCTGTACATCTGAAACTAACACAACACTGTAAATCAACTATAAAAAAATTTTTTTGAAATACAAAAATACTTGGAGTTGAAATACTCCAACGGTATAGAGCCTGAATAAACTGGAGGAAAACATCATATATGTGGTTTTAGAGACTCTGCACAGTAGTAAGGATAGGTGTTTTAAACACGGACTGCCTGTGTTCAAATCTCTGCTTTAATATTTTTAACTTGGGTATTCTTACGTGTCATTTTAGCTTTTCTGTGCTTCAGTTTCTTCACAGTAAAGTTGGGGTAATAGTTCCACCTTGCAGGCACATCATGTGAAATGCTGGACTGTATGAAGCACAAGCTGGAATCAAGATTGCAAGGAGAAATATCAATGACCTCAGATACGCAGATGACACCACCCTACTGGCAGAAAGCGAAGAGAAACTGAGGAGCCCCTTGATGAAAGTGAAAGAGGAGAGTGAAAAAGCAGGCTTAAAACTCAACATTCCTAAAATGAAGATCATGGCATCCGGTCCCATCACTTCATGGCAGATAAATGGGGGAAAAAATGGAAACAGTGGCAGGCTTCATCTTCTTGGGCTCCAAAATCACTGCAGGTTGTAACTGCAGTCATGAAATTAAAAGTCGCTTGCTCCTTGGAAGAAAAGCTTTGATCAATCTAGACAGCGTATTAAAAAGCAGAGACACTACTTTGCTGACAAAGGTCTGTATAGTCAAAGCTATGGTTTTTCCAATAGTCATGTATAGATGTGAGAGTTGGACTATAAAGAAAGTTGAGCACTGAAGAACTGGTGCTTTTGAGCTATGGTGTTGGAGAAGACTCTTGCGAGTCCCTTGGACTGCAAGATCAAACCAATCAATCCTAAAGGAAATCAGTCCCGAATATTCATTGGAAGGGCTGATGCTGAAGCTGAAGCTCCAATACTTTGGCCACCTGATGCAAAGACCTGACTCACTGGAAAAGACCCTGAAACTGGGAAAGATTGAAGGCAGGAAGAGACGGGGACAACAGAGGATGAGATGGTTGGATGGCATAACTGACNGATCAAACCAATCAATCCTAAAGGAAATCAGTCCCGAATATTCATTGGAAGGGCTGATGCTGAAGCTGAAGCTCCAATACTTTGGCCACCTGATGCAAAGACCTGACTCACTGGAAAAGACCCTGAAACTGGGAAAGATTGAAGGCAGGAAGAGACGGGGACAACAGAGGATGAGATGGTTGGATGGCATAACTGACTCGATGGACATGAGTTTGAGCAAGCTCCAGGAGTTGGTGATGGACAGGGAAGCCTGACTTGCTGCAGTTCACTGGGTCTCAGAGTCAGACATGACTGAGGGGCTGAAATGAACTGAAATGAACCACCTTGCAGGGTTATTGTGAGAAATCAGTTAATACATACAGGGCTGTTGAAACAGTGTTTGGAGCATTAATAAGCACTCAATAGTTAACAAAAACTAGAATGAGGGACAACTTAATATATATTCAAACACAAAAATCTTGATATAGATCTTTTCCATCTTCATCACAGACAAGGTAAAAGAAAGTCCATTGAAACTTTGAGATATTGAGAGCACATTAAAAAGTTTCTCGTCAAGAAAAGGACATAACAACTATACTTAAATGTTCTCTTATGGGCTATGTAGAAAGGAGTGTTTCTCTTCTTGGGTTTAGCCTAAGAATGGTGCTTTCTAAAAGTGGGAAAACAAACTCTTAAAAAAATCAAGTTTGAATCAGAAGTACGTGGTCACTTCCTACCTCACTTGCCCAAGAAAGAGACTGAAAACTAAAGAAAGCTCAGTGTGCTTGTCAGGGACTTATAACAAATTAATAATAGCCATTATACATTAAAATAGTAGCTGGAATTTTTTTTTACTGTGCCATTCTATTTTTCAGCATAGGAAACATTGCTGCTGCTGCTGCTAAGTCACTTTATTCGTGTCTAACTCTGTTCAACCCCATAGACGGCAGCCCACCAGGCTCCCCCGTCCCTGGGATTCTCCAGGCAAGAATACTGGAGTGGGTTGCCTTTTCCTTCTCCAATGCATGAAAGTGGAAAGTGAAAGTGAAGTCACTCAGTCATGTCCGACTCTTCGCGACCCCTACCAGGCTCTTCCGTCCATGAGATTTTCTAGGCAAGAGTACTGGAGTGGTTTGCCATTGCCTTCTCCTAGGAAACATTACACAGAAGCAATGGGAAAAAATCAGAACACATTTGTGCAGAGCTACAAAAAGGACTTGCTTAGGTCAAATTTATCAGACAGATCCATGACCAGGACTCAGATTTTAAAACTTTTTGTTTCCACTACCTTTAATTTCCTTTCACTGATTTTTTTTAAAAGGCAAAATGAATGAAAAAGGATAGCATCACATTATATGAAGGCCTATAAATTTGAGGATGTATTCAGTTGTCCCTTAACTGTGTCTGCCCATTCTTTGGCCTGATCTCAGAAGACTGTCCAACTCTATCCCCAGCCCACAGACTCTATTAAAGGGGTGATCTAGGCAGCTATGTTTAAGTACACGTTCTTTTCAGGGATCACCCCATACACTGGACCAAGCCAATCAGGTTCACTCTCTTGGTGTGTTTAAGTCACAAGGGGGAAGTTGCTGAGGCATAGTAAGCAGGAAGTAGAGAGGCAGAGGGACCGTCCATGAGGTCTCCATGCAGAACAGTCCTCACAGTTCCCATATTTTCCCACCTTGGAGTCTGAGATCTGTATTCTTTTAATATCCACCTTACCCCTTCTTTTCTCTTTTGTTGATTAGACAGGATTTTTATTAACAATCAAATAATTCCTGATTACATGAGTCTCTACTACAAAATGCTAAAAGTCAACAGAAAGATATGTAGAGATAAGAATACTACTGTGTACTTAGTATCTGGGGAGAAGACAGATGAGCTCAATAGACTGAAAATATATTTTTAGTAGTATAGCACTTTGAAAAGTCCTGTATGAGCTGTTTTTCTTTGTAATATTACATTCAAGCACCAACTCTTATCATTTCTACTTCTCAACTATTTTTCTTATCTATCTTCTCTCCACATGAATAGCCATCTCTTATCTAGACTATAATTACCCTCTTAGGCAACATGAAAAGATGTAAGGAAACTTGCTAGCTCTTTTAAGAAAACTTTAATTCAAAAAGATACATGCATATTTATGTACATGGCAGCTATTTACAATAGCCAAGACATGGAGACAACCTAAGTGTCTATTAGCAGCTAAACAGATAAAGATGTGTGTATACACATATATTAAAAAGAACAAAATAATGCCACTTGCAGGATACTGCAAAAATTACACTGAGTGAAGTAAGTCAGAAAGAGAAATAGAGGGCTTCCCTGGCAGCTCAGTGGTAGAGAATCCACCTGCCAGTGCAGGAGATGTGGGTTTAATTCCTGACCCAGAAGATCCCACATACTGTGGAGCAACTAAGCCCATGTGCCACAACTACTGAGTCTGTGCTCTAGAGTGTTGGAGCCGCAACTATTCAGCCTACCAGCCCTAGAGCCTGGGCTCCCCACAAAAGAAGCCACTGCAATGAGAAGCCCACACGCTGCAACTAAAGAGTAGGCCCTGCTCACCATAACTAGAGAAAAGCCTGCTCAGCAACAAAGACCCACCACAGCCAAAAATAAATAAAAATTAAATTGTATAGAAAAAAGAGGAATACCGTGTTATCACTTATACGTGGAATTTAAAGTGACACAAATGAATATATCCATATTACAGAAACACATTTACAGAGAACTGCCTTGTGGCAGCCAATGGGGAGGGCAATGATATGGAAGGGAAGAACTGGGAGTTTGAGATTAGCAGATAAAAACATTATATATAGGATGGATAAACAACAAGGTCCTACTGTGTTAACTACAGGGAACTATATTTAATATCCTATAATAAACCATAATAAAAATAACATGAAAAAGACTATATACATACCTAACTGAATCACTTTACTGTAGAGCAGAAATTAACACAATATTATAAATCTAATTTCATTGCAAATACAATTTAAAAAAAAAAGAGGTATAAAAACATCCACTTCTGCTTCATTGACTATGGTAAAGCCTTTAACTGTGGATCACAACAAACTGGAAAATTCTTAGAGATAGGAATACCAAACCACCTTACCTGCCTCCTTAGAAACTTACATGCAGGTCAAGAAGAAACAGTTAGAACTGGGCATGGAACTGACTGGTTCCAAGTTGGGAAGGGAGTATGTCAAGGCTGTATATTGTCACCCTGATTATTTAATTTATATATGCAGAGTCAGTCAGTCAGTCAGTTCAGTCGCTCAGTCGTGTCTGACTCTTTGCAACCCCATGAATCGCAGCACGCCAGGCCTCACTGTTCATCACCAACTCCTGGAGTTCACTCAGACTCGCGTCCATCGAGTCAAGATGCCATCCAGCCATCTCATCCTCTGTCATCCCCTTCTCCTCCTGCCCCCAATCCCTCCCAGCATCAGAGTCTTTTCCAGTGAGTCAACTCTTCGCATGAGGTGGCCAAAGTACTGGAGTTTCAGCTTTAGCATCATTCCTTCCAAAGAACACTCAGGACTGATCTCCTTCAGAATGGACTGGTTGGATCTCCTTGCAGTCCAAGGGACTCTCAAGAGTCTTCTCCAATGTGCAGAGTACATCATGCAAAATGGTGGGCTGGATGAAGCACAAGCTGGAATCAAGATTTCTGGGAGAAATATCAATAACCTTAGATATACAGATGACACCACCCTACTGGCAAAAAGTGAAGAGGAACTAAAGAGCCTCTTGATGAAGGTGAAGGAGTGTGAAAAAACTGGCTTAAAACTCAACATTCAAAAAAACTAAGATCATGGCATCAGGTATCATTACTTCATAGCAAATAGATGAGGAAGCAATGGAAATAATGACAGGCTTTATTTTCTTGGGCTCCAAAATCACTGCTGTTGGAGACTGCAGTCATGAAATTAAAGGATACTTGCTCCTTGGAAGAAAAGCTGACAAACCTAGACAGCGTATTAAAAAGCAGAGACACTACTTTGTTGACAAAGGTCTGTATAGTCAAAGCTATGGTTTTTCAGTAGTCATGTATGGATGTGAGAGTTGGACCATAAAGAAAGTTGAGCACTGAAGAATTGGTGCTTTTGAACTGTGGTGTTACAGAAGACTCTTGAGTCCCTTGGACTGCAGGATCAAACCAGTCAATCCTAAAGGAAATCAGTCCTGAATATTCATTGGAAGGGCTGATGCTAAAGCTGAAGCTCCAAGACTTTGGCCACCTGATTCCAGTTGGCGAAGAGCCAACTCATTGGAAAAGGTCTTGATGTGGGAAAGACTGAAGGCAGGAGAAGGGGATGACAGAGGTCGAGATGGTTGGATGCCATTGCCGACTCAATGTACATTAATATGAACGAACTCCAGGAGATGGTGAAGGATAGGTAAGTCTGGTGTGCTGCAGTCCTTGGAATCGCAGAGTCAGATATGACTGAGCGACTGGACAACAAATATGGTAGTGGGAATGCGCTAAATGTGGTGTCAGGAGTAATACAGGGTGAACAAAAGCATAAAGAGGCACATGCACCAGTATTCCATAGTAAGGACTTAAGGAAGGTTTCAGCGAATTTCTGCCTAAAAAAATAAAGGCTTCAGAACAAGTAAGAATTAGCAGAGCATAATTAGCAGAGACAAGAGAAAAGGCAAGATATATGAATATTTTGGAAGTGTTCAAGAAAATGCAAAAAGACTACAATTTGCAAATTGCCAAAGCTTTCTCCTGTTTATCCTCAGATGATGGGTTATATTTCCCCTACCATCCAAAAGAACCTGAAAGCCCAACAGGACTTCTCTGAATCTAGGCCAAAGACAGGTTTAAAGCAGGAGTTTCCTCTTTTTCCAAGTCAATGGCAAACAATGGAAGACTTCTCAGTTTGGTTTCCCAAACTCAGGACTTACACTTTCATCCCAGGTTGTTAAGATCAGTAAAAATCTTCCTAAGATTTTACTCTGTGGTCTTGATAAGGACAATGAATGTAGAAAAGTCCACTGTTTTGTTTTTTTTTTTGCAGTCAATGATAAATGCTTCTTCATATTGTGAACATCAAGTCCATTTTCTGATGATCTAAGATCAGAGGTAAATTTGGCTTTACAGCTTCAGTTTAGGTATTAACTATGCAAATTCTAAGTTACAAATTATAATTTCTTAGAAATTCTAAGTTTCTAAATTCTCTTCATAGAATGAAAATCAGGTTTACTTCCAGAATTTGTTTTGAGGATTAGAGATTAAGAAAACTTTTTAACAAGTAATATAAGAAAGTCATTAGAAGACAGGAAGGAAATTATGTTTACAGAAATCTGTAAGGTCAGCATTGCACTGTGGTTTCCCCTGGGCCCATGTAGTCACCCAAAGTCACAATGGCCTAATTTCTAGAGGCCCAAGTTCCTATTTTCAAGCCAATGATTTATTACAATTTCCCCTTCAAAAGTATTACGGTAACATGAACAAAACAATGTTTCAGGCATCAATGATCTAAAATACAGATTGTTCTTGAGCATACATTTTTATTGAGGGCAACAAAATCTTACCCTTCATGTGTATAAAGCATAAATATATACATATATGATTCACAGTCTGTATGAAGTATTAAAATTTCATGGGGGTAGATGATTAGGGGGGAAAAAAAAAACCTAAAAAGGTTCCTTAGGGAGGTGAGAATGAAAAAATTGAGAAACATGGTGTAGATTTTTACCAAATGAGGAATACTTTAATTCAACTTTCATGATAATTCAAAATCCCCAGGTGAAACAGAAAACCACAGTGACTGTATTTTCTATCAATGTACTTGTGAGCAGCTCCAGTTTTCTCTTTGCCCTTTGTTTCTCCAAGCAGAAGTCACTAGAATTGTTCAAGTGTAAAGAAAACCCTAGGAACAATTTTTTAAAAGGTATACGAGTCATTAAACTTACAACACAGAGTACAAACCAAAAAAGTAAATTTATTTAAATTACTAAAATAGCTTTTTTAAAGTGATTTACAGATTAGCTGCTACAATTATTTTTCCTGATATAAGTAATATTATTTTAAAATGTTGGTCAACGAAACAGTTAATAAAAACATCTGTTTCTCCATATAATACATATATGTATAAAATAAGCCTTTTCAAAAATTCTTGTTTTAGAATCCTCTATAAATCAAGAATATCTGACTTCTGACAGTGTCAGGCACAGATTATAATAAGGAGTATAAATTTACGAATACTGGTAGTCCTAGTGGGAAGAAATAAGACCATACTCTACCATGAGTTATGGGGGCCTCAAAAGGTAAATGAAGAAGCCACTGACAGGCTTTAGTATTCTAAAAGCAATATTGTCATTTAAAGGTTTGTAGACAATAAAAAAATAAAGTTGATCCAGAATTTTAAGATTCTAAGAAAACCAAAGCTGTTGACAGATGAGAAAGCTGTTAAGAGATGCAAAGTTGAAACTGAAATACTATGGTAAAGTTATGTACAGCAGTACATCTTAACATCCTTCATATATAGCAAACTTCACTTTCTTTTTGGCTTGAGGCACTCAATAGAATTTATCACGTGCATAGTAAATCTTTATACTTGTTATAAGAGTGTCATTAAAGGACGTAGACTGCAACAAATGGACAAGCAGAAAATCAAATCCCTCTTCAGTCACTGAGGAGAGGTGGTTGACAAAGCGGTTTACCAATTTCTGACATTATTTTTCTTAACAAAATTTTCAGGATATGAACAAAATAAACTGCCTGAATACGCCTGTTCTTAAGCGCCAAGTGAGCAAATATACTAAACCTCATCATATACATGCTTCAGAATCCTTGGGAGGAGTAAAAATTTCTTCAAGGAAAATAAAAGTCCCAACAGAATTCACTGAGAATGGAGTTCATATAGCTATGTTTGATGAACCCCAGGTAACAGTGACTTTTTTTTTTTTAAATTTCTGAGTGTGCATGGGTGGCTTGCAGAATCTTAGCTCCCCAACCAAGGATGGAACCCAGTCCTTTGGCAGTGAGAGATGGAGTCCCACCCACTAGACCATCAGGGAATTCCCCCAGTGACTTATTTTAATATTTCATCTTGAAGAATTTTCCTCCCCTTTCCTTCTCCATTTCACAACTTTTCCCTGGTCTCCTTTTCCCTGCCCTCCAAAATTAAAGAAAAAAAAAAAAANAGAGATGGAGTCCCACTCACTAGACCATCAGGGAATTCCCCCAGTGACTTATTTTAATATTTCATCTTGAAGAATTTTCCTCCCCTTTCCTTCTCCATTTCACAACTTTTCCCTGGTCTCCTTTTCCCTGCCCTCCAAAATTAAAAAAAAAAAAAAAAAGAAACACACAAACAAACACTCAGATGGCCCTTCATCATTGCCCTTCATTATTTTTGTTCCTATAAGGAGAAGCTGACTAAGGAATTCACATCTAAATGATGAAAAAAGAGAAAACAGGAAAGCCCACAGTTGCGCTCAGGGAGCTGTCTTACTAATAACAAACTCTGTGAAAAAAAAAACCCAAGTTAAAACACTGGGGAGGATTTATAGGAAGGAGCCAAATCCCTCCCACTGGTCATACCACAGGAATAATGATTCACTCCAGAATTTAAGTAGATCCTCTATGGGACTATATATAATTTATAGTCTGTAGATATTAACACAGATCTCAGTGGGAAATGAGTCTCTCAGGTAACAGATAATTAGGCTGGATAAACAACACAGATGTTCCACGTTTACCTAAGAACCTAACCTCCTTTAAAAAGAAACCAGTTCTTTCAAAAAGAGCTCAGTGCTGTCTGGTTAGAAAGTTTGAAAAAATTCTCAGCACTTGAGACATAATTTTCTCTTCTGTCTTCCTTTAGAAGCAGATGCCCCTTTTCAGGTCATTTTCAGGTTGTACAGGCAGGACTAAGTGAGAAATACGGCTCCAGAGCCCACTCAGTTTGTCTGGGTCCATATGCTTGTAGGAGTTGGGTGTGTTAGAGTTGGTGAACTTGACTTTGAGGAAATCTCTCACTTTTTCTTCAATTTCCTTTAGGCCTAGATTGGTTCCAAGCGTCTCCTCCTCCAACAAGACAGTTAGGACTAAGGCTACATCTTTGAAGGCTGCACTTTCATGGTCACAATACTTATAGAAGATCAAAGTAGAGTCTGCAGGCAGGGACTCAAAGCGGTGGACCACAGCTGCATTCTGGCCATTTCTGAATCCAGTGCTCAGTTCCTGATCTACTTCTTCTTTGACAGTATCACTGTCTCGAGTAGCTTTGCCNTTCATGGTCACAATACTTATAGAAGATCAAAGTAGAGTCTGCAGGCAGGGACTCAAAGCGGTGGACCACAGCTGCATTCTGGCCATTTCTGAATCCAGTGCTCAGTTCCTGATCTACTTCTTCTTTGACAGTATCACTGTCTCGAGTAGCTTTGCCGGCCCCATCAATCCGGATGGCAGGAACACTACGGAAGGAGGAGTAGGCATCAGCGATCTGTTCGCTCAGACACCTGAGTGCTTCCTCAGCATCTCGGGCAGCAGTGAGCAGCAAAATCGCAGGCTGAGGCCGAGGTTGGGAACCATTGAGATGTTTTTCCAGGAATGTTTGGCTCCTTTTCCACAGCTTCTCATCTTGACCTTGGTACTTATTCATCAGTTGTTTCATCTGGTTCTGGAACTCTTGAACAGCAGTGGTTTCTGCTTCAGGAGGATGAGTGTACCAAAAACTCCCAATGAGAAGAGCAGCTATCACAGCAAGGGGCCAATACCACTTCGTCTTGACGGAAGATGCACTTTTGGGTTGCCCAGTTAGTTCTGCTCAGGAAAAAAAAAATGACACGCACAAATATTATTTTCTTAGATTCAAGAGCAAGTGACTTTTAAAGCCCACATTAATATTTACAAACATTAGCTAAGAGAGAGAGAGGAATTTAAAGAAGGGAGCTGATAATTTACTTTCTTAAAGAAATAATTTAACATATGTATTTTAAGTTACGTATTTACATATGTATGAGTATGCATATGTCTCTTCAATGTCAAAATGATAGGAAGTCTCAAAGGAAAAGCAGAATTTAAGTACATGAAATGGCATATGCAAATCGGAAAGAATATAATTTATAAAGCAGAGCTATCATTACTACTGCTAATATTTGGGAGGTAAACAATATTAGAAGACACTTTACAAAATAGTTTTAAATTTAGAAACTAACATGGATTATTCTCCAAGGTGAAATGTTTAAGCATAAAAAGGAATAAACAAAAGGATGCATTATAAATGAAATCTTCCATATAATTGCACTGATGCCTATCTTTTGTGGCATGCAGTTGTTAATATTGGCAAAATTTTGTTTGTAACTCACTCTTAATTATTATTGGCAACGATATCAATTTATATTTACCTCGTGCTTTGCAGCTGCAGTTTATAAAGCATTTTTTCATATACCGTATCATTTAACCTTTTAAATATGACAGCAATAATATTTTTACTTTCTATTTATGGACCCTGTAGACCAACAGGTCTCAAAGTACAGCTGGTAGGCTATCTCAAGATCTCCTCAAGGGGATCTGTGAGGTTAAAGCTGTTCTCCTAACACTAAGATCTTATGCACCTTTTCCCTGCCATATTGATATCTGCACCAATGGTGTAAAAAGCCGTGGTAGGAAAAACAACTGCTGCCTTAGATGAGTCACAGGGCTGTCTTGTATTCTTCACGACCAGGTATTCAAGGTTATCAGTTTCATCTAAGAACATCCTTCATGAAGCTTTTAAAGCTATTTACCTGATTAAAACTCAATCCTTGAGCATAACATTCTATGTGAAGAAATGGGAAGCATATATAAAGCACTTTGTGCAACTGAGTTGTGAGCTGAACTAGTGCTTTTTCCATAGAGTTTTTACTGGAAAGGACAAGCGACAAACTATGGCTAGTCAGACTTTGTATTTGGGAGATGTTTTCTTGAAAAGGAACAATGTGAGCCTCTTGCTTTCAAGGAAACTGACAATCTTTGTTCCCAGTGATAAAATTCAAAGTTCCAAGTGAAAATTAGAGTTGCAGGATATCTGCCATCATGAATTTAACAGCTCCCAATACTTAAGACTTCTTTGTCTTGAGATGGTGGTGATGTTAACAAATGTGATCTTTGTATTAAAAACATATCAGCATTTGGAAAATCTATATAATTTAGTGAACCAATCTTTTCCAAATGACTAGTGTATGATATTCAAAGTACAAGAAAGACCAATGGGTTTTAACAGAATGTAAAATGTAACAGAATACAAAAAGTTCATTAATATGGCTTCAGATTTCATATTTCAAATAACATTTAGAAACTAATGTTATCTAAGTTTGAGACAGTATCAAAAGAGAATAATCACAACTGTCTAAAGACTATTAAAACATTACATATCCATACAAAGCTAAATTTTACAGATACCTCAACCAAAACAATATATTTTAACAGGCTGAATACAGAAGCAGAATGAAATTCCAGTTCATTTTATTAAACCAGGCATTAGAGATTACAAAAACCACAAAATTATTTAAAAATAATTGACAAACATTAAAAAAATTTTTTTTCAGCTTTAATCTCTAGGTAATTATGGACAGGTATAACCTTTTTTTTTTTTTTTTTCTCAAAGGTCTCTAGGGATACTTATTGAGGATTACTTATTAACTTTCCTAGTTGAAAGTGGTATTGAGACTGAGACAGATTTAATAAAAGATGAATAGACAAACTTACGTTGGTTGGAGATTGATGGAGATTGGTTTCCAAGCTCTGATTTCTGAACACTGTCATCTAATGATAGGAGTAATAAAGATGATCAATTTATGTTTCATAATTTCAGTATTTCCAATAGAAAAAAGAAAATTTCACCAAGAGAAAATAAGAGAGAGACCAGCCAGAAACAAAAGAAAAAGCAGAAGATTCAGGTGTCTAATAGATTGACAGCTGTTTGAGACATAAGACCCGTTTCTTTTATAATTATTCATGGCATGTAAGAGTCTAGTACAAAGCAAACTCTTAATACATTAGTTTTGTGAGAAAGCCTTGAATTTGATCCAAATTATTTAATGGGAGTGGTGAGATTTCCGGGACAAAGGTACGAGGACAAAGAAGACAAGTACAACTATGATAAAAGGAAACATATTATACCATCTGAAAAACTGCCATATATTGAACGCACGCTTGGTGATGATGCTGTAAAGAGGGAAAAGAAGGACAAAATATGGATTATGGATTACTGAGCTATTTGGATAAAGGATTTTTAAGGTAAAACTCAATCTTAAATCTCCTTATTTTCCACCAAAAACTGACTCAATACTGCCTCTGGTGCTTCTGACCATTACAAATATCAGTAATATTTTTGAAATTACACTAAAAAACTTTTCACCATTTCTTTTAATAGACAAGTAATTCTGTTTTAGCTTTGTGGCTAGTTAAACAATAGATATCAAAAATACTTTTCTCACAACTCCATCAAATCTCTATATCCATCGTTACTTTAGAAAACAAAAAACTATCCAGGTCTCTCCTTTTCCCCTCCATCTTTTTTGGCATGGTGACAGATCTCAACATCTAAGAAAAAGGAAATGGAAAGACAGCGTTCAGAAGGTGAAGAGGCGGAGTTATCCATTTGTACCAATACTGTCAACTATCACCTGCCTGGAACTTTATAGCTTTTATGTGTATAAGCGATCTTTCTAGTATTTACCAACATTTTTCATTGGAGAAACACTGGACTAAACTGGAGGAATACAATTTATGCTGTTGTTTTTAATAGAAATAGCCTTATTTCTTTCTGGTCATATGACAAAAAACCTCAAATGAAACAAAATGACATCAACCTTAACTTTAAACTTAATAATTGCTTTGCAATTACTAGTTTAGTCTAGGAAATGTCATCATTTAGAAGCTTCAAAGTTAGGTCACCAAAATTAAAATTAAATTCCACTAGATAATGTTTATCTTAAATACCTTACTCCATGACTGCAAAGATCAAATGAGATAATATACAAAAAATCTGTGATGTACATGATGATATTAATAATGGGGTTATTATGAAACATATGTAACATTTATAACTCATAGAACACAAAATTAAGAAAACCAAGTTAATACAAACAGAACTCCCATTTACAACAGCATCAAAAAGAAGAAAATATTTATGAATAAGACTAATCAAGGAGGCAAAAGAATTATAACTGAAACTTCTAAAACACTGATGAGAGAAATTAAAGCAGATATAAGTAAATGGAAAAGACATCCCATGGTGATGGATTAGAGAATATTCTTAAAATGTCTGCACTACCAAAAGCAAGCTACAGATTCAGTGCAATCCCTATAAAAATTCCAATGGCATTTCTTTTTATAGAAAAGGAAAACAATCTTAAAATTCATGTGGAACCACAGGAGATCCCAAAGAGCCAAAAACCCTTTGAATCAGAACAGCAAAACTGGAGGCACCACAATTCCTGATTTCAAGATATATCACAAAGCCAGAGTGACCGCAACATTACGGTACTGCCATAAAAACAGACAGACTAGACCAGTGGAAGAGAACAGAGTCAGAAACAAACCTAAGATGTGGTCACCTGGTCCTCAATAAGGGTGTCAGGAACATGCAATGAAGAAAAGACAGTCTCTTCAAGAAATGGTGTTGGGGAAATTGGACCTCCACATATAAAAGAATGAAATTGGATCCATATCATTGGGGTGTGGTATCCATATACCACACCCCAAAATCAACTCAAAACAGACTAAAGACTTAAACTAAGAACTGAAATAATACAACTCCCAGAAGAAACATGGGGTAAAACCTTCTTGAGGCTGGCATTGGCAATGATTTCTTGGTTATGACACCAAAAGCACAGACCACAAAAGTAAAAATAGACCATGGGATTACATCAAACTTAAAAAAGCACAATGACTTATGTGATCAAAATCACAAGATCACCTCGCAAAATCAAAAAAACAGAAGTGCAAGGTATGTGGAAAAGATGTGGAGAAAACAGAATTCCTGTCCACTGTTGGTGGGAATAGAAACTGGTACAATCTCTAGGAAAAGAATTATGGAGGTTCCTGAAAAGATAAAAATGGACAACCATATGATCTGGCAATCCCACTTTTGGATATATATCCAAAAGAATTGAAATTAGGATCTTGGAGAGATATATGCACACTCATGTTAACTGCAGTAATATTCACAATAGCCAAAACATGTAAGCAAACTAAATGTACATTTACAAATTAATGGATAAAATGTGACACACACACAAAATGGAATTATTATTCATCCTTTAAAAAGAAGGAAAATTTGCCACTTTCGACAACACGGTAAGCATTATCCCAACGAAATAAGTGAGATCAGTTCAGTTCAGTCGCTCAGTTGTGTCTGACTCTGCAACCCCATGAACTGCAGCACGCCAGGCCTCCCTGTCCATCACCAACTCCCGGAGTTCACCCAAACTCATGTCCATCGAGCCAGTGATGCCATCCAGATATCTCATCCTCGGTCGTCCCCTTCTCCTCCTGCCCCCAATCCCTCCCAGCATCAGAGTCTTTTCCAATGAGTCAACTCTTTGCATGAGGTGGCCAAAGTATTGGGGTTTCAGCTTTAGCATCAGTCCTTCCAAAGAACACCCGGGACTGATCTC